>JAPMOQ010015927.1:2942876-3223733 GCA_026543055.1 Argiope trifasciata
GAAAACGTCGAAATTTCGCTTAAATTTTAATTAATTCAAATTCTAATTAAAAATTTGGAAAAAGAGCTCCGAGGTGCACATTCCCAACCTCCAAGGTATGCATGTATTAAATTTGGCAGCTGTAGGTCCAACGGTCTGGCCTGTGGAGCGCCAACACACACACACACGCACACACATTGAGCTTTAATATAAGTATAGATATAGATATAGATGTGAAGTGATAAAATTGAATTATTCTTGTAGACTTGTTAACTGTCATTAAAAACGTGTTTTGAATGGGTTGGAACCGAAGAATCTTTTGCTGTGTCAGCGACTACAAAAATCCTTTCTTCCAGATTTTTATTGGTTTATAAAATTTGTTTTGAACTGTTATCAGTGCTTACATTCGATTTAACTATATCATTAAAAATTTTCTAAATATAGGGGTCAACTTTAACTTCAAAATGTTGAATAATCGAGACAATTTGAAATCCCAATATAACTGAGTCTGTTAATTTAAATTTTTTTAATCTTTCTACCACTGTAAATAATTCACAAAAGGGTGATTGAAAAATTTAAGAACAGCCTACTTCATAGTTGAATTTTTTTTAAAAATTAGCATGACAAAATTTTATGGCTTAACTAATATAAAAATAAGCATATTCATATCCATTTGATTAGAATGGTTCAAATTTACTTGAAAATACGAGCCACGGTTTTTTATTTATTTGGAAGTAGCTTTTTTTCATATTATTTAAAAAAACAACTTAATCTGAGATTTACTAACTTTTGAAAGTTGATTCAACAGGTGAAAAATTAACGAGTTCAGAAAAAAGAAGTTTTATGTTTTGCTAAATAGAAAGTAAGGTTTTTTAATGAAGATTTTGTAACATATGTCTTTTATGAACAAGCAAATTGTAAATGCGAAAACAGAAAAAAGTTACACTCCACTCTCATTTTATTAACATGGAATTACAACAAAGAACGTCAGTTACTGTAAAAAATGTCAGCACTTTGAATGGCAGTATATAACTACAAGCTAAGATAAAAGTATACCATAAACTGAATGATGTGAGCATCCCTGACATAAAACTGTCATCATTTTCCTGGAGTAATTAATGCAATTAAGCAACAACAACAAAAAAAGACCACTAAGTCTAACTGGCATTCCCAGTAGTCTCTTTCACAATGAGAGAGAAGTGTTTTTATGCAAGAACAGCACTGACGACTTTTCCAATTTTTCTCCTCGAGAAAGGTTTGGTGTTTATTCTGGCATGATTAATTGCAATTTGTCCTGTCTCGTTTGTTTTCTCATCTTCTTATAAAGACAGTCAGTAGTCATTGTAACAAAAGCAACGATACTTCATTTGATTTTAACAAACCGCAGTTGCTGCTGGTTGTCTACTTCTTTGTTTCTCTTCTTCTCCTTTTACTTCATTCATTAATTCTGAAGGCTTTCATTATAACAATTAAAGTCATTTTTACGGCAGTTAACCGCATAATTCAAATACCCACCAATTTGATGCTGCATTGACGTTATGCCTTGGATTTCTTTTTCATAAATGGACAAGTTTTGTGTGGTATAAAGGTTGTTTTTCAAAATCCCTTACTGAATATAAATTTGTTATCTCCGAGAATGTGTCATTTGATATTGAGATTTAAGAGGCATTAGCACAGGATTGCATTTCATTCATATCAGCTAATTTATGGAATGTAATTCTGATTTCAAAGTGCTAAACATGTGTATTTTGTTGAACGTATTTAGTGTGACAATAATAAAAAATTCAATGTTTGATAATAGTTATAACATGACGATTTTTATAATTATCAAATAATTTGTTAAATCATTAAAAGTGAGGATATAGAGTAGCAATATTCAGGTAATATGCTTCAAACAAGATAATTTTTTGTTGTTAATTGCATGGATTGCTGAAAGAGAAAAGGACACTTCTTCTGAGCACAAAGTAATTCAACCTGCATAAGGTAGTAGACGACATAGTTATGATTGTCATACGATAATGAAATAAAATGTATTTTCATATGATATGGCATAAAGTGAAGACTTCTGGCTATAGCATAAAATGAATCGACGTCAGCGTAAATTGTTTCCATTATCTAATGTTATTTTCCAAATTAACGTATCAGATGAAATCTTATATACAATTGGAATCATTATTAATTCAATGAAATTGTCCAATTTAAGCCAGTAAAAGAATGTTGGTGGAATAAGATTAAAAAAAAAATATTTAGACACTGGATCCTGCTGGCATAAATTTTTATTTAATGCTTTACTTTATATCAACATAAATAAATAAAAATATAATTGTATTTATTATATACACGTAAGCAAAAATTTACTTAAAAAAATGCTAATAAATTTGGAATTCAACTTACAACTAGTTTCAAAATTTTTAAAAACTTCCCTACTGACTCTGCCGACGCTTGGTCATTTTTTCTTTAAGACTTCCAACATGTTATTCGTGGTTTGTTTTAATTTTATTTCTTTTAATATATTAATAGCACCAGAATATAATTTGCTTAATTTAAAAATTTTTATTTCGAATTTTAATAATTTTTTCAAAATTTATTTTTATAATACTTTATAACAGTTCTTTTTATTGTTGTAAAGAAATCTCCAAATTAGCTTTATTTTATATATATACATAATTTCCCGTTGATTTCATATTTAGACTCTCTATAACTTAGACTATCTTAGGGTTGGTCTCGAACAAACTTGAGAGCATAAATGTATAAGATTCAATGGTACAAAATATGTATCAATAATTATTGGAAATATTGATATGCTAATCAAACGTATTTCAAATTAGATTCGAAAACTTTTGAAAAGAATGGCAAAACATTCAAGTATAACTTAAGTTAGTATATCGAAACATCCGTTCTAAATTCGTTTTCCTATATTAATATTCTAAATAATAAAAAGCTTTGATTTATACTCGAACAAGATCTATCTAGAAAATTTCGTAATTGAAAATTTATGCATTGGATGTTCCAGTTTCATGTTGTCATCTTCAACAACTATTGTGTTGTTTTGAAATGATTATATATTGCTACACATCAATTTTCTAGATTATTGTCTTATTACATAAATGAAATTACAAATATTAATATAAAACGCAGCCAATAACTATAGTAAGAAATACAAAAAATACTACATTTTTTTTCTAAAATATTTAAAAGCGGTTTTGAAAGTTACTCATACGCATATGAAATTTCATTCATGATACGCAAGAATAGGTAGGGATTTACCCATATACTTTCGTACGTCACAGTGACGTCGCGATGTGATTAAAATTCACTGAATGATCAAAATTCTGCTGACGTAAGTGTTAAAATAAATGTTGGAATAATTGATGCATATGATTTTCCTTTCTTGTTGCGACGTTTCAGTAAATGTATTCAAATAGCGTTTCATTTTGAATTTTCTCAAAATATCTCCAGCAAACCAGTTTAACTTTGTTACAGTGAATGCAAGTAGGTCACGAAATAACTGTTTCCTTTGAATTATGAATATAATTTAAAATTAATGCACAAGTTTAGATAAAATTTAATACACAAGTTGCGGTTGATTTGCTTTATTTTTTTAACATTCTGCTTGAATTTGATTAGCAACTTCACCTATCGATAAAATATCGATGTTAAACTGATAATAATTTGTAATTATTTGAGGGGCTGGTCACCAAAAATGAGCCTCAAGCAAATTGATCGAAAATTTTATTTTCACACTTGGGGATAATTATTTTTAAAAAAATACGAAATACATCAGTGATAATATAAATATTAACTCATAATCAAATATCAGCAGTCAGATTCCCATATGTTTCATGTTACACATCTCCATTGCTTTATTAGAACTTTTATAATTGTTTATATCTCTTTCTATAATACTGTATACAAACATTGCATACTTTTCAGCTAGTTGTCATAATAAATAAATTATTAACATGTTAAAAAGGGAAGCAAGTTTAACTAATCTGATCATATTTTTTAAAGAGGATTCTTATGCTGCAACTTGACTACGGTCGTAAAATAAATAAATTTGCTACTGGATTACAATAAAAATTTATAGAAACCTTACTTCATTTATTTGATCTATTTATTTTTCTCATGATGATTACAGATAAAGAAAAAATATTTTTACGTGGAATCTGCGTTAAGAGGAAATTTCAATTCTTGTTATGTTTCAGCTATCTAGTAAGCATTACTTTGCACGTCATTTAACATGTAATGTCTCAAGCTGTGCTGCAACATCACTTTCTTTTTCACCATTTTTATCATAATCCTGATAATATTTTGCTATATATTGGGAAAAGTTTAGGAACATAAGCGTCGTAATATTTCATGCTACCATATTTCGGATTAGAAATTTGAATTTCCTTTACCGTCATCGCAGACAGACACATGAATATGCTTGTGCATCATATCTGATAGTCTTAGTAGAAGCTTTAGTTAGCCTTAGAAAATATCCTGTCATACCGCTACGTTCAGTGGTGGCGGGGTGGTCGACTGTATGCAAGAAGCCTTTGAAAATATCTTCATAAATCACGTTAGATTGTATACATGGTTTTATGAAGGTTTTTATTTCTACAAAAGGAAGTTAATATTGAAAAATTGTATATATGTATTTTTTATATTTAATTGTTTGTATACATACAATTATTGTGATTGAATAAATATATGTATTTAATACAAAAAGTCTCAAAGAAGGGTAAACCAACCAATTATTTTAATCGTCATTATATGTTCAATCTTAATTATGAACGTTTGTTGTCTAAATTTGATATGAAAGTTCGTAAAAAATAAACAGGAAAAATGATCATGCTATTTTTCATTATGTTGCCTCTGCATAAGTCCCCCCTTAGAAAGTAGGTTCTGAGATTTTATAGAATATCAATTATATCGACTATAAGAACGAATAAAGTCTGCTGAAAATATTTGCTGATTATTTTTTGCTCTACTATTTAGTTTAGTAGATGTTAATAGTTGATTGCAATTCAAATAGTAGTTATGACTGACAATCTCATTGAGGGTCTGATAATCACAATCGCATTGCAGGGACAATTGCCTGCATTATCACAAACCAGTTAGAAGATTTTGTACAAGGATAAATTTTTTGATGATTTTATGGAATCTTTTATCGCTGGCTATGATTCCAAACTTCAGTGAAAGTGTATCGAAATAATTTCTTTTTACATAAAAATTTTTGGCATAATTTTTTTAATGAAAAATGTGCTAATTTTTCATTACTTTGTCTTTCGCATTATTGGCTTCTGATGAGCACTAATTACATTTTACGTAAGATTTAAAACTGTGATACAATATTACCCGTTCGAATAAATTAAATAACAATCCCAATGCAGCAGAATTTTTTGTCTTTATAACAAAAAGCAGAGCTTTTTGTCTTAATATTATTATTTATTTGTTTTTATTTTTATTTTTTGTATTTATAATATTACAGGTAAAAACAGCATCGAAATTCAGCCATTGCCATTTTTTACCTGTTGCATCGTTTTTTTATAATTGTTTGTAACATGTTATTATATACTGTACCAAAGTTGTTTAAATAACAATTTGATTTTGTCCTTTGTAAATGAGTTTTATATAGGCTAAATATATATTTTCTCTGATTCTTATATTTCATTTTGAAAGCAATATTGAATCACAAGAAAACTTAACGAAGCGAAATTAACTTTGAATTACTTTTTGCACTACTTGTCTTCACTAGTCAGTATATTTTATTTTATTCTGAGAGACCATAATGCGGCTAGGTTTTTTTCTCTATATTGTGAACAATCTAAATCAATACATTAAACTACCACAACAAAGTCAACTAAACGGAACTGCAATAAACCATACTAAATGGATATAACTCGAAATAACATGATCTTGATTGTACCAAATCACGTTTTATCAGAAATGTGACACCATGATGAAGATAGAGAGTCACAAATGCAATATTACTGTATAAACTATTTTTGAAATAGTTCAAACAATTTCGAAAACATTAAAATTCACCGAGAAATAAAGCTATTAATTTAAAAATAGATGCAACAGCAACTCAGCGGTAATGGAATACATCTAGTTTTGTAAAATTTCCGATAGTTTCAATTATCACGAATATATTATTGACATAAAGCCATGAAGTCACAAACATGATAACTTTTAGGAGTTTATTTACTAAAAACTTCATTTTAAGAGGTTATGACATTACAAAGTCGCCGAAGTTTTCGTAATGACTGTAGATACTATAAAAGACGTTATGTCCTATGAAGTTGTTGATTTTGCAATTGTTTGTCAAGATTATCACCATCGACTATCTGCTTAAAGTAATATATAAAGGGATATTGCAGTGTTGGGATCAAGAATTAATAAGTTCAAGATACACCTTTTGCAAGAAATTAGGCATTAAATTTGAAAGAAAGTAACTTTTGACTTAATGTAAAGATGTCAAGTGGCATATATTCAAGCAGAATGTAAAAAGCGACATTAGTATGTAAGCATCAGGGGTTGTTCCCATCATCATCGGTAATTAGAAAAATATGATGTATGTGATTACAGAATACCACCCTTGAAATAACTCCTGAGGTTAACGCAGCTGTCACTTGGCATTAACTTGTGAGAATTGCAGATCGCCCTGCCAACATCTATATACTACATATTAGCTATGGTATTAATTATACTTGTATAAAAAGAAAAAAACATTTTTTTTTTGAAAAATCTAACAATGTTGTCATAAATGCATGTAGAAGTTATTGTATACTAGTTCCATTACATACCTAGGAAATTATTACCCTTTCTTCATTTTACACATAATCACTCATTGCATTATTTAGCTCTCCTGCTACCAGATCATGAAATTAATAGGGTATTTTATAATTTCAACAAAATTATAAATGTTTCGAGAGTATTTCAATTTAAATAAGAAATGAATTTTAGGAGGAAAAAGAAACTCCAATTATTTCGATTTATCTGAAAAATTCTCATCAAAGTCGTTCGTGTCTCTAGCGTTATTATACAAGATTCAAAAAATGCAGACTAAATTATTCTTATCCATACTTAATGAAATGTTTGGGTCTTTCTTTTTCAGTCTCCGATATCATCAATTCCTACCGGGCTTTAATAGATGATACTGGACTTCGCGAGAACATGTTAATATCGACATTAGGCGAAGAAATTGCAATTTTCATGCCCATTGTGTTTTGTTACGAATAGAGGGTTACGTGAGCCAGGTCCTTGTGACCTTGAAAGCCTAACTACCGATCTCGAGATAGGCTTTGGGGAAATGTATCATTAAACAGATGTTTTTCTGTACATGTAGTCAATCCTCATTCTTCAAAGCTTCATGGTTGAACGATTATTTTTAAACGCACTGAAGAAAATAACAAAAGTTAAGTAAGTTTCAAAAATGTATTCGCTTTTGATGGTTGCCTGATTGAAAGAAAGACAGTAAACAATACAAGAATTTATCTAAATCTCTTTTGTTAAATTCTGGTAAGGAAATTTTTTCCCAAGGTCTGTCGTATTTAATTTGTCATATGTATTTAATCTAAAAGTTAGTCTTTTTTTTAAAAAATTTTCTTGTTATTAAAAGGCAATCTCTTCCTTGTTTCTATGAAGGTAATTTTTAAAAAAGAATAAAACAATGCTGTTATTAATATTTATGAGAAAAATTGTAATGTGGCACGAATGATATCGTTTATGATCTTATATACGGCATCCATTTTATTTGTGAGTGTTAAGTAGTTGTCATAATGATACCAGAAAACAATATGAATAAGGTATAATTTTTTTAAAAATTCTTAACCACATATTGCTTTATTTTTATTCTTATATTAATATAAATCTACCACAAGTGTTTCCTATTAAAAATTTATTTTTATATTTATCTGAAATTTATTCAAAACATTTATTTAGAATTTTTAGTTTTTAAGTTTTGTTGAAATCTCCTATCTATGCTAAATGTTTCAAAGAAAGCTTAATTAATTCTAATACTATATGATTAATTTAAGGTATTAAATTTGAAAAAAAAAACCTTGAAAATTGTGAAAAGTTGCAAATTAGAAATAGTATTACGATCTTAGAATTTTAAAAAAGTTGGATCAATATTTCATAGCCGTTAAAGCTATAATTTTATTTCTATTAAAATTCACTCTCCGAGTTTGACATTGCTTTTCCGAAGACATATGGCTTATTTATTTATTTTTGTTTTGAAATAATTTTTTTACTAAAAATAATGAAATCAGTTAGCTTTTCCGTAGATTTGCTATCGGAATCTGTTTATCTTCCTTAAGGTGGGTTCACACGAGGCTTTTTATTGTCCACAAACATTGTCTCTCTGCTGTTGTCCCGGCATTGTTTAGACACTTAAGACAACGTTTGTCCCGACGGGACAATCATTTGCCATTGTCGCATTGCGGTCACGTGATCATTCTCTGGTAGGCGTGGTCTTCTATTGCGGACAATAATAAGCCTCGTCTGAACCCACCTTTATTCTACAAGTGTTTCACAAATAATCAGAAATTGTCAGTTTCATTTCCTTCGCACTGTCTAAAACATTTGCTGCATGTCATTCAGATACCTACGGCCATATTAGAGATTAAAATTTCCGTTTTGATATACATATATATTGATAGAATGCATTCTGTTTTTCATATTAAAGAATATCATTTTTCCTCAAAAACTATTGAACTTTTGTCAATGACTCGGTTAAATTTGATAAAGCTTTCCTCATTTCAATAGTAGTACCCATTCATATATCTGCAAACTATTTTAACATCGACTAGTTCATGTATATTAATTAATATCCTATTAACATCTAATCTATGAGCAATGTAAAGAATAGTTTGCGAATTAAAATAACGTATAGCTTACGTTTATAGATGTACGAGTTCGAACTTTATATATCATCAAAATCAGAAAGTTAATTGTTAAACTTTCAGAATTATGTAAGAATGTTATTAATAAATTTCAGTAATTTTTATTTCAATTGCTATTTAAAATCCCTCTTAGTGTTATATTGTTTCAATATTTAAAGTTTCTGTCTTAAAACATGAAAGGATAAATACATAAAGTTTTCCTTGTTTTATCACCAGAGGGGGGGGGGGAATGATAAAAACTGTATTACTTTATTTATCTGGTCGAAATTTCTGTGATAACTTTGCGAGAAAAAAAAAAAGAAAAATTTGTAAATATGTTTCACAAGAAATGTAAAAAAGGAAAGTATTCATCAAAATTAATATGTAGAAAACAAATTTAGTCTCGTCCATTCAGAAATATTTGTTTTTCTGTTAGTTATTCACTTATTCAGGATCCGATAAGTCTTGTCCTTACCCCTCATGGGAACTGAAGTTTTACCTTATTGTTAAAAACAGAGAGCTTCAATTATTAGTTTTTAAATACATTTTTATCTAAAAATATGTACACTTTTATTATCCACTAGCCGCCTTTGGCGACCAGAAGTTTCGCCATGAGTAATGGTTTCTAAAATTTTCAATTAAATCTCATATTCATTAGCCTTGAAGTAACTCCGGGCATTGATTGGACTGAAATTAATATTTTCTTTAAGATGAAGGACTGAAAGTTCTAAAAGAACGCGTTTTCCTAATAATTTCCTATTAATTTTATGAATCAGTCAGTTTTAATTATTGATTTAGAAGACTGATTGATGTAGCAACTTTTATTTCAAATATTAATAAAAATATTTTGTAAAATATGGCTCACAGAGCAAAGTATGAAAAAATCTCTAACTCATTATTCATAAATGCATTGTTTGACTCAAACTACATAAAATGTAATCATTTACTTCATTTAGATCAAATTAATAGTATTAATACATATGCCTATTAATAATATTTTACAAATTGGCCATTGGAAAGGAATTTGAATGCATATCCTGTATAAATTCAATCCTGTATAAATAAAGATAATTTATTCAATTAATCATTTAAATATTGCAAAAGATCATAGAATCCTTTGCCTTGCATTTTTTAAAGAAAATATCACATTTTATATTCATTTTATTTTATCCAGTCACGTGCTAAAAGTTGCATTTCTTCAGATTTAATTTGTAATGATAGTTTTTATTATTTTTGTTTTTTTTTAAATTTGAACTTCCTTCAAAAGGATGGCAACACGGTAATAAAACATAATTTTTTCCCTTTGACGTGCTCTTGTAGATTTTATAGAAACCTTAGCTTTGCATTTATTTTTTTAGAAACTATCACATTCTATAATGAAAAAAAAAATATTGAATTAATGATACAGATATTGCAAACCATAATAGAAATATGCCATTAAGTCGGGATTCCAATGCATATCCTGTCTAAATTCGATCAGGTTTACCGTAAAGAAGATTTATTGAATTAATTATTTACCTTCCTTATTACGTAATCCTTTTACGATCATAGAATCCTTTGCTTTGCATTTATTTTTTTAGAAAATATCACATTTTATATTTCTTTTATTTTATCCAGTCACGTGTTAAAAGTTGCATTTCTTTAGATTTATTTTGCGATGATAGTTTTTTTTATTCGAACTTCCGGCATTCTTTTATTTTATCCAGTCACATGATAAAAACATGGTTAAAATATTTCTTTAAAAATTCGTTAAAAATAGAAGCTTACATTATAAATTTAAAAAAATTGTTACCGTTAGAAAGCTAATTTTTTAATCTTTAAATTGATATAAAAATCATGTTTGTGCAGTAATATTTTCGGAAGTTATAAAGGAAAAACGTAGAAATTTCGCTTAAATTTTAATTAATTCAAATTCTAATTAAAAATTCAAAAAAAGGGCTCCAATGTACCAAATTTGGTAGCTGTAGGTCCAACGGTCTGGCCTGTAGAGCGCGAACACACACACACACACATTGAGCTTTATTATAAGTATAGATTTCTAATTGAAAAAGTATTTATACGCCGTATTTTCGACAGAAAACATTCATAAAATATGAAAAAAATTAATAAAAAAGACTAAATATTACATCAATTACATTAATAAAATACATTAATAAACATTTTTCTGAGTCAGTTATGCTCAGGAAAAAGGGACTGTATTTTATAAGCCACAATACGTATCGACAGCTGGATAAATAAAAATAAAATCACTAAAGCATGAGTAGTGCGAGATTAATTGAAACATAACCATCGTGTTGAGCAGTTAAAAAAATAATGGAATCGGCAATCTTTTCTCTTTGTATACAGTTACATTATAAAACGTAAAGTTGCCTTGCAGAAAGTATTGTTTTAGATTTCTGAAAACTGGAACATTTCATACATTTTTTGTAAGGCAGCTGTCTTAAGAATATTTGAAAGGATAAGATTAAAAGGAGCATGTTTGATACAATTTATTTATTTCGTGCTGATTATAAATATCCCTCCAAAAATACAGTAGGTAATTAAATTTTAATATTTGAATAAAAACTTGTTTGAATTTTGGTTGAAAGATAAACCTATAATGCATTATTTGCACACACACACACGCACATATATTTGTGGGTGTGTGTAGGTAAAAGACGATATTGTTGAGTGCAATCAAATAAAAGTTAATTGTACATAATAATAGGCATTTATAGTATTTATGCATTAAATTACTATTCCCTGGGAGAACGCAATTAGATATAAAAAATATCCGAGATTATATTTTGTCTATGACATAGAAATTTATTATTATTATTCACTCTAAATTAGATAAATATTTGTAAAATTTTAAGTGGAGCCGCATAAATTTAAAATTTTTATTATGAAAAATAAAAGAAGAAAAAATTAAGATGAAGGATGGTGAAACTGAAAAAGTCAATAGCAAGTTAAAAAAAAATTTTTTAAATATACATTTGTCCTGAACTTTAAAAATCATTCATCTACCGGAATAAAGGGAATTTTTCCTTTTTCCGGTTAATAAAAGTTTTGTTATGACTATCTATGGCAATGATACGAATGGGAAAGAGATGCGCATTTTTTATTACAAAATGTAACATTTGAACTATATTCCATGCGGATATTCTTCAGAATAAACAATAATATTATTCAAATGCTGCATTTATATCGTGATTGTCATTTTATTCCTGAATAGATATCCTTCAAAAAACCATTGTTGTTTATCAATGTGATATTAATTCTCATTATTATTTCAATAAGTTATATGAATTCAATTTGTAACTTACATAGGATTTCTTATGAAGAAGGAGAAAGATTTTTTTTATTTCTTTAATGCATTCTCGGGATGAGACAAGGTAGAACCGTTCATTATGCATACAATGTATTAAGATTTGATTTTTGAAAATATGAGTTTTAAACGAATAATTAAATGATTCGTAGTTTGATTTCTTTCTTTATCCTTTGTCTATTTAAAATTTTCCTATGGAGAGTAATTTAAATAAGCATTTCTACATCATCTGAATCTAGAAGACTTAATAAGTCGCATGTCTATTTGACCATTAAAATGTTTACAGTTTTCAAAAGTATCAAAAATGCTCCTTATACATCAAAAATCAACATACTTCATTAGAGTTTATCTTTGTGTTGATGCATATATAAAAATTAACTTCTCCAGTTTTTTCTCAAAAGGCAACATTCGCATACACATTTACATATATACAAAAAATGTATGCACAATAATAAAAAAAAACTATTAATTTTTCAAAAATCTTTTTGTGTCATATTGAAGCTCCAAAAGAGAAAGATATACAGTAAATGATAAACATAATTTTAAGCAACGTGCCGTAGTATATTTTTAATTTTTGAAAATAATTGTTTCATATTTCAATTTATTTGAAACTATTATGAATTTGTTCATTATATTTCAATATGTATTATAACACTGATGAAGTGAGCAAGGTATTGGGCAATAGAAGTAAAGAAACTATCTTTAATTAGATTATTCAAAGAACTGTCTCTCTTTGTATAAGTTAACCATCATAAATCTAATTATTTTTTTTCCAATAACACATTGCATCCATTCGCGGCAACATACACTTTGAAAAATTTCACCGTAAAGCCACATTCTCTGAATTTCGTTGCTAAGATTACTGTCTGGGGCCTCTGGTTCGCCTATCACCTGCTTCCTCTTCCAATAACCTTGAATTAAGGCCCCTAAGCTAATCCGACAAAAAAGCCCCTTAAAATCTGAAAATGGCACTTTTTTGGCCGGAATTATTAAAGTTTTTGGTGCTTAAAACATATAAATATCTATTGCTTTTTATATATTAGTATGTGGTACATTTCTTATTACATTATCTTCTAATAGATTAATTCTTTCTAAGTTTTTAACACAAAAATAATTTATTTATTTCTCTTCAGATACCGAAAGGAAAACCTCAAGGTGAGCAGTTCCTCAAATCTCCACTAGATGACAGCAGCGTAGAAACAGGTTGTAGACTCCACCTCCCCTCTTTCCACCGACTCGTAGCCTCACTCCACGTGCCACTATTGATGCCATAGCAGAGTAAGAGCGGATGCACGGTGACGCTGGGTGGAGATGATGATCATGTTTTCCTAGGATCTTTAACAATGGACGGGGACCCGCAATTTCCCGATGTTGTGTGCAGGTTCCAATGTGTATTCTGGAAAGATACCCTCGCCTTGGATTGGAAGTTATTTTCTTCAGCTATCGATTCAAAAAGCAGTCTGTGATTTGTGATTCAACCACCTCACTCTTTAAGTTCTTTCCCCTTTTGCGTCAGATTGGCATCCACGGTGCGTGACCGTTGCTTTTTCCCATCGTCTCTCGCCTTTTTTCAGTGTTTGTTGTTTACGAATACAATAATAAAATACACCATTTCGCCTCAAGCCAGTGTGGATATTACTGTGCAAACCATACCTGACCACTGGATATTATTTTGCCTTTATTTATGGAAAACGAGTGAATAAATAAAATAATCAATCTCAGTGCAAAATATTTTTCCTATTTCTTTTTAATGATAAGTGGTGGTGATGCTATATTGTCAAGGAGGTGATTTCAAGTTTCCGTATGCTGTCGCTATATTTCTATCGGAAAAAGGCTGATATTATTTTGTTAAATAACGCTCTTCCTGTTCAGGATAAGCGCATACTTCCCGCCAATTTGAATTCTTCAAGGATTACGAAATTCTTAGGAATCTAATGGATGCCGAAGTCGCCAAATACCTTTCGGAACTTAACCAGAAAATAAGAAAAGGATGCACTGCACATATAACCAGAACGGGGCGGATATATTATATGAAGTAAGTAATCAGATAATTCGATTCACTGAACATTATAAAACTGCATTTTAAACAAACTTATTTCAGATTGTTGGGAATATGGAAGAAATTTTTTGAAATGTTACATGATATTGTTGGTATCTAAAGTATTAAATTTTCTCTGATATTGATGATACGGAACTTATGGCTATCTTAACTGTAATAGCTATGGTAAAAATATGCACCTAGTAGAGATGCTTTCAAAAATTTGTAAGGTATCAATCAATTAAAAAGTAAGTATAAATATTAAAAAGTAAATTTTTTTTGTTCAATAAAAAAAAATCATTTCAGAAAAAAAATTACACGAGCTTAAGCTTTAAGAAAATTAAGTTGCCCATAACAGAAATTTAATAGGTATTTTCACAGATTCGAATTAATCCTTAAAAAATACTATAAAAAGATTAAATAAAGCTGAAAAATTAATTAATCATTAAAACTTTCCTTTTTACATTTAACTATCAAGAGAAGTAATGCCTTATTTTTTTTAATTAATATCTGTAAATTTCTTAATCAAAATGAAATGAATTTTACTCGCGAAGCTGATCTTTTCTTCCAGCAATTAAAACACTCTAAAATTATTAAAGTTTCGTATATTATTACCTATGTTGATTAGTGTTCATCAGAGATTAATCTGTCTGTTGAAACAGTATTAGAATCATTTTATTATGTCTAATTTAATTGAAGCAGTCTTGGTATCAAATGTTATTTGAGAGGCGGATATTTTTCGTTCCTTCGTTGTGAAATAAATGTTTTCATCAGCAGGAAATGAATAAGGAAAAGAAAATAAATATGAAATGTAATGTATTGATTTCTGTGACGTAATACACTTTTATTCGTAAATTATTTTAAATAGTTTTAAAATATTCACTTTAATTCTTTGAAAAATCAAATGAAAATTATCTCCAGTATTCTGTTAGATTTCGTTTCCAAAGCAATGAATTTTTTTGACAATTAATAACTCAGCCTTTATACTTCAATTAATTCTTCAAAAAATATTCAATGGGTGAAAACAAAGTTGAAGGTTTCATATTTTTCTTTCGAAACATATATTTAAAAATACCACGTTTTTCATTAATGTAAAAAGAATCTGAATACATTTATAACAGTATATCTATGCTATTTGATATGCTTTAGCAAGAAATAAAAATCTTAATTCTTAGCAATCCAATATATTCATTTTCTGAACCAGACGGAACTTTTCTGGAGCATGTTTAAAACACCTGCCTCTGTCCTCTTATTTTTTACTAAAATCAACTACGTCACACGTTCGAAAAGAGGTAACGGGTTTCAGACTACTGATCCAACAACTGCAAGATTTAGTGAAATATCTCCAAACATCTTGTTGAAGGAACAAATTTCTTATCTTTGGATCATGAAAATTCTTTCACAGTTTTTTTTTTCTTTTTCTTTTGAATAGGATTTATTGAGGCGTTTTATTAAACATTGACAGTTACTGTCAATTTAACATTAGCTATCGTTCCTTTGGATATAGCGGTTGTGCTTTCGAAAGCGGAATAATGCTTCCATACATATTTATAATGGTTTTTAATTAATGACGGCATTTTCTAAGAATTATGTTTCTGCTCCTTTCTTCATTAAACGAGTAGCGACAGTGTAAACTGAATAGCTGAAAGTATTTTGAGTTGGCATTAATATCGACACATTTTGGAAAATTTACTTTTTAAGTTAACAACATGATTTGCGATTTATTCTTTATGTTAATTTTCGCTTTGATTCTTTTTTAATAACTGAAAGCTAGACATAAAAATACTTTAAAAAAATGGAACTTAAAGGTTCTTCAAAAATAGGAAAATAAATTGTACCTTGATACATTCTTCACAATAGCATCATTTCGTGCTGTCACGCTATACCCATCAGTTTCGATGACCCAATATTTCAAACCAACCTGATCTAGAAGCCCCACTAGAAAGTGTGAAGCAAATTTATAGTTGGATATCGTACAAGGAGACACCTATTACATTTGTGTAGTGTCATATGAATCGATTCCCTAACATCCATGCCCGTCCCCACCCCATAGATTGCTGTATAAAATTCATAATATGAGCTAAAATCGTAATTTTTTTTTTTTGAAATTATTTAAATAAATTTTCTTACAGTAATGTTCCAAAGAGATCCGAGTAGAATGTTCAACGAATCCAATAAGTTTTCCCTGAATTTTTTTAAATCCTTGTATTATGTCCTTGTCCTTATTTCCCAATTTATTTCTGACATCGTTACAAGTTTCGAGTGCCTCATATTCGAATACATTGGATTATGGCATCATATTTTGAATCTAAAAATTTTTCGCCATTTCTGTAGAATTTACTGTTACGATTTTTTATCCGAGCACGTATTTTCAAAAATCTTTGGAAATATAACTAAGCTTTTATCTGTTTTTTTATGTTCACAGAAGCATAATTTATATCAATTAATAAAAGAATAATTACAGTTTTTTAAAGAAGTCTTTGTTATTTTCTTTAACAATTCTGTTCTATTTTTTCCTAACGATTTTCTTTCTTTGCTTTTAGAAATATTTGTTATAAAATCTCTTAAGATTTATAAGCAGGCGCCTTTTGGTTTCGGAATAAACTAGTTTTATATTAAAACAGAAATAAAGCCTTCAAAACTCCCATTGACGTTTTAAAAAAATTACTCCAGCAGCAATAATAAATTTTAGGTCTTATGAGCTGCGTATATAATATTTACATTTTATTAAAAAAGGATTCAGAAATTTTGGGCTTTTAAGTCTTTAATGCGCAAACGACAGCTCTTCCTTAAGTTGATAATAATGCCTTTAAAAATTACTATTCAATAATCATTTGTAAATCTATTACATAATTCATATTAATTACGTTGTAAAATTTAAGACTAAGTGTACAAAGTATGTTTGAAAATATTAAGAGGAAATATTAAGATTTATTATCATTAAAGTATAGAACTTTAAATTCATATTTCAAGTAAATTCCGGACATCTGGATTAGCCTGAACAATCCTGATTTTTGAATCTTTATCTTGACTTGAAAAAATTGTGAATTGCCCTAATACTTTATATAAGCTGTTAGTTTTATAAAATATTTATTAAAAAAAAATACTAAATAAATTTTGGACCAATTTATAAATATTTTTCCTTCCAGCTTCTGTTGCATATAGAATATTACCACTGCATTTCACTACCTCGTGTTTTTTACATATTATTAAATTTCATTATGTGCTGATTCTGCTATTTTTAATGTCAAATATATGGATATACGATTTAATTCTTTATACTGGAATTATTATCCTTTCATCTGAATATTTAAAGTTTTTACATTGAAGTTCACAAAATATGGTAATTGAAATCTATATAACGATTCTAAATAATTATAAATTAATTAGAACTCGGGTTAATATTCTTTCTTTACATATTGTGCTTGATAAAACCAGAAGTTGCGCAAATATTATTTACAAATCTATTATTCAAGTAAGAGATTAAATATATATTATACATCCCAAAAATATCTAGAATCCCAAAATCGAATCGTTATACTGATCCATCGCTTTTCATTTCACAGGATTATTAGTATTTTCTTTGTATTCTAACTAATCATTATAAAAAATTTATTTTTCATCATTTATGTTGGCGTATGCAAATATACCGATGTTTCTAGTTCCTTGCAAATTGTATGAATATGAACATTTAATAACAAAGAAATGAATATACCAAAAGCATTCAATCTACTCAAATGTATATTGAAAAGCTGATTAAGGTGCCTTTATTATTTACTTTCCATATGGTTATAAATAAATTCGTATGGAATATCAGAAATAAACATTACGGATAGTTCGCTTGATACTAAATTTCAGTAAGCATATTAAACAAATTTTATATTCCTTCTATCAATTAACTTTCTGTTAAACATCAATATTTAAATCCAAGCGAAATAATTATTTAAAAAAAAGGGTTAAAAAGTCTGCTGAATACTGACACATACATAAATTTAAAACATGCATTTTTCTGATGGAGAAACAAAAGCTCTAGGTGTTCTTACATTTTGATCAAAATTAAATAAATTGATAGACGGCAAAATGGTCTATTTATATATTTGCTGTGATGGTAATAACACAAATATGAGCGTACATTCATATTATATACTAGCTTTCTTAGATTGATCAAAATGATTCCTATTATGATGGGGGGGGGAGGAATAACATTGCAACGTGACGAATGAACGCGTGCCCTATCATCAATATATTTCGACCGGGCAAGAGAAATGTAGAATGGTTTGAGGAAAATTCTTTTTAATGAACTTCGACGTTCATAGCGATAACAGAAAAAACAGCTAAAAGTTAGTCTATTTCGTAACATAAGCTTAGATTTTATTTCCAATTTTCATGCGCTGCTGCTGAATTAGATTGTCATTATGAGCATTTTCTACATACTGGAATAACAAATATTAGGGCAGATTTTCATTTTTGATATCCAGTAATACACAGTATAAGGCCCTTCTTAAGATGATCAAGTTCCACATTTCAACTCTGTATTTATATGCTAGCGATTTAGTTTGTTTAAAAAGTATCGGCATACATGCTGTAGGCATTTTGAGAAATATTAATAAAATATGTAATTGCATTTGATTATTATTATCGCATTGAAACTTCAATTAAAGCAATAAAAACATTTTTATTTTCAGATTTAATAAAAAGTTAAATTTAATAGTAAAATTTAGTAAAAAATGTGAAAAATCCCGTTACAAAATAAAAATAAAAGAATAAAATCATCAATAAAATATATTAGGTTACTTTAGAAACATTTCTTTGTCTAGAAATTGTATTAGAATGCAATAAAAATGTTAAATTAAAAAAAAATAACGTTTTGAAGTGATAATATATAATTTTTTATATATTTGTACAATTTTAGCTACAATAATGGGTTATAAAATCCAAACTTTTTTTACAATTGAAATTATTGAAGTACATTCTCTAACGAATGATATGCAAAATCTATATACTAAGTTTGAAAGCTGTAGAACAGATAGTTTTACATGTATGAAAATTTTATGAAATTATCAATTTTGAGAGAAAATCATTAAAAATGTAAAAACAAGTTTTATTTTGTTTGTATAAAATTATGCACTGATTTTCTTGAAAATCGCCACATTTATACATTTCACGTTTTTTTTTTTCTCCTTCCTCTTGGGCGCTTTTATTTCTTTAGAGAATTTTTTTCCCGAGCCTTTTTATTATAAACAATTAAAAGATTTAATTTAACATCAATTATTACTCACGCACCTGATCAAGAACAATACATTCAATGGAAGTTTTTCTAATAATATTCTTGACTTATTTAAATCTGAAAGTAAGGCTTTAAATCCTCTTTATTAACTTTTATAAGCGGCGTTTCTATATTCAGTGTCTGAGTTTGTCATTTCATAATCCTTTCGTATCAAATTCAGCCAATTTGGAATTTTCCATTGCATTTCCGTCAGAAATTTTCTTAGAAAATCCAATTATATATAATATAAAATCTGATATATGCGGACTTGGTTATTCTTAGCTTTCCAGATTTAGCTATATTATTGAGAAGTGCAAGTTGATATTTGGGCCGATAATCAGTGCTCCTATCCATGCATTGGTTGAGATTTATAAGAGAAAACATTAAAACAGAGTTTTGCATTGAATCTAAATTATTCGTGTCGCTTCTCTTGACTGTCTTAGAATAGTTTTGAAATTTATTAATAAAATTGTCTGTCAGCTTTCCCTTCCATCCCGGACTTTTATGTTTAGCCCTTAAAAAAGACATATGCAAATATTAAAAAAATTGGTAGACCACATAAATAATTACAATACACAATTCAAAACGAAAAGTCGTATATATGGGTGAAAATACTGAGAATTGCTTTTTGATTATTGCATTTCCAGTTAATTTTAAAACTTCCTGTTTCAATATTTTTATAAACATTGAAACATAAAACATTCTAGTGTTCGTTCTGTTACTTTGAAATAAAATGAAAACAGTTTTGGAAATTTGAAGTTATGAATTTTTAAAAAAATATTTCAGTTGAAAATGATATTTAAGGTTGACGAATACTTTAAATTTAAATATTTTTAATTAATTAACTTTATGAATATAAATGTTTTTATTTATTACGATTTCAAACTTCCCAATATTCAGATTTATTTATACAATACTTTTGAAGCAAATGTATGATTTTATAAATATTCTAATAACTAAGTAGGCGCAATGAAACATGTAGGAAATTGATCAATTATATTCAATAAAGTTTTAATATTATCTAATATTTTATCATCTATAGAATTAGTATTTTTTAAATAGTCTTTTATTTTGTAACTAAAAGAAATTTTTTAATCTACATGTCTTCTCTTAGTTTATTGGCCTAGTCTGCTTAGGTGAAAATCCGCCATCAACTCTTTCTCTCCATCTGAATAATCATTTTTAGGGCAATCGTTGTTGTCGGAGGATTTAAGAAGGAAGGAAAAAGGTTATAAAAAAACTGCGCTGCAAATTTGTAAATTGTTGCACAGAATTCTTGGCACGTATATTTACAAGGTTCATTTTCTTTTCGAGAAAGCCAATGGCATTTGATCTTGAAAGCTCGAACCAGTTTTCTGTTGACAAACGTCCTGTCGCGGCATTCTCTGACATGAGGTGGGGGAAGGGTGAGGAGATATGCGTTTCGTACAAAGCTGTAGATTTGCCATTTAAAGGTATCCGACTACGTTCGAAGGATTATTTTTTTAAAAACCATTTAAAATTATTGTTTTTATATATATTATCAATTATAATACAAAACCCTATAAATACGACAAAATTATTGTATTTTTTGAGAAATAAGAAAATGTGTAGGAAATTTTAATGAAATTTAACCAAAACGGTTAACGCTACACAAAATTTTTATGCAGCAATCCTATTTTTCCTTGCACATAAGTCATAGAATGTAATGATGAATGAAATAAACCAAAATCTATGAAACAGATTGATATACAAAGAAGTTATGAGTAAAAATATAACTTTATATGCAATTTTTTCCATAAACGTGTACAACTTAATTATTCTAATACCACATAAAAATACCACAAAAGATATGAAATATAAATATGATCTCATTGCATCGAAAATATTTAATAGATGCACTTGCCTTTATATTTAAAATCTTACAAGTAAATAAATGTCAGCATTATGAAAGTATTTTTCTCTTTTAGATTCTTAAAATGAAGGTATATTGGAAAAAATAAATATTTTTTAGGTTTTATTCAGATTAACATATGACTGTCAAAATGTGCTTCAGTGGAATTTATTGCATATTTTGTAGAGCAAAAAAAAAAAAAAAAAAAAAAGCATGGTATCGTAGCTAAGCATAAGATTTTGTACTATGAAATGTCGGATGACTGAGCATACTGAAACGTGTTCTGTTTTAAACTATTGACAAGCAATGAATGTTTCCAGGTTGGATACATTTAAATTTGTCGGTTTCAGGAATATATTTAAAGAACATTATTATTGAAAGTTATTTATAAACCTTGTAGATAACATTTTGCTATCTACAAGATTTTTGCTATCTATACATTTCATTAACAGAAGAACTGAAGTTTCATTCTAGTCACTATGGAAAACATAAATTGCCGTTACATTTATTCTAAGTCAGATTCTAAAACGAAAGAGTTGCGATTACTTGGACCTTGAAATAACTATTTTTGTATGATAATTATTTAATTTAAGCTGTAAAATTTTTATTACGCTTATAAACGTTTAGTTAAAAGGGAAATAAAACTTCCTTAACCTAATGAAATAGATTGTTGCGTAATTTTTGCATATTTTATTCTGCTATTGATATTTCAGCTTTCAGCGGCATTCGTTGTTGGAACAGCTTTTATTACTTCGACCAACTTTTCGTTCAACTCAATTCACATCTGATTTTCAAATAGCTTTTTGTTTTGAACTCCTGCATATCTTTTCTTATTGCTATTGATATTCTGAAAATGAAATAGCATTTGTACACGCAGAAATCGTCTGTTTGGAATTTTATTTCAATTGCAAATGTTTAAATTTGAACACCATAATGGTATTCGTTTCCTCTTCCCAGTCCGTTATTTAATATTTATGGCTATTTTACAACATATTACGCTGCTTAACATTCGGGACAAATAAGCTATTTCCACTAATCTTGCAGTGTATATAAAGCTTCTGACATTTAATAACCAAGTGATAAAATAATTTTTGTTTTCTATCCATTGTTATGTTGGAATAATGGCAGGGGCCGACATACCCGCAATGATTCTCGTAAAAACTAAGAATGTTGCTCAGTTTCTTCCATAAATCTTTATTTTAACGTATTCTTAAATGCGCTGGGATCTTAAAGTTGGTTAAGTAACGCAGGTTTCAAATGGCATTTACGACAGTAGAGAGAAAACAATATTTGAAAATGCTTCTTTGTAGGGTATTAATAGCTGAACGTGAGTAGGTATCTAGTCAGGAATATCCTTTTTACTATTTGCAGCCAGCCGCATAGGAAAATTTAGAGTAATCTTTCGTGACACTTGAATGCTGATTTGGTTATATATTAAAATATTTTGATAGTTTCATTCGACTTTCTTGAATAAAAGTTCTAAAGAAATAAGTTTTATTATTTATTTCCGACATATTTTCTTTAGATTTTTTTCCCTATTAATTTTGTCAATTGAAATTCTTATGTAAAAGCGTATCGCTTATTTTATTTCTTTTCTTATTCATTCATACGTTCTTTTTATATTATTGTACTTCTCCTATAACTATCGTTATTTGATTCGGATTCTTATTTTCACATGGTGTTTCTTTTATGTGAATGATCAATTTTATTAACTTTTCCCTAAATGTCTTTTTTTTGTTAATTGATATGTGCTATGAATATTTTTGCTGCCCTTTGTGTCATTGGACATCATGTAATCATTTTTATATTGAAATTATTTTAAACTAATTTAAAATTTCTAGATAGACCTAAATATCCATGATTAAAATTATAGATAGTCACGATGATGCAAAATTCACCCAGCAAGACCTTATTCTAATACTAAATAAATACTTTTGTTAGAAACACACAAACTTCACAGACGATTTTACTTATTGCCTTTAAAAAGGTTGACTGGTTAAATTAGATTTATCAGGTAGAATTCTCTAAAATAAATCTTTCTATTTATATGCCAGTTTTCATGTTTCTGATTAAAAGATTAATTTGCCGATTATATTAATTTGCCAATTTTATAAATAAACTTTGGGAAGTTTTCTGTATAGCACTTTAGTTTTAAAATGACTGTTTTAATTTATACATATCATAAATACGCTTACTCTTTGAGGAAAAGTAAAGAAAACTGCTCATCTGCCTTATCTTTCTTGTTGAATTCCAGCACTAAGTACTATAAAGAAAATTAAAGTGCAAGAAAAGATGCATTTTCTTTCTTTATTAAGTTAACAATGGAAAATTATAGATTCATTTTTTTTGTTTTGCTGTTGCATAATCAAATCGATGTATATGTCTTTGGCGAAAAAAATGTTAGCCATAAGTATTTATAAATGCAAATAATGCCTTTTTTTAAATAAAAAATTCCTAAGTTTTTGTAAAAAAAGATTGATTGTTACTCCAACCTTGAATCTTTCATGATCGTAAAACTGTGGGGGGATGAATTTAATGAATTTGCAAAAATGGAAAATAAAATTCATTCAATAAAAATCCTGATTTTTGGAAAAGAGGCATTATTTCATTATTAAAACATCACTTTACAATGCATGGAACAAGTTCATACTGCCGTATTTTTTTATTTAATTGCAATAAAATATCATTTAATCAGATTTTAATTATTTTAAATTCTTATTTGCAGCCCTGTTTTTATTTATTTAATAAGTATTTAGGCACAATTATTTTTATTATATTTTGCATACCATTTTTAATGCCAAATTCTTCATATTTTATATTTTCTTTCTTCTTTTTTTATGACTTCAAAAATTAAGTCGATTTTATTAAGTAAGTCGTGAAAGAATATTATTTTAAATAGCATTTCTAGAAAAATACTGCGATGCAGAATGAAATGAAAAACTAACTTTTCTCATTTTAAGCAGTGTATTATCAGATTCCGTATTGATTACCTCTATTATTGTATAAAATATCTTAAGTCTGAAAAGTAAAATACATATAATAAATTAATATGTTCAGTTAAAACAAATATAGCCGGATTTTCCGTACTTGCCGATTAGGAAGGCAAGCAATAACAAAGAATCAGAAATCAGAATTTATTGATTAACTAAGAAAGTCTGTTTATTTTATTTAAAATATACCTTGAGTATTTTTACAAATAATTTGCTTATAAATGTTTTGTCAAATGCATAAATATTTTGTATTTTGAGCTGTTAATCAATTTTAAAATATTTAAATTAAATAAGTACTCTTTTTAAAAATATTTGAAGCCTATTCATTGTTTGATTTTAAATCACTTACCAATTGCGTATCACTACAGTAAAGTTTCTAAAATGATTATTATGTAACTTATGTAATGGTATTCTAAAATACGAGAATGCTACTAAAAGCTACTGCTCTGATTGATTTATTCTTATTTGCTTAGAAAATGCATTGTTATTTTTAAAATAATAAGTGATTTCGGCGCTGTTGACAGCTAAAGAGCATCTGTTGACTTAAGACAAGAGCTGTCAAATGGACTTCGTGTCTTTCACCACTTGGTATGCAGAACCCTGGAGGTTTTTTATTTGATACCCATGTGTGAACGAATAACATGTGGAACTATTTTGTTTTCAAAGTCAGAGGGCTTTAGAGTCTAATAATGCGTTTTAAGTAGTTCTGTTTCAAGCGTAATTGAATGAAATTTACAAAGATTGAAATTTAGTTGGTTACTCTTGAAAAATAGATTTGTTACATTGAATGTGAATGAATTATTGCATGTATTGAAGAGCACTCGAGTGATGTTTAGTTAATATGTATTTCCTTAAGATGCACAGAAAAATATAAAGGATAGCAAATTTGCTGATATTTAATATTATAAAGAAATAAGGTATTAGTTTTCAACCAATCAATAATAAAATTAGTAGTGCATCGTAGCTTTTAAAATTTTCTGTATTCTAAATATTATTTCGAATTAAGTAATTTGTACTTCTTAATTTGTTTAGTTTCTAAATGCGAAAGTGCAAAAAAGAAAGATACAAGGTTAATCACAATTGAAGATATACTTTTTGTCTCCTGATATATTTAGAGAAAAAATTTACTTCCTTTCGATAGTTGCCGTTGTAATTTCTAAAGATTGAAACTATAAAGATCGAAAAGAGTGAGCTTGTGAGAATTTTACTGTGAATCGATCCTTAGATTGAAAAGCATTCGTATTTTAATGGTAAAAATTACCTTTACAACCCCGTAATTTTTGAGGAAATTCAAGTATATATTAAAAAAAAACCCAAAAGGTGAATATTGTTTTATAATGAACAAAAATGCATTTATTATTTAATTTGAATTTATTCTGTTGAATGAATAAACTATTCGATATTGAAATATATAAACTCTGTATTGAACCACTTCATAGTTACATTTAGGAGAATGTAAAGGTGTGAAAACTTTTATATCCATTCACACAACGTCATGCCCACTTTCTCACTTCTTTTGAGCTTGATTCCCTCAAAAAATGAACTTGATGTATATGTCAATGAACATTAAGTTGAAAATGTCGATGAATTTGATCTTGATTTTATTTCTTAATAGGAATCTTGCCATAAAATGCTGTAAAATTTTATGTATAATTTATATTTGTATCTAATTCTGGGGACGATATTTAGTGTTATGTTTTTATCTGTTTTGTAAAGAATTCATTTTAAAATTCAACTAGAAAACATGCGTTTTCATATATTCAAAGTATAATCATCATCATTACTGGAAATAATTTTTTAAAAAATTTGCCGTATGGCAGAGTGCATTAGTTAGAAATTCATTTACTAATAACTGAATAAACTATTTGAAACACAAATTTTATTTTTTAATAATGGTGTTTTTATATGTCCAGTATATAGCTAAAAGCAACTAATTTAAAAAGAAAAAAGAAATAGGTTGATGTGTTTTGTTTCAGAAATGACATTTTAAAATATAAGGGAAAATGTGAATAATTTATGTACAGTTATATACTGTTTAATGTAATAGTATAGCAAGAACTATCAATTAACTTTTTTTTTTTCGTTTGACTTGGTCGCTGTTATATGTATATCAATGTTGTATAACATTCTATCAAAATAAATAGTAATTTTCCGTTTTACCATGAGAGATCAGCACTATAAAACTTCTTACCATAAACGGTCTGCCATCTATGAAGCTACTTTAGTTTTCTCGGAAATTTTGAGATAGACATAAAATGAATTTTGGGAAAGGTCGCTGATCGTTTAATGAAATCCATTCCGTGATATTCCTTACTTAGTCTTTCATTAAGACAAAAGAAAGAAAAAAAAATTTCTTACTATCAAAGAGAAAGTCATAATTTCTTTTCACATGAGGAGGGAAACGATTAACTTCTACAGAGATTACTCGGCAAGAATTCATTTTCGCTTCAATCACAGCTTTTTGACCTTTGAATGATATTCAGGCTTGTTTTTCTGAATTTAGACCTACGTATAAAAGTATTGCTATGTACGATAGTGAGAAATCGACCTATAAGATAAGCGAATTTTTGAGCTGTTGGAAACGAAATAAACAAAATCATTATGTATTAACTCAATAGATTTTGGGAAAGACTTATGTATATTATTGTGTAATTATGGAAGATATTATTGCCCATTTCTTTACATCTACTGCCAAATCGATTTTGAATATTCTTTTTATATTTAAAAAGTAAATTTTAAAAAATTCTTTAAAAATGACATTTTCAAGTACATTTTAACGAAAAGATTTCTTAAAAGATTTAAATTTTATTCGGTTTTATTTGTTTGTTTGTTTTAAGAAGTTATTTTTTTAGAGCGGCTAATCTCATGTGAATGGCCGAATTTGCTTCCAACAGTCGATTGCTGTGTAAATTAATTTCAGGTGTATTGGAAAAATTTCATACTTTGAAACTTTTAAAGAATTTTGTATCAGATGGTCAGGCATATGTAGCAGGACGAAATTTTTCAACCATAGTTTCAGTTCTAGTGGACGAGTGAAAAATTCGAATCAGATAACGGTTTTGAAGCTACGCGACAGGATTAGGTCAAGGTTAGAATGCTTAATTTCCTGAACAACCTCTTTTTCCCTCCATTTCATTTAGACTGGAATTTGCCATTTTCTTTTAATCCTACTACTACAACTTGTAACGTGAGAACGCAATCGCTCGCATTCAGCGATCGGATTTTACTATTACATTAAATAATTTTCAAATTTTATTTTTAATGATTATTTGGATTTAGGATGTATGCTGTTCGCTCAAAATTATTTTTTGAAAGGTTCTGTATGTCAATGGATTATTTCTGTACAAACGGAAGTCAATCGCCATCATATTTCAAAAACTGTGTCAAAATCATCATTTGCCTTTAAAACAAAATCAAATGGCGTTTCTTTTAAGGAAGATTGTTTGTAAAGCTATAATGGATTTTGAAAAAATGCGACATTAAAATCATTTTTTTACTTTATTTTTTTGAGAAGGCTAATAAATTTCAGAATATATGTAGTAGTTGTTGATTGTAAATTGCATTTACTGTTAATTTTATTTTGTGTCAAATTTCTTTAAGAATTTTAACAAAAAAAAAAATTCAGGTTATTTAGACTTTTAAGCGAATATTCTTTCTGATTAATTTATAAAATTAAGTAGAAGGAAAGTTATTCGCTTACATTTTAATGTACCATAAAATGTTGTTTTTTTAAATCTCAAATTGGTTCCAGAAAACATTTTAAATTTAATGTATTCTGATCTTTCAGACAAAACTTACTGCACCTGTTTTCATCAAAAGTGATTCATTCGAGTTTTGATTAATTTTCGTATTTAAAAGTTTTCAATTTAAAACTTAAGAAAGTAATTTTATTGTGAAACATTTCGAATAATTCGAAAATGAAAACCAAAAATTCATTTCTAATATAATAAGCGAAATAGAAGTAAACATAATTTACATTTACTCTAAATTTCTTAAAGTAATATATATTATTCCATAAATCTTCTTCCATTAAAGATAAGCTCTTGTTTAATGATATTCAGACATTAAATAAATAAGGAGAAATAACCAAATGCATTTCTTAAAGAGAATTTATTTAAAGGAATTATAACTTACATTATGTTGATTTAAAAATCATTTCTATTTCAGAAAAGTAACTTTTTTAGTTTGTTTCAATGTGGAAATTAAAGATGGAGATTCAATTTTTGTAAATGCGTGCTAGTTCACTTGATTGTATATTTTCTTTGTCTTGGGGTAAACATTTTATTTCCGTGAAATCGACATTTCCTGTAAAATTCTTTTAATGTGATGCAATTTCAATCATTTTATTTATATTTGCTATTTATCAGTTATATATGTATAGATGTTTATAAGAAAGAAAAAAAGGGAAACTAATTTCGCTTTTGCTCAAAGTTATTCTTTTTTCTTTTTGTTAAAGTTAATAATTAAC
Organism: Argiope trifasciata; assembly: GCA_026543055.1. Taxonomy (NCBI): domain Eukaryota; kingdom Metazoa; phylum Arthropoda; class Arachnida; order Araneae; family Araneidae; genus Argiope; species Argiope trifasciata. Next base: position 2,971,671 of record JAPMOQ010015927.1, read on the forward strand.
TATTTCTTGCATATATCCGATTCGTATATTGTTATTTCTTATAACATTTTCGTGTTAGAAATAAAATTAATTCTAGCATATTTCCAATAGTGTACTGCATTATTTCTTATGATTGTTTTTGAAAGTAAAAAGTTATGAAATAAATGAAGTTATTTCGAAGGGTAAGATATGTATTTGTAAATTTTAATGCGCAAATGTAGATATTTCAAAGTTTGATTTTTCTGACAACTAGTATTAATAGATTTTACATTATCTTATGATAATAATTACAGTCTCCATTCTTCGGTCTTATTTTAATTTGAATATTTTCTTTTTCTTTCGGAAATACTTTATATTTTATACAGAAAAAAACTCAGCCATGAACACGAAATCCCTTCATTTTTAGCTAAAATTGCTTACGATTTTTTAAAAATCATTATAAAAAGTCAGTTTTTAATTTTCATAAGATTTTTAATGATGCAAAATACTGAAAATATTTTAAAAACAGAGGTGTAATTAAAATTTACAGCTAGGTTTAAATATTTTTTGTGAAAATCGACTGCAATTTAAGCATTAAAATGGCAAGCTTGGAAGCATGTTTCAACCTTCAGAAAGTTGTGTGTAATATATATTGTTAGCCGCAGTACTGTGGCTTCGTTTGCATATATTTGTTCTATTTTATTTATAATAGCTATGGTATTTTTAATTTTTATATTGAATATCTTAAGAGATTTTAGGACTCTTAATTATAATAATAATAAATTAGTACCTACTCCAACATTTTGGGATGAACGATCATTTTAGTTTCTGCGTTTAACACATAATGCAATAAATGCTGGCTAATTTACCAAGTAAAATTTAATCTTATTCGGTGAATTCATCTAATCAACTGGCCGAAGCATACGGATGATATATGCGATTAAACAGTAAAATAGTTTAGAAAAAAATTAAACAAAAAAAGGAACGGTTAAAAATTGCAATTAATAATTTATTAAAAATTAAATAAAAAGAGAGTAGCAATGAAATTAATATCATTATAAAGCGTTTTTATTTAAATTTAAAATGGTGAAAAGCGTTTTTGTGCGTTGATTTTTTCAGAAGCTATGGCGGATAAATGCATAAAGTTTCAATCCCTATTTCACTACCTATAAAGAGTCGTAGACTTTTTAACAGCGCAATTAATATTTGTAAATACTAAAAAACATGCGTGCCAAATTTCATTTCAATCAGTTACTAGATGTAGAATTGTATGAGTTTCAAATTATAAAGTATTGGAGATAAACTGTATTTTCTCTAATTTCATGTCAGCTCTTAATGAGTATTAAATAGTTATACTTATTTTTAAACTTTAATAATTCCAGCTGCTGACAATTTATTTTTAAATCCACCCTTCTCGCATTCATTAAAGCAGACATCCACAGAAACAACTTATTTGATTCGCTAATTTTACTTCGAAAAAATTTCAGGATTTCGCATTATTTTATTCAGGAACGCATCATAATCTTTATTACTCAAACAAGAATCGGTGCCTGCAGACACAAAAGCAAAATAATAGCAATTCTCATCCATTTTGCTAAGTACCGCTGGATTGACCTGATGTTGTTTTCCCAGCTGCCGTAATAGAGGATCCGATTATTTTGTTTATTTTTTCGACAGGCAGTTTTTTTCTGCATATCACGTGCAAAGCTATGTAGATAGAATTATTTTCTAGGTTATCGGTGCTTCTAATCGCGGTACGTAAAAGCTGGGAGGAAGGGATATGCTCTCTTGGATATGTAAATATATTAATGTGTTTTCGGATGATATCCTAATATTGTATAGGATGCACGCATCGTTTCATTGCTCCTCTTATTGAGGTTTAAGTTACTTAAATGCTTTTTCTTATTCAGTGGAAGAACAACTCAAAAGAATAAGTTGGTACGCCTATGTCTGTAAAAGTTCTTAAAATTTTGGTGAACTTGTGATATCAGTGTAAAGCTATTAAGACGGACCTAGGGAGTGTTTATTTGATATCACTTCATAAATCATCTATTCGACGTATCACTAAATATCAATCAACATTAGTTCGTTTGACTCTTTAAACTAAACGTGCAGGATATTCATATGCACGACAGGTTTTCCCTGGAATTGAATACCCTATACTGAATTTCGAATTAACAGCCAAATTTAACTGAAACGATCCGCTGAAAATGGTGCAATCGCTTTTGCTCATGGAAAAAGTTCTTAAGAAACTTAGATTGTATTTCTAACTTGATCGTTTTATTCTGACCAACGGTTGCGCGAGAAATCTGTTCATGGATTCAATACGTCTAATGTTGAGACAGAGATTTGATTTTTAAACGAATTTGCCCTTCACTTAGGAAGTAGCTACTCAACGTTAGTATGGAAATTTTCTCCACGTTTAAAATATGTTTTCAGAAAGTTATGTTTTTATTCGATCTGTAGGTTCTCTATAAAAAAAACACGTAAAGAGTTTTCTTTTTTACTGAAAGTTTTAATAAAGTTGCTAATACAAAATTTTCAAAGTGTTTTGTATTCATTTTGCATTTTTAAATCTATATAGATTAAAAAATGCAAAATAATTTTAATACTATATAGTATACTATAGTCCAGTTTCACCGGTAATTTCATACCGGAAATTTATCAAGCGGATGAATAATATTTTATAATCAAAATCATGACGAAATTATCTTCTCATCAAAATTCAATGACTGCTTGAAATTAACTACAGTATTTAATTTTCTTTATTTTGTATCTATATCATTTTAAAACTGTTTTTAGTATGTAACTTTCATCATGCTGAAATCGTTTTAAATATTCTAGAAGACAAAATGTTGGACCTGATGCTATAATATTGGCAATCGCTTCTTGTTTCAGTAAGTGTACATTAACAATATACTATTCGGTGGCACCACGGTAATATCGTGTAAAAAGTATCAAGAAAATGTCGTTGGCATCCCCTTTTACGAATTTTTATTTTAGGTTATTATAAACTATAATTTATAATATGAAAATTATTACTACTTCAACTATTAAAAATTTAGGTCTTCCAAAAATCTTGGAAAACCGTTACCGATGCCAAACGAAATAATTCCGATTAGCATACGAATGGCATAGCGTTAAGAAAGAGGAATAAAAAAAATTAATATATTTTTTAACCAATTAGAAATTTTATAGTTTTTGAAAAAATGAAACTAATATTATCGCACAAAAAATTCTCTTCTCATCAAAATCTATTTTTCCTCAAAATATTTCTTCTAAATATGTCAGTAAAAATATTTATATTCTACAGTGATAATTTGAATTATTTCAATAACTACGTTTAATATGTAAATCTCCACACGTAGCAAGTGTAACTCAAAAGTAATGTATATGTTGGGTCATATAAATACACACGTTGACGTATTTCCATGTAATAAGAATTTATTCCTTGTGGCTTTACAGGTTCAAATAATATTTTGTGTTTACGCTTTTAGATCTGCATGGTTCAAAAAACAGTTGTCTCCCTAGAATATTTTCCGAAGATGTTCAGTAAAATTTATGAACATAAAATGCAAAATTCATTGCAATTTATTATAATTTTTATGAAATGTAACAATTAATAAATGTAATTTATCAAGCTTATTAAAATCATATTTTTTGCTAAATTTCACCTAAAAATAAAATTTTAAGTTAGAAAAATTCTGTATTCATTAAATATTTTTCCTATTGATGACAGCCAATAAAGCAAATCCTCGTGTGACTCAATTTACAAGATTCTTCGGGTTAGAGGTCGTGGTGGCCAGGTCTCAGCTTCAAAAAAGGGAGGTTCAAGTTCGAGGCCCGATTCCATCTAAAAACCGCCGTATAAGCAGGTTTGGTGCACGTTAAATCCGTTGGAACCGAAAGTCCTCCCGCTGGTGTGCTGTGGAAGTTTGGAGGGGGGTGCCAGCTTGATTGTCTTCCTCGTCATCTGATCGCTATTCAAAACTACGAGGTCCGTCCCAAAATAGCTCTAGTGCTGTTTCAAAACTTGAGATTAATATAACTAAACCAAACTGTTTTGATGTTGAACAGCATGCATTATATCAAGTGACATTTTGATAGCATCGTGTTGATTATGAGGCCTGAAAATGTTGATTCATTTTATTGTATGACTATTAAATAATTATTATTAATGGTAAATTTTAAAAAATAAAGATAGATGAATGGAGGTTAAAATATAATCATATTGTGGTGTTTTAGATTATGAGTTCAAATATCGTTAAAATTTTCTTTCCTTTTTTTCTAATATGATTGTTAGAAAAAGTATAATATTTTGAATATTGGCTTACCATGAGAGATCCAATTAATTATACAAATTATAAATAGCTTTAAAGTAACTCTTAAGATTGATATTATTCCACGTTTTCGAATGAACTGTTGCATCTACCAATGAGGTCTGTAATTGAATGGGAGGAATTAAAAAACTCCCCGAAAACAACATTTACATCGAATAATTTCCTCTTTCAAATGATTTTTAAGAGGCGAGTGGGAAAATAAACACTTTTTGGCGGAGAAAATTGCGGTACGTGACCTAAATTTTGTATTGCGACCGCCAACGTTTTGTTTGGCCTTTGACACACAATAATTGTTAAGCTATGTAAGCAATTGCGTGGGTGAAGTTTCTATGTTAATTGACTCTAAATAGATGAGAGATGTGTTGTTTGGTTCCTGCAGCTTACTAATTTATAGGAAATGAATTTTTCTTGACAGATAAGTGTAATCTTTATTTATGGCACACATGGTATCGGATGTGTTACTTATTTAAGAATATAATAACTATGGAATAGTTTTTGTATTTGTTTACAGTCTTCCAAACCGGATATATTAGAAATCAACTTCCTTAGCTCGTGGAAATCTTCAACTTTTCATAATGTTTATGAACGAAAATATTTTTATTTCACGTTGTGAAATATGGGATTATATATTTCTCTTTATTTCCTGTTAGAATTTTAATATATTATAAGCTTTAGTATTCATGATAAGAAAACATTTAGAGAGAAGAGACATTTTAATATTTTCATATTGAGTTATGAATTAAATAATTTAATTTAGATTCCAAAATGGATAGCTTCATTCAGTCATGCATTTCATTAAAACTTTTTTTCCAGATTAATAACATTTATGAAAAGATTAAAACGCAGAAAATAATAAAATGAAAATATGTTTGTAAGACATATATTTCTTTTCAAAAAGAATTCATGATATTTGTCTTTCGATTCTTGGGCTGTTAATGTTTTGAAGCAAAATTTTTCTCAGAGTTTAAAAACCAGAAATATGTAGAAATTCGGCATGAAATAATTTCAGTTTATGTTATAAGAAATTGATTCAATGTGTATTACCATTTTAATTTAACCAACTTTAGTTAACATTGAATCGATTAATTATCAAATAATTTATGTAACGTCATTGCCAATTAAATGTTTTATGTGACTTGTCGTTGCCAATTAAATACTTTATTTGACTTGTCTTTTAATAGCTACTACATCAAAATATTTTTAAGGTTCAAATTTTGATAGCCATATAATTCACTCATGCATTATAAAGGTGTTAAGCGCGTAATTTATTATATATCTCGCTAATTATCTGTCAGCTGTCGCAAAATTTCAACTTTAAATTACTGTCGAGATTAATGCTTAAGCTGTAAATTGATCTGAAAACATTTTTTTTACCGAAACCAAACATTTTTTAAAAAATATATAAGTAAAAGAACCATTATGTGTATATTGAATAATTCCAATAAATTATTAAATATTTCAAGAATTATTGGACAAAAATTACTTAGATTCATCATAAAAATCAGTTTTTAGTTTTACTTTCCAAAAGATTTAAATGATGCGAATATTTTATTTTGTTCTATAAACATAATTATATAAAATTTAGTCTTAATATTTTTTTATCTTTTAGTTATAAGGAATCATATTCTTCGAAGTTTTCTTGATACTTCATTTTTCAAAAAAATAAATGAAAGTTTCTATCTTCTGCTATAATATTTGATCGACTTTAGAAGTTTTGAATGGAAATGTTTTTAACATTCAACGTTTTCATTTGGACAGTCAATCTTGAGAAATCATGGACATTGATTGGGGTATCATCTTTGGAATGGTCGATGAAGTGGTTTAAAACTACTCGTTTTTATTGAATAGTGATTTTCAAATATTCATAAATCAGTCAGTTTTAGAGACTGAGTTGGTTGAAGTTTCTCTCTTTTTTAATTTAAAAGCTAAACGTTCCTCATTTTTTAAAGCATTTATAGACTCATGTTACATACTATTAAGTTATTTACTTCGTTTAGGACCTTTTTATTGATAGATTTCTATTATTAAAGTTATACAAATTAGCCGTTGGACCTGGAATTGAAAAGATATATATATATATTAAACCATGTTTGTCTGAAATAAAGCTGATTTATTTAATTAATAATATTGTAAAAGGCAGCGAATTTTTTCTTTACATTTTTTTAAGAAAAAAACGTTTCATTTATTTCAGTTTCAGGCAGACATGTGCTTAAAATTACATTTTTATATGTTTAATTTGCAATAATTATTTATTTTTTAATTGAGTTTTTGTCAATCTGATGGTAACATATTGATAAAAGATAGCTTTTTTCCCTTTCGTGCAGAACGTGCTCGTGCAGAATTTAATTTTGTTTTGTCCGAAATATATTGTTGAAAAATGTATTTCCCGATATAGGCCTATACAAATCTTCGCATCACGCTTCAAATTCACTCGGATATGTTTGGTTATTTTTCAAGCTTTTGCACCATGAAACATATTTTCAACTCATAATTTTTTAAAAAAACGTTAACGGTTTTTTTTTTTTTCAAAATTCGGAAAATATTGTTCAATATTCTGGTTTCTTGAACTTGCTTCTATCAAACGAAGTGTACAGATACTTCATTTAATAAAAAAAATGAATTACCGGCGCTTCACTCTAAAAATTGTTCATCTTAGATGCGTGTAAAAGTAAACAGAGCTGATTTTAGGAGTTATCACAACTGTCATTCCATTTTGTTTATAATGAAATCCATCTCCAGTAGCTTCAGAAAATTGAACATATCGAAAATTTATGAAAAATTCGGTCGAATTATTTTATATTCAAAGAAAAAAATATTCTATAAAAAATATTTTTAGTTGAGTTTTCATTACTTTTTCATTCTTCTTAAACTCAAAGTACATTTATAAATAAGAAATCACTGAGTTTTGTCAACCTGAGATTATTTTGCATTATGGGTGAAATGCATCGATTAAAATATCTCTGTTTCTGTATGTTATTACATCTTCAGTCAGACGTAAACTTCATAAGAATGATTTGAAATATTTCTTTAACTCTGTTGTTTTATGATATGCTTTTTACATTGTACTGTACAAAATATGAAGATTTTTTTTAAAATTTGCATTCAAGAATAAAAGTTTTAGATTTTATTAAAATATTGTGCATAATTAGGAAACATGATATTTTCAGAAATTGTTTACTTTTATCTTAAAGAAGTGTTAAATTTTGGATTTAAAATGAATTTAAAGGAATTAAATAAAATACAGAATAATTCAATACGCCTGTGAGAGACAACAAAACCAAGCCTTTATCACCAAATAACATTCGTTCTATTGTATATCTTTTTTCTATTCACATTTTTGGGAATTTATTAGAAAAGGAAACAACCTTCCTTTTTTCGGTTCCATCCATATTCCTTAAAGCAGTGAACCACTCGGTGTCGCCGAGTTTAAGAAAAGACAATAAGTCGTTTTGCTATTTTTTCGATGCCAAAGGGAACTAGTTAAAAAACATCATCGCAGCATCCGTTTTCTCTTAGTGTCAACAAACGTTCGACAGATTTCTTTCTTGCTGTCGATACAGCTGCAGCATCGTTTCACCCCGCAGCCTAAGTTGGTCACGGTCTACACTGAAAAGATTTATGCAGGCATGGGTATGTGAAATAAAACAATGGACCATCGGCAGTATAAGGAGTTGACTCACTGCTCGTTTGTATTTCGCTGAGCCAAGAAAACAAAAGCAAATTTGAATATGAAATCAACATTTTGATTTCGGACTTCATGAATTTTACATTGGATTATCAAGTGAAAATAATAATAGCGTTACAAAGAGAATGTCTTAGATTTTGTTTAAGAAATTACGCATTTGTTTGTGCAACTGACTTGACTCAATATTTTAGAAGTGTTTTTGAGTGTCCTTTTACGGCTGTCTTGATTCAATTTCTTAGACTAATGACTATGTGTCTATACTGTTTTGATTGGTATATTGAGTTAACTATTATTTCTACTAATTAGCTGGAAACTTACAGCAAAGCAGAAAATAAATTCCGAAATGAGTAACATTTAATTTCAGGCTAATATTTTATTTAAGAAGTTTCATAGTTCTACAAAAATGCTAGAAGATATTAGAAAATAGTGTACGAAACCTTAGTCATTGCTACTCAAAAACTCTTGTTCATGTAATGTATGCTGATTTAGTTTTTCTTCCACATACTGTTTATTTCACCGAAAGAAAGGTTTTTGAAATTCAAATCACTTCTGAAGCTTTAGGTAATATTTCTGGTTTTCTAAGTCAAGCAATATTCTATAAAAACAAATTTGAATAAGATAATAATGGTAATTATAGAAATCATAGGAATATGATTGCCAAGACACTTGCATTTATTGCTTTAGTAATACTAAAGCAACAAATGCCAGTTTTTCTAGAAGATTGGTGAGCTTATTCGCGAAGAAAACATCTTTAGTTTTAATATAGAAAAGATCTTCATTTATGGATTTTAATCAAAAGAAGCGTGCTCCTGTTAATATTAATGCAATGTGTTGTGAACTAATTTAGGCGAGGAAATGGGTTCCTGCTGAAAAAATTCAAATTCCAGACATATTGATCATTGAATATGCTTTTGAAGGTAGATTTCGATGAAAGGTTTTCCAATTGAATTCTATATTTAGTGAAACGCCGATTAAGGAAAATTCTATTTCAAATGTGTTTCGAAACGGGTTGTAAAGGAATAAATTGCACTATTTAAAAGTCAAATTATAAAGTTCAGGATAGTTACACATATGAAAGACCGAAACTACAGCTACAACTGTTATAATATGAAGATACGTTTTGCTAAGTTGAATATTTTCAGTAAGCTCACAACTTTTGCTATCTGTGACTGAATCGGATGAGCTAGTTTATAAAAATTTAAATAAAACGTAAATCTCATTACGTAAATGTGTAAGTTGCATGATGCAAATTTTTAATAACTTATCCAGCATCATAGAAATGACATTAAAAATCAGGAAAAGAGAAACATAATCGTAGTGAATTTTAAATATTCCATGAATAAAAAATACCAATATAATCACAACTTTAAGTCTTTGTTAAGCCTTTCGTATTATTTCATAGTTAAATTAAAAGTTGTAAACTTTGATAATTAACGAAAGTTTTTCAATAACTTTCGAAGTCCGTTTTTATTCCAGTTATTTAATGTCATTATGGAATCTATAAATAATTCCAGTATCCTTTTTAAAAAAAGTATAAACTCAAAATTTTGTTTTTCACAAGTTCCTCAATTTATTTCTAAGTGTCGACAAGGGTGCCATATTATTTTTTTCTTTCTGGTTGCAACTTTGGCTCTCAATTTATGCCACAAAAGAATTTTTAACCCTTTAGACTCAGAAAAGTAGTTAGATGCATAATTATGCACTTATAACAAAAAATTGCTTATTGTTTTAAAAAATTAAATACACAATTTTTAAGTTGAATTTCCCTAAAAAATTAATCTACGTTTTATTATTATTCTGTAGGTATTTTTAACAATCGAAATTCAAAAATAAATAAAGCGTCAAAATGATGCACCGTCTTGAATGGTGTCTGAGAGGAGTCATCAGAGTGCAGAGTAATAGATTGTGTTATATAACTATATATTAAGTTCTATTTATGATTTTTTACTTATTTTCCATTTATGATTGGCAAAATAACAATATGAAGCAGATGAAACTTACAGTTAATCGAGCATGTATTAACACATTAAAGGCGGCAGTCGTAGTACTACGATTTGAACCGCGTTACCTAGCATACTTTCGTCAAGATCCCCCACCTTTAATGTGTTAACGATCATGCATGAAATTTTGCAACAGTATTGCATGTGTTTTCTGCTGTATAAAAGAAAAGAATTCCACACTTTAGTCCCTTGCTGTTTTGTCATTCTTTTGAGATAAATAAAACTAATTGTTATAGTAAATATTTAATAATAAATTCAGGAAAGCATTTTAATTAATTTCTAAACAAATTCTGTGATGTTTCTGAAGTATAAATTATTCATAAGAAAAAAATATCTGGAAAGGAAGTATTTAATAAATTAGAAGCTACTTTTTGTTGACATGTCCTTTCTAAAAATCCACTTTATCTTCGAGTATATTCTCTGTTCGTGAAATAAAGATACATTATGGCTCATATTTTAAAGTGATTGTTTTACTATTTCGTTGAATATACATTAAATACAAAATAAATTGGCAACATTTTTTTTTGAAAAAGCAACTTTTATCACCTAACATAATATATATCTGCTATTAGTGCAAGAAAGATATTTAGTATACTTAAATACAACATTTTGTTTTTAAAATATACCAATGAAATATGGGAATAAAAAAGAAATGAAGTGCAATACTTTGTACTAATTTATAAATTTAACATTGCTCAATGTAAACTATAAAATTGACCATTAGAAATGAAGGAATTTCGAAATTGAATGTCAGAATGAACGTTCACGAAATAGGTAAAGACTCATTTTTAGAAGAATAGTCTTCAGAATTTTTTTTTAAATATAGACATTGAAACAAGATTGGAACCAATGCACAGCTTCCTTTGATTTATATATATTAGCATTATATATAGACTTGAAAATAATTTCTTTTTAATATGTTGGTCCAAAAGCCTTTTGACCGAATTTGGCTTCTAGAAATACCGATTGGCATGATTAAATGCTCCCAAACCATGATATGTAGTTAATTTTGTTTTTAAAAAAGTACAATAGATCACTGTAATTCTCAATGATTCAAATCATTCTATCTAACGTATTTTTCTATCGTCTATCTTTCAAAAGAAATAACATATTCCAATTTTAGATTGTTCTTCTCCATTCACTTGTTTGAAAACTCTATAGCCCTTCAAACTAATAATAAAAATGGATCAATAAGTCTCTAGAAAAGCTGTTTGGTAGAAAGCAGCTTAACTTTACTTGTATTAACTTGTGTAAAATTTTTAATCCTCTTTCTGTAATTACATCCATTTGACTGATCTATTAGGTTAAACAAATATAAACTAAAATTTACTCATCTAGTTGTCTGCAGAATGACTTATATAGATGTTGTTGCCTAATGACGTAATACTAAGTCTTAAATTTATCAACAGATGCTATAATCCCACATGTTGAATTTGCATAGATATAAAAATAAAAGTTCGGAATTAATCTAAGCCAACCTCTTGAAAAGATAACAAGGTATCACTAGTAAATATAAAACAGAAGTATTCGTGAACTCGAATAAACAGTATATCGATGACGAATCGGATTATTTTGTGTCTTGTTCGTATACACGTGGTATTTATGCTTAGTATATTATTATCACCTGCTATGAGGAGAAAGAGATGTGATTATTTGAGAATAATTAGATTCATATTCATTTAGTTGCTTTCATACGTATTTTGTTTAAATGTGTGAGACAGAAATAAAGATTATTTTACTCTGAACACATGGAAAAGGGCTGTGATCAAGTGCGTATTGAATTAAAATGCTCAAATTTAAGCAAAAGCTGACATATTAAATCAATGATGGTCTGAAATTTGAGGAGTCATTTAAACTTCCCATAAACTAAATATTTCCACCAAAGAAAATTCATAGTTTTATTAGAAATTTTTTGTGACAGGACCTGGAAATCAACAAGACAAACTAATGAAGTTTAAATCTTGAAAAGACATAAAATATAAAAAAAATAGTTTTCGACTTCAAGGAAACTAAGTACATTGCATGTTCAATTATTTGATAAAGAAATTTATATGAAAAATTAAATCATTTTTGTTTATTATGGTTTTTAATAATATATTACGTGGCTATTTTGGATATCAAACTAATGGTTCTTCATATTTCGAAACTCAAATGCAGAAAACAAAATTTCATTATTTTTAAACTAAATACCATATGCCATAGAAGATATAAGTTCAAATGCTAATGCTAACCAAACAAAGAAGCTTATAAAATACACAGGAAAAACTTACAGAAATACGACGTTATTTCGAAAATTGTTGCCCCAAAAGAAACGTATGTTTGATATTTTTGTTCTACTACAATTTCTCGTAGAAGTACAGTAAATTTGAAGGTCGTAACCATAAAAGTAAATAACTACTGGCTCAAATTAATATTTACTACAATACAAAACTTTTTTAGATATTTTCACAATCTAGTTGATAAATCTGTGATATCAACATAAATAATAAAAAATCTTTCTAAATTCAGTACACTATAAATTTAAAAAAAAAATTTAGTATCATATTCAGTAGTAATTTTAATCGCTTGACGAATATAGCTCGTCATTATGTTATAGGGCATGATAAACCAGTGGCAAACTATATTCGTCACTTTACTGAATTAGGTCATCTTGCTAAATGTTGAAAATGATATGTATAACTATCAACTACCACCTTTTTATGCATGTTTGATGTAATATCTCACGTTTGCAATTTACACCTTTCATCTACTTAGATGATCTTTACTCTACTGACGTACAACATGATTTTTTGCAATTGAATATGTGTAACTCAAGTGGCATCAGCGATAACTAACAAGTGAAAGAGAATATGATCTATGTTTATGTTGCATTACGTTGCCATCCCATTTCTTGTGGGGCATGAAATCGGGTTTCCTTTAGGCTTGTCATGTGCATCTGGCTTGCTTGAAACCTTGCAGTCTTGAATAAAGGTTTCAAGTAACACTTTAACTGGATTCATTTCAATAGGCTAAATGGATACTTCATTTGAAAAATATCGTTGCAATGCTGTAAAATCAGTTTTTAATCTATAATATTATTCGAAAGATATTTTTCTGGTTCATGCTTCTGCTTATATTGCAGCAGTGTCTTTTTCTAAACTTAAAATAATTTTAAGATCGTGATAGTATGGTATTCTAACGACGTACTCATCATTAATCTTTTGTGTCAAAAGGAGCTGTTAAATAAATCGGTGCTAAAATTCTTTTATGGGGCTATAAAGGTGCTTTAAATTATTATTACACCAATTACTCGCCAAAACGCAACATCTTAGTAAATAAGGTCGTGTAGAAGTTTGTAATTTTATTATTATTTTTTATTTAATGTAATTTATCCTTTGCTAGTTGTTAATGGCTCACTTGAGAACATTTACTGCTAGTTAATACCTTTCTTTTTTTTTCAAACTTACGTGTGGAACGTACTCATTATCGATTTAAAAGTTTCTCCTTTCTGAATTTCTGAAGTGAGACGCCATTTTTCTTATATTCATTAACTGTGACCGGCTGTTTCACGTGCCGATGAATAGTGCACGACCGTGCATTTAGCGAGGGGAGAATTTAAATGCATCTTTTGTTTTCTTTCCAATCGTGACCCTATTCGTAACCTACGTTATTTTTTATGAATTGAATGCACTCTTCAACGGTGCTTTATTTTAAAATTTTCTTTTAATTTCCTTTGTCGAACAATTTCTTTAGATTTATTCGCTGTCACACCGAATGTCACGCTCCATATTAACTGTTGTCATTTCACTTCTCTCTCCATCAACAGTTGATTAGGAATATAAATAAATAAAAGAAAGCACTACTAATTGACTTTTTTACTTTTCTGATTTTGTGAACTTTTAACTGGAAATGTCATAAAAACTTAAAAGATGGTTCGATTCTGAAGAGCATAAAATTTCATTACGTGCTTATTTTTCCCCCTCACTATTTTGTGTGAAAAATTATTTCTGTTATTTTTCCATTTCTATTTTCTATGGTGTTTTTCTCTGAATAGGATTTATTGTGATAAAAGATATTGTAATTTTGTAGCATTTATTGCGATAAAAGATCAGATGCGTTATTTATTCCTGCCTAAAAAAAGTGAGTCAAATTATATTTTACCATTTCAAAGTTTGAGAAAAAATGATTTGTTGATACCGTAATATGCTCCTCTATTTTTATTTCTCGTCTATTATTTATTTTTATTAATAATGAATTACAAGGTGCGCTCAAATTTCAGAAATAGTGTATATGTTATTTTTTAATTAAATTACTTTCAAGCACAATACTTAAGCTTGTATTAAAAAATTCGCATGCATCTTGTTAATGATAAAATAACTCGAGATAAACTTTTGTATGGGAAGACTTTCTAATAGATACCTACAGTTATTCTACTTTATATACAATACAGAATTTATTATGTGTTTCTTATTAGTTTTATTTTTAATATGATGTTAATATTACCTAAAACTTTATAAATAGCTGGATTTGTGTCTAAATATTGTTTAATGTAAATTATGATGCTATTATAGTTCTTTCTTTTCGATATATGCAAATAATTTTATCTGCAATAAAATTTATTATTCTAAACAAGCATTTAACTAAATAATATACTTTACGCTAGAAACAAAATTCCTATTGCACATTTCTTCCAAATTTAGAAGTAAAATTAGTAAGAATTAGTAAGTGAAATTAAGAAATTTTATTTATTTTGAAACTTTCAAAAGTATTTGTGTATAAAATTAATTCAAAATTAAATAGAAAATGGAAGCATTTTATTGCCTAGTTATCAGCTCTAACTTGAAAGAAAAGATAAAAATAGTAAGTTTGTATTCAGCAGTAATATTGTATTATATTCTTTATTTATGCTTAATAGTAAAATTTCTTTTTTTGACGTAGCATTTGCTTTCTTATATCCCTGATACATTTTGATAGTATTACAAGATATATATTTAATTTAAGATCAATCTCTTGCCTTATTTGCTTTTTTTTGTATATGACAGTATTTATTAAGATTATTTTTAATGTTATATTTCCACTTTCTCTTGAAATTCACTGTATAGATTTGGAGAATCACATAAGAAAAGTAGGTAAATACTTTTCTGTTGAAAACCATTACATATTTAATAATGTGAACATGATATTATCAACATGTATGCTATGAATATATCTTTAAAAATGGCTATGCTTTGAATATAAATTCTCAGATTAAAATATATTCCCTCTTCGTGGTTTGTACTTAAAATGTTTGTTATAAGAAATTATTTTTTCTCTGACCATTGATGCCATTTTAGAATTTATGACATTGTTAATAAAGTATGTGTTAAAGAAATGCATATTGCTCCAATACTGTTCCACTTTTGTAACTCATAAGCCATACTTATTTTCTTAGTCATCGTGCATTTTAGTGATATTCTTTTCAAATGGACATTTCTTTTTTATTCATTTCATAATAATTATGTAATTACTTATGTAATTAATTATATCATTTTCAGTTTTCTAAAGATTGATTCATTTGATGAAGTTATTAGTTAAAAAGTTTATAAAAATCAAGTTTATTAAATAAAAGACTTGAGTTATTATCAGTACATTTTTTATTAAATTTTCTTCATAGTTGGATTTTCAAGCATCACTGAAGGAATATGAACCTGGGTTATTTAGCTCGTGGAGAAAAATATAGTATGTCTTAGTTACCTTTGTGTTCAGTAAACTTTTTGATAAGAAAGTTATTTACGTTGAAACAAATATTCAGATTTATTGGAACTTATACTAGCGTTAACAAGTATATTTATATATTGCACGGGACCCTCTAATGATAATTTTTATTTGAAATCCAAGTGCGTTCTGAATCTGACTTATAACTTTCTATAGATAGCTACAATTCGAAATGAAACAATAATAATTGCGATATTTGCAAGAAATGACAAGCTTCTATTTTCTAAATGTACTGGACGCTGAAAAAACCTTTTAATTAACACAGGAAAGGCGGGAGTCGTAGTATTACGATTTGATCCGCGTTACCTAGCATATTTTCGTCAAGATCCCCCACCTTTAATGTCTCAACAAAGTGAATGTATGGAAAAGAATACGAAAATGAAATAAAAGTAATCACGATTATTTATATTTTTTCATGTAATAAATATTTTATATGCATGCATTTGATTTTCCTTTCGATGCTTTTTAATAAAATAAATTATGTAAAATATTTTAAATTTATTATATATTATACACAGCAATCCTACTTCGTTGTTGAAAAAAAATATAAAAATTCATAATAGAAATTTGGAAAAATGTTTCATTTAAAATAAAAATATTTTTATTAAAAAATTATTCCTAGTGAAAGAAAGGATTTTAAAAACCAATGTTATGTTTAAAGGATTAAAAACTGCTACTTGAATACGATATTTTTTTCTGTAAATCGGACCAAAATTATTTTGCTTTAAAAGACAATTTAATGTTTTGAGATACTTTAGAAAAGGATTAAAATTCTGTTAGTTGTTATACGGTTATATAATACAAGCGCGAAATCGCTTTACATCTGCGATATCCTATTATATATGCAAAATTTTAAACCTTTCTACCATTAGAACGGTGCTTTAACCCTTTCAGGGGCACTATGCCAAAAAGGATTTTTTTTTTCGAAACAATTATTTAAATCTGATTATATCCTATTACTGACATGTAATTTACAGTTAAAAAAAATTAAGGTCCTTAGGGGGCTGGGGGGTAGGTGACGTACTGGGTATGTCACCGCGCATCTAGAACATGTTTTGGAGCGAAATCACAAATATGCAACTCGTAATTAGAAGGTATTTTTATGAAATGAAAGCAGTTTTAGGGATTCATGACGCTTTTTAACATGAATGACGCAAAAAATGAGCTTTTTGAATTCGAAAATAAAGTTTATCGGAATAAAATGAAGACAAATTACATCATATGAAAACATGCTTCCATCTTGAATTTTTTGTGTGGAAACAGAATACTTTCTAAAACTCTTGCTGCCGTCTATTGGCAAGATAAAGACTTAAAAAACGTTAGGAAATTTTATGTAGTTATTTCAACGCGATTTTCTAGTTTTAAAAAAATTGTAAAAAGGTGACATATGGAGTATGTCACCGCCCCTGAAAGGGTTAAAACAACATATTATTATTGGTTTTATAAAAGCGTGATAAAAAAACTATAAGGCCTGAATAAGCAAGGTTCTGGTATTCAGAATTTATGCTAATATACTAACAATCCAAATTACATAAATTAAGTGTAAATATAATAATTTTTATAATTCCATTGCCAAAGAAATTGATTCTGTAAAAAATTGTATTCATTGATTTTTGAAAGTAGAAAGTAGACGTCTTATCCACCAAAAATTAGACAACGATCCTGCCTTTTCTTTTTCTTCCATTCCTTTTTTGCAAACAGTGACATCTGTTTTGCCCGGAGGGTTGATCGTATAAAAGCGTGACGTCATATTGCGGGTGTAGGTGATTTTTCTTTTTTAAAGTCTGGTTTTTTCTCTCTTAGAGGCGGTCGTCCGGAAAGAGATTCGAATCTACTTTTTGTCATTTCAGGGTTTGGTCCCTCCTCCGCTGAAGATTAAGGAAATAAAGAACACACGCCTTTTGAAGACTTGCGCGTGGATATTGAGGAGTAGGGAGAGAGGTTCAAGATTCAACTTTATTCTAATTTTATAATAAATGTAAATATAAATTTTAGGAAGCAAAAATAGGATTTTAAGATTTGTAAAAATCAGTGTTGAATTTACTTCTATTTGCTTATCTTGATAAGATAAAAATTCAAAAATTTATCCACATAATTTTTATAATATAAAAATAATATTAATAGCCATTTAGCCATGTCAATCAACTTTGATAAAATACATCTTTTCTAAAAGGAAACGCCGTATTATTTTAACGATACCAGGCTATTCTTATAATATTGTTTAGAATTATACTTGAGCAATCATGTTAGAGCAATCTGAATGCTTAAAAATTGTGATTCTTTGGCGATGCTTTTGTAATTCGGAAACTTCGTCTCGTAGAACTTTTCGTAAATATCTTTTACTGCTCGGTTTCGTTCATTCCTGATGGTTCTTCTGAATATTTCTTCAACAGTTCTATTTGCTCCAATTTCTCGTTTTTGATAGTGTCTGCTTACATTTAAAATTGTTGCAATGAACAAATTTGGCTTGATTTCGAGTCCATATAATAGTTTTATATACATTATTTGTGGTAGGCGTTTTTGCATAATAAAGTTCATATTTATCTAGGCCAGTTTTAAAAAACGGACAAATGTTTAAAGAATAATTTAACCCGAAAATGAGAATTTTTAAAAGTTTTTATGTGAAATGTTTGAAAGAATTGTTTAAAGCTGTTAATAACTTACCAAAATGTTTTTATTGCATTTAAATATTAATAACCATGCTAAGTAGTTCAAACAAATAAGGAATAACGAGGTAAACTTCAGGATCACTTTGAACTCTGTAATTAATATTAATAAAATGAAATATCAAATGTGTGCTTTGATAAATGTCATTTAAAAAATTTTAAGAACCTTCTAATGAGTTCTAAATCTATGATAAATAGTTTATATTTTAATGTTTATTGATATAAAAAAGTTTATAAGATGGTTGGCTTTTTTTACAATTAACTGTTTAATTTTAAATATATAAAAATGAGGGGGGAGGGAATCATGTCTGCAGATATTATTTCATTTTAACCGAGTCATTCGCCTGCAAACGATATTCGAATTTATTGTTCCTCTGTCGAACCGGTTTTTATCTGCCGGATTGTTAACAAGCGTCGTAATACTGAAGGAGATAAAACCAAGTCTGTAGTTGCTAAGCGACTCCTTCCATCAGAGGTTGATGCCGAGCATCTTTGAACCAGATTTTAATTAGTGAATGGAGTTACCATGGCGACGGGGAAAATGCTTGGCTCGAATATCAGCGAGAAGAAATCTCGACGCGCTTATTACGGCTGAAACAAAAAGCAAAGATGAGAGCATTCCACTCCACTTCTTTTAAGTGTTGCAAATAGACAAACATGTAATGAACAGTTTTGGAATAGTTTTTGAAAGATAATAGTTTCGGAAATCGAGCATTTCCTCTGACATCTTTTTAAAGATATAAAAATAAACGCGATTGTGGTGCTAAAAATAACTGCTTTGGTAGAAAATAATCGAGATTTGTTTATCTTATAATTTCATTAATTGCACTATACAGTTGTTTTTATTTTAAAGTGAATAAGAAAAACATACCATTTTATTGCTCTGAAATGAATGCATTTATCAAATATTATTTGTGCTATTGCAGACTGTGTCAATTAGTTATAAGTAAAGTGCAGATAGTAAAATTCCGTTCAAATGAGAATAAGTTAATGTTGTAAAACGTTAATATCGGTGTAGTTGATATGATGAGTACTTGTTTGTAACATAAATGATTTTTTTTTTGTTACAAACTCACAAATGTTGGAATACTATAAAATTTTTAATGGAACTTTTTTTTATTAAGTAGTCTTTTTTCCGATTAGTAAAAAAACATAAAAGTAATACCATCTCAAACAAAGCTGAGTATAATACGCAGTTTGCATTTTAAATACTATAATATTACTTTTTTAGGCTGTCTAAAAGCTCCGCCAGAACCTGTAATATAATTCTGTAAGCATCGATGCAAATACTGGTGCCCAGTTTTCACTATGCAATTTATTTCTTTAAATTTATTAGTGAAATTATTTACTCTGAGATCAAACAAGTTGCGGAATTCGATTTATATATTCTAACACTGCAAAATTTATGTGTATATACGTGCTGCTGATTCGAAGGATGAACCACAGAGTTTTTGAATTTGATAATTTTTAACTTCCGGGCATAAAAGTTAAATTTATAGAAATTATTTAGCAAATTACTTGACATTATATTACTTGACATTTAGCAAATTACTTGACTCAGCAAATTTTGTACATTATGGAAGTCATTAGTAGTTATATTGAGCAGTCATAAAAGTATCAAAAATATTTTGAAAGAGAGATATAAATAAAATTCAGAATTTTACGTATAGTTTTTTTTACAAAACCATTCCAAAGTGTAGTCGGTGTCGTAAAACTAAAATTATACTTTATTTATGGATAAGGAGATGATGTGTCTTGAAACTATGCAATGAAACCATATAGTTCAATCTCTTTAATAGCGATCTTGTCAATTTTATTCAGTTTACAAAAGAATAAAATTAATCTAATTTATCGCACTCGCTATTTCTGATAAATCACATGCTGATTATTTGCCGAACCGTCGCATTCAACAGTCTTTAAATGCTGTAATATGAATTTTTGCTGTAATTGCCCAATATACATGAGGCAGTGGAGTATGAATACCATTACTGGATACCATAATATACCGCTACACCATATTACGAATCCCTACATCGATTATTATGGTTTAATAATATTAAAAGCTTCATTTTAACTTTACTTATATGAGTGAGATATAGTTTTTTAAATCTAATTTTGAGTAACATTTAGTTGCATAATTGTTTTATTTCACCTTCTGCATCTCTATGCATCATGAGTCTACTACGCAATCTCATATTTGCCTTACCCATTCAGCCCATACCACATAAGCAATTATATGTATTTGTAGCTTTTTATGGTATTCAACTGTGATTTTTAACTTTTAATTGTCCTTAGAATTCATAATAAAATATTATACAAGATGCAATGTTGTTTTTAAGTTATTGAATGATAAATTATATTCCTTATAAAATATTTTGTTCAACAGGATTTTGTTTAAATATTTTAGAATTCTTCTTCCTTTTCTTCTATCAAAGATACTGGAGCATAGAAAACTTATCTTTCCTTAAAAAAGTCAATTTGAAAAGAAAGATTTTCTGGATATGCTGAAGAAAAATACAATAAAAGATTAAAAAGAAGGTCCTCTTGAGAATTTATTTGCATTTCCATTTCCATTCCGCATTGCGATTACTGTTCGGTTCCATCCGACAGAAATTAATCCTGAATAGTTTGTTTCCGACATCGCGATTAATTTTCATCAAACGCCCTGATCAGATTAAATAAAAGGAAAAAGAACACGGTTGCAGAGTGTTTTTTTTAATTTTAATTCTTGGAAGAATTAATTAGAAAGTACATTGGATCGACTCCAATTAATTTCAGAATGAAAATTCTGATGATGCTTGTGCGTTTTTTATTACATGTAAATGTGTTCCTGAATTGATTTCGAAGTAATTTTTTACGTATTGAATTATTCAATTTGCCCTTAATAATTTGTCGTTTGTAATACTGTAGATAATTGACTATTAAAGTTAACTGTGTTTGGACCATAGCTATTGGTGAAATTGCGATCTAAAAATATTGAATGATATTATGAATATTGAATGAATGATTTTTCAATTCACTATGTCGTTTTATTTATTTGCATTCTGCTATTTATTTGTATTATGACATTCTGTGTGAAGTTCGTGATATATTTAGTATATCATTTCTTCATATAACTGAGTACATGCACACAGATTTTTACAAAATGGTTTCCACTGATAACGAACTGACGTTGCAATAATATTTGGACAAATGTCATCTTACATTGATCGTATTAAACATAAAAAAATTGGGTTAATAACAAAATTTCTTCTGCCTTGCAGTTTATGCCGAAATGCAATTGAAACAGGAAAAAGTAATATCATTTCAAAGATTTAGATCAGAGTTTCCCAAAAATTTTTGTGTCGTAGACCCCTTGCCATGTTTTTCCGTATTGAATAGACCCCCTACTTACCTGATATTGATTTCCTGTAAATTTCTAACTGTAGTGAAGTTTACTGTTAAAAACTTAAAGTAAAAACACATGTTAATTTATACATTTATTAATTGAATTTAAATTTATACTACTCAAAATAAAATTTCGTATCTGTTATGTAAAGTCTATGTAACATGAAATAAACATAAAATAAACTAACATAAGCAAAAAGTCAATATTTTTAATGAGAAGGATGAGCCTGATGCTTTAACAATAAATTATCAACATTTGGCGTCAATTTTGTAAGGGTTAATCTTAAATCTCCTCGGCTAATGATGTCCAGTCTGTTTCTTTTGCCCCACGTATTTGTCCCACATTAGTATTTATAGAGTGACGAATTGAACAAGTCAGTGCAAGGTAGCGAAGCTCTGAGACTGCGACTCTCGGGTTTTTACGGGTTCAAAACGTGTTGTGACCACAAATCGAATACCAACACCCTACAGCTTACACAATTTTATAAACATATATAAAAAAAATTTTACTTCATAGGTACTTTTATGAATAATGTAAATGTTTTGATATTATAAGATAGTATGATGTGAGTAAATAGGTACTATCAGTGTATGTGTTGAGATTTACTATCGTGGATCCCCATTTTCATTTCATGGACCCCCAAATTTTTTTTTCGCTGACGTAGACCCCTTGCAGGTTGTCATAGACCCCTAGGGGTCGATATAGACCACTTTGGGAAACACTGATTTAGATGAAGAATTCTTTTTATGGATGAGCTTATGAGAATGTTGCTTTAAAAAATTTTTTTGTTGAAAGATTTAATGATGATACATATGTATTTAGAGAATTTTCTATTTTTTTGCTCGTATTGTTCACATTAAAAAAATTGTATTAGTAATTAATAAAATAAATCCAATTATAGCATTTACTATGGTTTAAAGCTACTTGTTTCTTTTGTGAAATTCTGTCATAGTGCATATCCATTTCCACTCGCACAGCCTGTGTGTTCCACAGGTATCGTGTGTCCCTCCGTTTTGATGTCCTCTGTGACCGGTATCTTGATGGCAGGACCGCTTCCTGCCAGAAGCTTTGACGGATCGCTCGCTGAATGGTGGGTGAAAGGTGAAAACAGCATTACTAGTTCCGGTACATGAGTCATCGGGTGGTGCGATACCTGCCTTCTGACGTCACTCCAGAAAACTGTTGCACAATTCGGATTTTTGGGCGGAAAAGGTTGAAACGGTGGGACCACGCGACTGGGAGTAATGCCGTTGCGATGTGTATTGTAATTCAATTTTTGAAGGGAAAAGTGGCCACACCTGAAGAAAAAGTCACTGAAGGTGGAAAAGTAGTTGAGAATTGTTTTGTTATTTTTGCATAAATGAATTTTAATGACCCATTTGTTTATTGTCTATATTTAAATTTGCAAAAAGATAGTTTAAACATGATTTATTTTTCAACTAATTGTATTGCAAAAAAGGCTTAAAACTTATATTATTAAAACTTAGCATATATTTGCGGAATGAAGCGATTTAAAATCGGAACTGTAAAGTTAGTTGATTTTTGAAAATGTTTTTTCTTTCAAATCTTTTCTTCGATTTATCACAAATTCTAAATGGTATATAAAAATGTATATTCGTTTGAAAATATCTATTTAGTTTTTAATATGAAGACATATATCTTATCCAAATGGACATTTCAATTGCACTTACTTACGTTCTCCCCCTGTTTTTCAATCTAATTGTTTGTATGGTTTTAATTACTTGATTACTGTTTTTAAAAGTGTATTTTTTTTACCATTGGAGCATTTTTAAAATTAAATCTTCATTGTGAATGCAAATTGGAATCTTCCGATTAACACCAAAATTATCGTGATTTACAAAATTTAATTTTTTCTCTATTTTCTAGCCGTTTTCATCCAAAAGTTATTAAATTTATTATTAGCATTTATGTAATACTGCTGCCGACGGCCTGGTTTCGTGGTAACGTATCTGTCCCGTGATCCATCATATTTGTTATATTTGACTCATCTCTGCCTTAAAATCAGAAAACTGGATCCTGTAGTCATATCAGATAAAGGTTTATGTAAGTTTTACTCGCAGCGGTTTCTTCAACAAATGGAGAAAGAAAGGAGTGAAACGTTTCTAAGAGAAATTATTATCAAATTGATACAAATATATAGGAAATAAGTTTGCAAAATAAAATTATTTACTTACCACTAAGTAAAAGCAAGATAAAAGTTTTAAAAACCATTACTCGGAATAAAGATCCAGTCAAAGGAATTTAATTAAATAGCAAAAAAAAAAAAAAAAAAAAAAGGAAAAAAGGAAAAAAAAAAAAAAAAAAAAGACGCAGACATTGTCCAATAAAGTATTCCAAATATTGTTAAAATCTTCAACCAAATTATTCAGTTAATTTCTTAGAGACACTTTCTTCTTCATCTGGCTTTTGCAAGTGCTATCAAACGATTTTAAAAGACAAAGTTTCAATGAAATTCTTCTTTGTCAATTTATGTTTGTTCATAAAAAGTATGAAAGGTTAGAAAATTTACGAAAATTCAGATAATGTTTAGAGTTTCAAGAAAGCTTTATACTCGGAACGTGTCTGAATGCATTTTAAGAAGAGCACCAGTATAGATGTTTATATACTGAAATTACAATTTATTTGAAGTCTTATTAGCTTATCAAAATAATCAAAAAGTTGAGACTCATTTTGTGAATTTGTGGGGTCTTGGCGAAAATTATGTAAACATCACTAAAGTTGGATATCCTAAATAAGCTTGGATTTCCATATGTGTATTTCTATATAGGCATTTGGAAAATGTGAATCGATGAGATAGAATTAATTTCAATTTTAGACATTGTTTCTTAAATTTTTCTCTAAGTTTTCCTCATTCATTATAAAGGGGATCCGAGTCAGACTTTTAACTCTTATAATGCGCATTTTCTTTGCCATCGTATGCTTGTTTTTCCTTAAAAATCTGGAATATTTATATCGAATTTAAAAATAAGGAACATTTTCGATGTTAGTTCGTTCGTCTTCCGTGTTAAACACAAATTGAACTGACATTAACTTTTTGTGATTCTAAAAATAAAAACAATAAATCATTTAAAACTATTTTTTTAAAATATAAAGTTTATTTATTTTGGTTCTGAAATTTTTTTTAAAGAAATGAAAATTATTCTTTGTGCAGTTTTTCTAATTACCAAACTGATATAACACCAATGGAAATAAAATTACTGAATTTTCATTATTTTGTATTTGTTTATTTTTGTATTCTTTTGATTTAACCTTATCAGTTGAAATGCTATTCTATGGTTCTTAAGAATAACGTTCTTTTATGTGAGCACCGTATCAAATATATTTTTGATATGATGCGACACGATAATCGAAATCAGTATTTTTTAAAAAATACTGATTTCGATTTTACTTTTAAAAAAATACTGATTTCGATTTTACTTTAAAAAAATACTGATTTCGATTTTACTTTAAAAAAATACTGATTCGATTTTTTCGATACTGATTTATTTTAAAATACTGACTCCGAAATTAATAATTTCCGTATATTAAAATACTTTCATGAAAGATATTCAAAATGGATGGATATAAATGGAAAATAATAACGAAATACGGAACTGTGAAATAGTTCAACTTCATATGATGCAAAATAAAAGATACAACCAAGCAAAATCAGTGATGCTAGAGATCCAGAAGGATGAACCCAACAATATTGAAAGATTGTGATTCAGCAAATACAAAAATGTTGACATGGATAGAAAAAACTAACTATTAAACTTAAAGTATTTTTTTAAAGAATTATTTTGGACATGGGTTACATAACTCCGACTTTTATCTTGAAATAAAATGTATCGTGAAAAATTATATTACAGAATATTTTGAATAAGACTAATCTTCCTTTTAATTTTAATATCCAATTTCCCTATTAAAAATATAAAATTTTAAATAATTAAGCATCTCCATCAGTACATTCAACTTCTTTAATTTTTTTTAACCTTTTCAGTGGTATTGGTCTCTAAATCAGATCATCTCCCTCTGAAATATATAGTATAATGAGTAAAAATGTGGAGCAATGGTTGCTTTAAAAAAAAAAAAAAAAACTCGAATATCTGGCAAAATGAGTTTTATTGAATCAAAGTGTTAAAAAAAATTATCGCAAAAAATAGTCTCTGAAAAGTTCTATCAGAATGAATTCATCTTTTTGTTCTTGTCTTAATTCGCTAGTTTGTTTTTCTTCCCTTCCTCATTCATATATGGAGGGGGGGGGGGAAATACCTTCAACCCTTTTGACCCAAAAGACGAATTCCGAGCTCGTCTGTCGGCGTGTACCCCAGCGAGGCTCCCCGCTCCCGAATGGCACCTCACCTTGAGCGCGCCACAGATCGTTTGACCTTGGTTTTCCTCTCTCTACCTGTGACGCCGTCCATTGACCCTGTGCTCAAGGTGAACACTCTCAGACGCGCAGACAGACGGCCGTATTTACATGTCGTGACGCTTTACACCCCTATGACACTCACTCCTCGAAGGGGGGAGGGACTCTTGGGTGCTGTCCGTTAATGAATGCCAATGCCTCTTTCGAAATGGATAGCCACTTTATTTAGATTTTTGTGGTCTAATCTGCGTGAAATCTTCATTACAGTTGTTTTATGAAGTATTAGCGGTTGGATATATGATTGAATGATGTAATGAACTTTTCAATGTGTGAAATATTTAGATTGTATAAAAATATTACACTCCAATCTTGCAAAAATTTCTGATATGAAAAAAAAAATCATTTACCACTTTTTTGACTGGACAAACATGTAATTGTATTAAAACGAAATAACGGAACGTTGCATAATGTTAATAACATGTTTTCTTGTAACTGCATTTTATCAAATTACATTGTTTAATATATTATTTGTGATATTGTAATATAGTGAGCTAAAACTTTACTTTAGAATTTTATATTATTTAATTATTTATTTTTTGCTGACTAGTAGAATACAATATATATTGATTCTGTTAAATTTGTGCAATCGCGCCTTGTTGAGATCTGCAATTAAATTCTGTCCTGTTTAAAATTGTGATATCCTTATTTCTTCAATATTACCTTTTCATGCTCACATGATATACATAAATTGCGTCTGGTCAATGAACTTATTCGAACCATACTGCATCTCACAGAAGGAATAAAGATTTTCGCGTGCCATTATAGTATCATACAGTGTGCAGTTTTCTAATAGACATTAATCTCATGACTGTAGTGTTATTTGAATCGATATAATTAATAAATTTCCAAATATTGAGCGTTTATCGTTTGAAAGATTTATCATCAAAATCGTGCATTTGGAGTTATTATCATCCGAGTCTTCTGATGAACTGATGTATTTAAATAATTATTTTATCATTCCTTGTTTTAATTGAATAATATGCATGCTACTACTGCTACTTCTAACCATGTTTCTGCAGAAAGGAAAAGAAGTATGGATATCTGATGAGAAAAAAGATTTCTTATCACAAATAAATTCCCCTTTTCCATTTTTTTTGCAAAATTCCATAATTCTGATAGTGCTTAGTTGTTATGTTAAGAATTTCACAATAATTTCTCCAATTCTTTTTTTCTTCATTTAGATATAAAATATTCTGTAAGTTTCGTTACTGTAAAATACTGTATCAAAACGGTTATTTTTTCGGGGTTTCAATTTATTAGATTTTATAATTGCTTTTAATTTATCATCGCATTAATTAATGTTATTGAAATTCTTGGTAATAAAGGAACATATTTTTTCTCTAATAATTTTTTCTTTTGATACACCTCTCTTTAAAAATTTTAAAAAATATTTCTTAATTTTAAAGCTTACTGGGCGTATAGAGCTGGGTTTTTTTTTCTCTTTTCGCAAACTAGATGTTAAAATTTAAAAATAAGATATATTAAAAACATTCATGTCTACTCATACACAATTGATTTCAGTATTTTAATTTTATTTCATATTTTTTCTTTATCTTAAAAGTATATACCACTGCTTAATTTAATCTCTATACTTATTTACATATATACTCTGAGGTCCTACTAGAAAATTTATTATTATGGCAGAAGATTTGATGTCACATTTTATCAAGTTTGATATTTAAAATCACTCATTCTGATTTATTATGCCTCATTTGGGAGCAATTCAACTGCTGAGTTGGTCTAGATTCACTCTATTTCAAGAATTTGATTCTACTTTTTCCCTCCTTTTATCTCCTTTAATCTTACGCTATTTTAAAATAAGTGGAAAGTATAGGATGGAAGTAGTATCATCTGTAAGACAGAGCGTTATCATTTGCTGTAGTTGAAGCATTTTGTTGCGAATCATTGAAATGAAGTTCGCAATTTAGCAAATGAGGAGAATTCGCCATAGAAGAGTTTTACATAAACAGTCAGTAACGTGCATTTCGATTCATTTTAATACAATAGGATTTCTTTTTTTCTACATTTGCAATCCAGGAAAAGAATGAATAGAGGAAAAAAAGGCAGGGAGGTAGATGGTTACAAGAATTTTTTTTTTTTCAAAACTTCGTCAAATATCCTAATTTGAAATAATCAAATTTTCTATGTCATTTTTTTTTTGTTTGTTTTAGCAATGTCTACACATTATTTATAAGCATTTATCATAAGCTACAAATGCTAAGTTTTTAATTTCACATTAATTTAATTTTGCTAAATGTTATAAATAGTTTGGTTTTATTGTGAAATAATGAATTCATAGCTTTGGGGTTCTTTTTTGTTGCCTTTAACCTATATTGAATTTAGCGCAAAATACCTTTTATTCAATTTTTTTTTGGTGTTACAAAATCGATTTTATCTTCTTACCAATTCTCTTTTTCAGTTCAAAATCTTGTAATTCATGTTTATTTGTATGTATCTTTTCATGGTTTTAATAATTAAATACAAAATAGTTTTTTTTTTTTCATTTTCAAAGTATTTTTTTATAAGTAATGGATTCATTTGAATTTCTGTTACAACTGAGTAGTGAGATATGAGAAGTACATTGATTTTTCCTTATCATGAATAATTGTATTATAATATTCTGAATCTTTTCACAGGCGTAAAACCCTTTTTTATTTCATTTATTATGTGAAATTTAAAATTAAGTATTTAATAATTATATCTTTATTTGTAGGAGCGAACGATTAAGTGTATTCCGTGATGTGCAAAAACCATGCATCTCATTTTTATTTAATTAAGTTCTAAAATTCGAGATATTTTCATTGAATATTTTCCAGTTTCGTTTCTCCAAGAAATCAACTTCGAGCATGCCTCTAATATATCTCCCTCGAATGTCAGTGCCTCCCTTCTATCCCACTCCACGAAAATGATGACTCACCCTCTTCAGAGGAAGAGCCCCGCCCACCCCATGTCTCGATTAAATCAAATGGAAACGCAATTTTCTCTCCCCTCGTCTGCTCCTAGAGCCGAAGAATCCCCCCAAATCTCCCTTCCCTGTTGCGCGATTAAATACGTACATTCTTAACTTTATCCGGCTTATTTTCTTTTTCTCCCCCTCCCTGGGAACGAAGGGAAAGATGAGAGGAACTACATACCCCAATGATGGAATGTGCTGTTTGTCGAAATCCTAATCTTTTGATGATGCCTCACTCACTTTTTAAGTTAGTGCCATCGTTTTGAGTTCGCTTACCGTAAGAAAGTGATTGATTGAATTTCTAGATGATGTCGATCTTTTTAATTTTTAAATTATGTGGAGAATATAAATATTTTAAACCATTCAATATTTCTAACTAGTATGTTTATACTTTTAATAAACAAAATGCGGACTTTGATTTAGAGACTTTTATAGTTTTTGAAAGTATGAAAGTAGATAAATAAATAAACAAAATTTTAGCGATGTGAGAAAAAAAAATTCAGAAATATTTGTTTTTAGATTGTTTGTTGGTATCAAACTTGATATATATTCTTTTTTGAAATAAAGTGCATTCTATTTCAAGACATTCGGTTCTGAATATGATTTTGCCAATAGATGTTTCTGACTTGTTATTCAAATGCCCTATTTTTTTTATCTTCCTAATCTTCTCTACCGTTATCTACTTTTTATCCTGCTTCTTTATTTTTTTTTTAATTACACGCATAAGTATTCAAAATTTTAGATCTGACATATTTCTTGTTCATGAAATGTTCTCAATTGCTTTGACGATTTTATTTTTATTTTTTGGTTTTAATAACTTCTCAATTTTCTTATTTCGAATATTTTAAATGAAATAATAATTTTTATTTTCTTTGAAAATATTATTTCAAATTGTAGTGCTATTTTTAAAAATGTTTTAATTACGTCAAAATTTACATGGTTGATGTGGGGTTAATTGAAAGCTGTATATTAATATCAAGTTAATGATATTGCTTGAGACAAATTTTATTGAATTTCAAAGCAAGCTATTGACTTGATTTAACTTTCAGTTGCATTGTCTTTTATTAATATGCTCTCAATAAATAAACAAAAAAAAATATTCAAATTATTTCATTAATAATAATTATATGTAAATATGAATATTTATTTCATTTCATTTTTTCTTTTACAGCTCTTTTTACAACTTGGATAAA
This sequence comes from Argiope trifasciata, assembly GCA_026543055.1. Classification (NCBI taxonomy): domain Eukaryota; kingdom Metazoa; phylum Arthropoda; class Arachnida; order Araneae; family Araneidae; genus Argiope; species Argiope trifasciata. The sequence continues at coordinate 3,002,016 of JAPMOQ010015927.1, forward strand.
ATTTCATTCCTTTTTCATAATTGCTCTCTTTTATAAATTAACCGAGAAAGTTATTTTTCGTTATATTTTTTAAAACCATTATCAGGTATTGTTGATTAATTCATTTTTAAAAACGATTTAGTCATTCAGCATTGTATTCTAATTGAATGAACCGTTTTTTATGCCATAATTTCTTCAAAAATATTTATTTTTCCTACGACTATTATTTACTTCTTTTTGTCATTTAATTTTCATTAATGGTTGGATGTGTTGTGTTCATTTTTTTATATTTTTTTATTCACTTATTCTGCTGAATTGTTCTTTCAACTTGAAATTCTTTTGTGTTGTTTTTCGTAACATTTTCATTCGTTATTCTGATTAAATGGTCGTATTTATAGTTAAACTGTATGCTTTAATTAATCATATATTTAATCGGTTTCTTTTTAGGAAAAAAATCAATTTCGTTTTCTCTCTTCTGTTAATTGGAATGGAATGCATCAATACTGGAATTTTTAGAAGCGAAATCCATTTATTTTTGTTTTTTCTAAAACTTTAAGGAAAATGAGCTGAGCTAAAAATGTGAATAAAGAAAAAAATCATTTTAATATGACTTAGTATGTACCGAATTTTGTTATACCATGCGATAAATATTAATTTTGGAAATGTTATTTCCTTAATATATTTTTTAATCATTTTATTTATCATTTTAGTGACTTTTACTGTGAGATTCATTTTATGTTTATTTATATTTAATTTTTTTAATCATTTTTTGCATCTAAATTCTGTTTTTGATATGCGGGAAATTAGAAGAGCTGATGCGCTTGAAGAATCTTCCATATTTGTCTACCTTGCTTTATTTCACATGGATTTTGCTGGATTGTTTGTGAATGTGTCGTATTTCCATTATAGGTTGGTTTAGTTTATTTATTTAGTACATTATACGTTAAATGTTAATATTCTTTTTTTATTAATATAGTACATAGCTTATAGTAAAAATTTAGATTAAATTTTTGTAAAAATCAAAAGGATTTATTATATTTGTTATTGAAAATAGGATAGAAATTTACGTAGAAAAATATAGTATAAATATTTATAATAACTATTCGAAATTTAATCTAATATTGGTTCATCAATTAATTATCTCTTTGCTTGAGGGCAACTAATATAAAAATGCATTTAATTTTTGAAAAATTTTAGCTATTAGGAATAATTTTCGTAATCAAGAAATTAATAATTATGAGATTTCAAATCAAGTAAGACGGACAATTATTTTTACTGCTTATTAAATCAAAAATTCTAAAATTGTAAAATCTAATGGAAAAATGTATTATTATATAATAATTATTGTTATTTAAAAAATATTATAATTATTAATATCAAATATGGATTTTAAGAAAGTTAAAATTTTAGGAAGAGGGAAAATCCAATACTTTGCCTGAGAATTGATTTTTTAATGCACATCCTTGTGACCAATTCTTACGATTATCCTATTATTTAAAAATATGCTTTTCATTTATTGTAAAAGAACGAATTCTGCCTTCTAACTACTTAATCATAGCATGTGTCACAATGAATTAATACCATATTTTATTATTGATATAAATTTTATATAAGTTTATTGTAATGATATTAAGTTGTAGTATTGAAAATATATAAACTCGCATTTGTGAAAGGCCCATAATGTTAAACTTTTATCAGATGATATGAAAAATACTTGATTGACTCCTACCTCACCACACCTCCACTCTAACTATCTAAAGATATTCAGTTTTATCATGTAGCAAATCAAATTAATAGCAGGTCTTTCGTGAAAAAACTCTCAGCCAGCGAGTAAATCATCTATCTCGGTTCATTCTGCAGTCCACCTTACATTCACAACCGTAACTTACTGAATATTTGATTTTGCCATCTAAGTTGTTCTTTCCTAGAACATAGTGTATTTTTCAATTCTCTAATGGTTTCATCCTTTTTAGTGACGTCTACGCTTTAAATAAAAATGGGCATTGGCGAATCATCGTTATTATAAGAGAGTATCGGCAAATATTTCAATGCGACTTCCTATAAAAATTCCGTTTCTTTTTCTTTTTTTTAATAAAGTTATTCTCAGCATAACATTCTGTTTCGTTAATGATCGAAAATTAATCTGTCTTCGATATGGGCGTGTTTTTGTGACCTTGGGGCTTTTCCTCTTTGAAACGCGTGTTTTTTTCTCTCTTTTTTCCTCTCCTTTGTTGGCTTCCTTTTTAAAGGCCGATGTGATAGGATAGCAAGAGAGAAGTTGTCTCCAATATGTAAATGAATGAATCTTGATAAGTGAGTAACTTTATTGAATATCCATGAATATTGAACAACTCATCAAAAATTCCATTTAACTTCTCTAGACAGATTTCGAAATATTCAATGTTTGTCAACAAAACGTTACAACTGAAAAAAAATCTCAACAGCTCACCCCTCACATTCCAAGCATACTTAAGGGTTGGGGCAAACTGCGCCATCTATATTCAGTATTCATTTGTACATATGAACAAGTATACAAAGAATAAAAAAGACAAAAATAAAATAATTAATTAAATCAAACATAATTAAATCACATAAACAATAATAAAGATGAATATGTCTTTATTTGTGCTTGTATGCCTGTATATTGGCGTTCTTCCGACTAGACCGTTTGTCCTAAAACGTATATTACATGGAGAGTGTGAATATGCAACTCGGAGCAATTTTTTTAAAATAATTAAAAATTAAGCATAATTTTGCAGGTTTTCAGCGATAATTTCTGAAAATATTACAACATAAAAATGTTTCTTGCAACTAAAAATTAAAAAAAATAATCTAATAATATCATAATAGCCATAATTTCAAGAATATGATGATGTTTTTACCACAAAAATATATTCTTTTTTTTATATATAAAAATATATTCCATTCCTTAATAATTCCTTATTTTTCAACAAGAATCTTGTAAAAATTCTGAATAAATATCAAATGTATAAGGAATGATAAAATTTGTTTCTAATACTTTGTCATATCAGTATAAAGTCCCAGAACGTCACTTGGTTTTTAAAAAAAGTCATTTTTTCTTTTTAAAATGGAAAAAGTGAGTTTTTTTAGTATACATATGCAGAATGAAATTAGATACAATAGTAACCAATCTAGTAATAAACAAAAAAAGATAAAGACTTTTTTCTGCTTCAAAATGCCGAAATTCCTTGTACTTTCTCTTTTCAGTATCTTTCTTGTCTTATTTATCTACATGCATCAAAGTCTGTATGGTTACAAGTAAACGAAAGGAATTATAAATAAGATAAAAGTTTTTGGAATTTGAGCATAATTTTCTCACTTTGTGGAATGCATCTTATGCGCAATCTATTCATTTTTAATTTAGATCTAGATTTCTTGAATAACTTATTATATACTGAATTATAAAATGAGTTCATTCTTTATTAACTCTTCATCAATAAAGGGTATAACATACTAATGCATTAAAAACTGGCTTCTATTCTTCCATGCTTTATCTGCTTTTAGGATTAAAAAACAATATGTGTGCTTACAACACTTATATTTCAATCGTTAACTAAATTTATATATTATCCAACTTCGAATTTTACAATGTTTTATGTATTTAGTAAGTACCTCAAAATATCATATTTAACTGTTTACAATTTATTACTTACCGTCGATGTATCAGTTTAGCAGATGTGTTGAAAATTTAATTATTTTCGTCGATCTCATTTCTGAATACGTAGTATATCTTGTCCTCTCGCTAGCAAAACTTTAATTTATATTATTGACTCGGTTCTTCTGAAAATTGTGCATCTGTGCCCTTCACTTTTTTATTAAAAACAACCCCTTTATTACTTTGATATATATATATTCAATTCACTTTCTGAAGCTGAAATAAATGTTTTATGCCGGCATTGTATTCTTGAGCTTATTTGTCCTAACTTTCCCTGAAGACTTCAGTTTAATACTATCTTTTTTTCTTTCGAAGAATGAATTATTTATTATTCCTTCGTGAGTCTTTGTTTTTCGTTTTTGTTATGTAGCTGCATTTCGCAATTGAACATTCTGCTTTTGAATTTGTATTTCTATGTAGAAATTATTTTTCTCAGAATATTGTATTTTTGCTATTCAAATAATATTCTTAAAGAATATTAAAACGCTCTAATTGAATTTCAAAAATTTTTTGCATCTATCTATTCTCATTGCTTCTTTTTCTGACATTAATAAATCGTTTTCTTTAATACTTTTGAGTTTTATTTTTTCTTTACTTTGAAATAAATCATTTCTTTTTTGTTTCAAATATGGCGTCTAAACGATGTTAAAATTAATAGCTAAAATAGGCGTACCTTCTTCTTGCATACAGCCGACCACCCCGCCACCACTGAACGTAGCAGTATCGGCAGGATTTGTTGTGGTCGACTGCAAAAACACTAGGCGTACCTGTTGGGGCACCGTTATCATATTGAAATTCGTTTCCCTATCGAAATGTTATCATCATCCAGTAATTGCTGTAACATTTAGCACACAAAGGTTAAAATAGTTAGAAATTGTTATGCGAAGGTATCAAGTATAATCAGAAGGAAGCAAGTATAATCTGAATGATAATTCCCGACTTTGGCGATTCAATCATTTACCATAAAACCTCGCTCTATTGCATTATTTTTTATCATACCTATCTTCTATCTGTATTATGTGGATTGAACATTATTTTCCTGTGAAGAACAAGTCATTTACGAGAAACCTGAAAATCAGGGAAAGAGATCCACTTTTCTTTTCTACGAAACTAGACTATACTTTTCGATAAAGTATTAAAAACTCCTGCTTCCGTGCAATACTATCACCTACCCCATCTAGTAAGCATTTTCGGCCCAGCATTGCTGATTCCGAATCATCTAATTATATACTTAAGAAATTCAGAAAATTTTTATATTTGATCTACAATCTCAAGAACTACTAGACAGATTTTAATAAAATTTGTTGTGAACATCATATTGATATGATGCAAAAAAAGCCCATTTCAGCCTAAACACCGATTCTCGCCATTCTTGCATATGGAGAGAGCAAGGGACCCGTTATCTACCCTCCAATGTCCGCGAAATCGATAATTATGGTGGTGGCAATGTAATGGTCAAAGCATCATGTTAGATGGCCTCACATCTCTCCACATCTTTAACAGAGGCTCTGTGACTGGCGTGAAGTATAGGGATAAGTTCTTGGAGCCCTTTGTTTACCTTTTCCGGCGTGCAGTGGGCCCCGAGTTCGTCTTAATGGACGATAACGTGAGGCCACATAGAGATTTTCTGATCGACGCGATTCTTGAGAGTGAGGATATTCGCCGAATGGATTGGCCAGGTCTCCAGACCCGAACCCTGTAGAGCATGTCTGGGACGGTAATCTGGGAAAGGCAGTTGCAACTCCCAACCCCATTCCGAGAACCATTCATGAACTGAAAACAGTGTTGATGAATGAGTGGTATCAGTTGCCACATGCACTGATAAACTGCCTTATTTCCAGTATCACGTTGCAAGGCGTATATAGCTGTAAAAGGGGACTATACTTCCTATTAAACCATTTCTTTTGCGTATTCTTCAACCGCTGTTTCAGACCTTCAGACTCCCATGAGTTAGGCACAAACATGTGTGTCTATTATAACTGTTGAATGTTTATTTTGTTTGCATTATATCAACCTATGTTCACTCAAAATTTTATTAAAATCTATCCAGTAGTTCTGAAGATCGTAGATCAAATATGAAAATTCTTTTAATTTCTTACACCAGTGTATATTACCCCTCTTGTAGGTTTGTAAATCCTTAGCCGAGTTATCTTATAGTTGATGACGCTTATTACGAAATTGTTTGAGAAACCATATAATTGTTGAATACCACAATATGTTTTTCTATGTGCCTTAAAGGCAATATTGTAATCAAAGTAATTAGTTCCCACAGCTTAGTTTAAAATTTTTGTTCCTAAGCGTTATGAGTAAATTTGCACCGCTAAAAAGCACCATTACTTTGTATTATTTTTTTTCACTTCTTCATAGTATTTGTCTTATAATAATTGGTATAAAAATAATTATTCATAAGATGGAGTCGTTATATCCGAGTCGTTCAATCATCAATTCTTCCCCTATCTCTACGCTATTCTTTACGGTTATAAAAAAAATTACTTAAAATTTAACTTTTTAAAAATTTAAATACCTGTAATAAAAAATCTAGATAAAATAATGGAAACTAAGTTGTATTGAAAAAAATATCTTTTTATTAAAAATATGTCCGAGGTCGTATTCAAAGCTGTTTAACTAAACGTACCACATCATTTTCTTATTAACATCAACTTCATGGTTATTGTTTATAAAACCAGAGAATGAAAACTATTAAAATACATTATTTTATTGCTGTTGTTTATTAATATATTTCTTTTACTTCTATTTGTTTCATCATTTTCAAGGGTGAAAGATAAATAAGGAAGTACTTGAATTATTTATTTGAAAATTTTTAATTAGAAAGTTCTAGATTGTAAAAGAGCATCAGTATTTTCAAGACATCGCATTTTATGATTGCTTGAAAATTTGCAATGATTGATGAAATAAAACATATCACGAATCATGAATAAAAATGATATTCTTCGAATTTTGTATTCAATGGAGTTTTGTTGAAGAAATAAAATAAAACGTACAATTAGAATTGCAACGATACAATGTATAAAACTCTGTTATTGGTCCCGGTACACTTATTTCAAGAATTAATCAACATATATTGTGGTTTTGTAATAAAATGCAGGAAACTGACTGGATATAAAAAATATGACTAATTTTATTACGAATTGAATTTTTGTGTTCAGCTCAACAACTTTGAGAGAATTCCATTTGTCTTATGTTTTATTGTTGAGTTGCTGATTAACATTATCGAATCTGGCAAAAACAATAACATTTTAATTTTTAACAAAATTTGGTGCATTTTTTAGTTGTACTTTATGCTACTTTAATTCTTTTTAAAATTATTTTCGAATATTATTTCGCAATATTTGAGATATTCTATTAATTATGTTCTTTTTCTTCGATCATTTTTTATTCTTTATTTATATCTTTTTTACCGTAATAATGATTAAAGAGAATTTTCATTGGAGACCCTTTATATGATATTAGAATCACTTAAAAAAATAATCTAATCCCATGTCCTTGAACATCAAATTACATGTCTTTCGTCTAGCTATAATGTTCTTTTTCCTTATTGAAGATAAACTGTGCATTTCAGAAACAAATATAAGCATTGTAACTGAACCATTTTTTGTTAGCGTATACTTGATTCATTAACATATTTATTAATATTATAGATATTTTTCTGTAAATACATACTTACTTTAATAAGGAAAAATGTATTTTTATAAGTAAATTTTTATATTTACTCTCTTTTAATTTTTCACTTAGCTAATCCTTCGCACCTCTAAATTTGTCCCTCTTCCAAATTTTACTTTTTCGGTAGAAAGAAAGCTGTTTATTTTTAAGCTTTATAGAAGAAATTACTTAAGATCATGATTTAAATTAAACTGAAAAAAGGATTAAAAATGAGTTTTGCTTTTTCTGTGTTATGAAGAATTTGCGGAGCTGGCTACTTAAATTTTTCCTTGGTTTTGTTTATTTTAATAATTTTTTGCTCCTTATCAACTCAAATAATATGAAAATATTTTGTTTCTCATCATATTTAATAGACATACGCCTCCCATGCTGGGAATTCTATTTGGTGTATTGTCTACTGCATTCGACGAACACTAACTATTTTTTTTAACTATATGAAACATCCACTTAAACAACGATTGTTATAACGTGTCGCAACAATAGGAAATATATTATTTTCGCAGCTGGATGCAACGATTGAAAAAGAGATATAGCAAATTTTCGATTAATCGATTTTGATTTTATCTTATAATTTGAATCATAAAAATCATCTTATAAAATGTAGAAATTAAGAGACTTAACATTACTTTATGACTTTCTCATTCTAATAACAATTATAGACAAATTCGTTTGCTTTTACGTATATTTTTTTTTCAAAAATAGATTCTTAATCAACCGTAATTTTTATTTTAGCCTTATATATGATATGAATTTAATATTTCTATTCTCAAACATCATAACTGGTGCTCTTTGCAACGACTAATTTCTTTTCTTCACTTCTGTACATCAATTTACTAGTTTATTACACTTCATTATATTTGTTTTTATTTCATTCCGTTTCCTCTTAATTTTTAATAATCATGTTTGTTATATTTTATATTAAAAATGCAAATATAAAATGAGACAGAAGTTTTATAATTTTTGTATAAATGACTGAAAATAAGAAAATTAGATTTTATTGCCCAGCAAAACAATTGGACTTGGAAATTGGAAATGAAAAAGATTTCTTAAATTTCCACGATCACATTTTGTAGATAAATTTTTAAAAAATAATGTAGAATTTTTTACTTCAACTAAATTATGTGATATAGCTTTGTAATTCAAGATTTCATTATTTTCCACACCTTCTCGAATTATAAAATCCAAGCCGAAGCTAAATGAAACAAAGTTGGATGGCTCTGAACAACCGATACGGCAAGGATGTATAAAAAAATCGTGGGTTAACATAACAAACTCAGAACAGGAAACTTTTTTTTAGGAATGCTTAACAAAGAATATAATACTAAAAAAATAATAAAAGTGGAAGAAAAAAATAGTATAATTGAATCTATAAAATATTATAGTTTATAAGGAAAATATAATGAAGTCCAGCCAATAGTTTTCAACAAACAAGAATGTAGAATTCTTGACAAAATGCAATTTCAATAACGTTTTCAATTCTATCCCATTCCATTCACTACTGAGAATATGAATATATTATTGTAAAATCCAGGTGCGTTCTAATTAATATCCATGTTATTCATCTTAAAAATACTTCACAAATGCAGCTTTAGCACAGCTGGCTTTAACCCTTTTAGCTTTGTATGATGTATAGTATTTTATGATTGAATCGATAAATTATTCTAAATTCACAACGAATTTCTTGAATTGCAGGTATTAAATTCCCACTGGTATTGGAATATCGATACTTAACATTTATATAACTCGATTAAATGTGAGTTAAACTCAACTTTTATAGCACTGTAGTAATATATCGACAAATTCTATCCTATTCATTATTAGTATAATATTGAAATCGTTTTTTACTAACCAGTATTAATGATTAATGTTATCTAAACTTATTACAGGATTTTATTATATTCGTGACTTTAATAGAAACTGATGATTGAAATTGCTAATATTATAAATATGAATAGTTAACTAGGCGGAAAAGATGCTTTTAAAAAAATAAAGTAATTTTTGACAAAATTCCAGCGATCAATATTGAATGATTGAATTAACTTTGAAGAGGGGACATTTTCCCTACCAATTTGTTGACAAGACCCCACCTAGATGGCTTGTGGCATGTTTTGAGTGGAAGACTAGCAGACGCTTAAAATATTAAAAATGATGGATGAGCGTCGGAACTCGGAAGTTAGATCCTCGAAATAGACATTTTGCCCTGCTTTTTTTCGGCTGATGGCAATCAAGAGTGAAGTTTGCAGACGTCCCGCTGGCATTAGTAATAAATCCAGAAATGGATGAGACTCTTACAAAATTCCGGTTTTGGACCTTGTTCCTTCGGGTGATCGATCACCAATTTTCTCTCTTCATCCGACTCATTTAATGCTACCCGAGTATATTGACCGACTGGAGGGAATTATCAGTTCCTCCCCTCTGTTGATTTTGATGGAAACGCTGTATGCAAAATGTAGGTAGAAAAATGGATGTCATATAATCATTTTATCTTATATGTAGGCCGTATTCGTGATGCACTTTCTGAGAATGGTATTAACATGCTATATATATATATATATATATATATATATATATATATATATATATATATATATATAATATTATATAACACCTTTAAACAGTGGAATGATTAAATACTTAAGACTAATCAGTTCTGTGCAAAAATGTCTTTGAGTCAACTGTGAACAGGAAACTGCTAACTCTTCACAAATGTAAAATCATAAATCTATTAACATAATATTCAATGACATAATTATTCTTTATTTACTTACCAAAATTAATGGTTTCGGATTTAAGGCAAATGTTACGCCCTCCTCTTTTTACCAGGCAATGAAGCAATCCAGATGAAGCATATATTTTTCAAAACGAGAACGTATTTGCTCATGTTATTCACAGTTGCCTTTTTTTAACAGCGCAGTCAAGAGTAAAGTAATAAAATATGAAGTTGCTTAGTCTACATCTTTCCTTTCAATGCATAGATATATAATTTTTTAAAGAAATATGGGTGGTTACAAGAAAGAAAAGCAACATATCCACTAACTAATGAATGACATACTCTCCAAAAACAGTAAGATTTTACGTGACGAATATTTGATTCATGCTCTTCGAACAAATAGTTTAACTAAGAGACTTGCTTTACTACATAGTATCAATAAATATATTCCAATTGAGTTAGTTTTCTTTGGTCTTTACTTTGGATAATTGAAAAAGGAAGTGACGAACACATGGCAAGTAATATCATTATGTAGAACCAACTATCTATTTAGATTTTCTAGTCAACTACGAATATCATTCTAAATTTTAGTGAAGCAAAATTTTATCAGTCTATGGATAGCTGGATCACATTTTTCAGACTAATTAAGAATCAATTGACTGTTTTAAATTTCATACTTTCAAGTAACTATTCTGTAAAATTAGTTTCTAGAGAGTAATTATTTTGTGCTGTACAATGCAACAGTCTTGAGATTACTTTGTTGAAAGCACAATAATATATACAATACACGTTAGAGAATAAAAATAAAAGCAACTGTGACTTTTTATTATAAATTTCGCCAACGTACCTTCCAAAAGCTTTACTTAAATCTCATATATATCCAGTCATGAAAAGAAAATGACTCTCTTTTCATTCTCCTAAAAAAATTGCTTCTAAAAAGATCATAAAATTGAAATTCCATCTAATTCCTTCATAAAAACGGTGCATAATATTCACATCACGCAAAAAAGACCTTAAAAATAATTTGGGAGATAGAGTACTTTTTAGACAGTCTGTTGAGTTCATTTTTAGAAATCTCTTGGTTTATAGTTAAATAGGAATCAAGTATACATAAATATATTAAACCATATATTGGGTTTAAATTCCTTCAAATAATTCCTAAAATAATATTTGAAAATTCGAATTAAAACAATGGCTGTATATTAGAAGTAGTATTTTAACAATAGCTCTAAAGAAATTAAAACCTTGGAATCGGTAAAACAGAAATTTTGATTAAATATCTCAACTCAATGAAAAAAAACTCTTGTACAGCAAGAAATTATAACGAATTTATGATGGAATTCATAAAAATTGGTTATATACAACAAGACCTGCATTTATACTCAAATCAAATTTTCTCTTTCTGAAATTCACTTTGAAGTTATGATATCTGCTCTTCATAAATTTTATCTTTTCTTATCTCTATACTTTACTATTTCTTATCTCTTATTATTAGTAGCATTAAAAAAGAAACTATGGTATGTTGGATATTTTTATTTTCCATTTCATTCTTACTGATGGTTACTCTTTGAAGAGAAACCAATAATAAAACTTTCTTTTTCTAGAAGGAATTCATTCTTTTAAAGATTAAAATTCACTTAACGATTTTTTTTTAAAAAAAATAAAGTGAATTTATAGATAAGATGAAACTTTCCCCCTGCCTCACTGAACTAATTTTTGCAACTGTATTTTTTTTTCTTTTCCTGTTCGTGACTTATGATATTATAAATTGAAATTTAATTTATATTTTTATAACTATATCGGTTTAGTTTCAGATAGACGATTAATTCCCTTACTTGATATTTTAACAATGTATTTGTATATTCGCACTTGAAAACCTTCAGAAATTTATAACTATTATTGCATTTAAAACATTAAAATCAAAATCAATAGAAACTTTTATGATGTCGTTTTGATATTTTTTTATTTAAAAAAAGAAAGAAGATTTTCGCGTCCGAACAGCATTTAATTTAGGCATATCAAAAAATTATTTCTTAAAATTTATTGAAGCATTCACAGGAAGTTTAAATGGTTAATCCTTTCGATAATAAGCTATATGTTATGCAGAATTTCCTTTTTCATCTATAGAAGTGATTATGTGTTCTCAGCAATAAATTAGTTCTCCTCGAGTTTAATTAACTTCGAAATTGCAAATTTTATTTTAATTTGCATGGATTGAAAAGATAGGAGGCACTATTCTGCATAACATAACGTTTCTAATGAATATAATGTTTGACGAAACTCAAAAGTCACAAGCACGAAACTCAAGACAGTAAAAGAACTGTTCCGTGATATCTTTGTTAGCTTCGTTTATGCAAAAGATAGGAATGCATAACTGTTTACTTAATTACATAATATATCGTACTTTACTCCTAAGTAGATAAATTAGTTTATATAATACTATTCTTTTTAACCCTTTCTTTTATTATTGTAATTATTTATATATTCACTTATTATTTTTGTTGTTGTTAATCAACCATTTTCAAAAATTTCGTTCATTACTTTGTTTTTAAAAGATCAGCGTATAGTATATATTTTAGAATTATTGTTTGATGAGTCAAATTATAGTTTCATATTAATGTGCTTTCATAAGAATTTTCTCTGCATACATGCATGCATATATAACATCAAACATAAAATTATTATTCATTCACTCATGAAGCAAAATTATATACATTTAATATACATTTTTATGTTTAATGAATGAATAGAAGTACAATATTAAATCTTGCATTGTATGAGCACTAATACTAATATATACTAAATTTCCAAACTGTATTTCAGCGAAAATAACAATGCAGCATTATTGTTTTTTTTCATAATTTTTTACGAAATCTTCATCACATATTCAAATTCTTCAACGAATAATAAGCTTTTCTTCTTATGACAGCAGTTAATATGCAAAAGTAGAAATGCATTTCCTATTTAATATGTGGAGTGGAATTGCGACAAATAAGTCATTTGATATGGCATCTCTAGATGAAATGCCTAGGTTTGTTTAAAGATAAAACCGGTCTTTGTTGCCTACAGTTTGTTTAAGAAAATTTATATAACACAAGAAATGCCCTAAAATCGATGTTTTATTATCTGCCAGAAAATATCGAAGCGTTATTTGACAGAGTTGTATGTAACACAGATATCACATTTTCTTTGTTAGGTATACTGTCATCGAAGAAACGCTTTTTACTGTTTAACTATAATTTTACAGAAAATTATTTTTCTGAAATATTTGACAGTTTAGATTTTGGGAGGCATTTATTCTGATCATCAAATTCTGAGACGGGATATTCATCAACTTCTGACCTTAAAAAATGCACTTTTATGTAAAAAGGCTCATATAATTATTTAATTACAACTCTTTGGAAATTTTAAATTTTCTTAGTAATGCTATTAAATTATCTATTGTGTCAAGCAACATTCCGAGTTAAACAGCATTCAAGCGACATTCTGGGACGGGCTATAAAAAACAGCAAATATAAAATATATAAATAATATTTGAGTCTTCTACTTTCGATTTCTCATATACTTTGCACTATATATTTGTGCCTCCTTGTAGGCTGTAATGTATACCTGCAAACTATTTTTAAGATTGGAATACATACAAAGTTCTTCTACAATAGCACAAAAACCTGCAAAAAGTAATTTACTGAATAATGCATAGCATGTTAGTATCAACTTCAGTGACAATATGCAATACGTTTTGTGCTTTATTCTATAGTAGAAAACCCTAGCAAGAATTTTGGCTACTTTTCTTTCGATTATTTCGTTTCAATATTTGATGCTCAAATCTGTAAAATCTATACCAAATCTTGAAACAAAATGATCGAAAGAGAAGAGCACGTATCAAATTTTATTCATCGAAGCCCCGGGCTTTTTTCTGTTATCGTTTTCACATGCTTGTGAATATTCTGAAATACAGTTAGCCCTTGGTCAGATTTGTTTTAAAGTAAATAAAACAGTTTGCTAAATTGTATTGAATCTAGGTCTGCATTTTTTGTTATCGCGTTACATATCCATGGACAGTCAAACATATTCCTCTTAAATATATTTTGAGCAAAATTTGAAAATCTATTGTTTTGATTTAAAATCATGTACTAGATTTCATCCGTCTGACTTTTAAATAATTACTCAAAAACAAGTAATGATTTAATTGCTCAAAAATTTAACTATTTATAATATACCTTTTGGAAGTATATCTAATTGTTTCCTGACATTATACACCCCCTGACCCCTCAAAAAGTGTCTTGTTCTGTTTTCTTCAAAAACTCAAAATCGGATTTATTGCCGATTTCAATACTTTCTCTTTGTTTATTTCAAATACGAGAAAGAACAAAAATCGAAGTTTCGCCGAAGGAATTTTTGAACTGATCTTATTTAGCAGAGATATTATGTAATTATGGTTTATAAAAGTGCTCTGTTTATTCAAAATTAAAAAAAAATTTCGTGATTTGATAAAAACCTTTCAACATTTATCATGTTTTATTTTATTGATAAAAAATCAATATAAGCTGAAACGGTAAGAATGTAAAAACAACTATACTTTGTTAGTAGCCATTATTGACATATATCTTTGTTAGTAGATATATGTCAATAATTCATTCCATTTAAAGGTCTTGTTACGGCAACTCCACAATATTACCGTAAATAAAAACTTGCAGAGAAATAAAAAAAAAACTATTTTTTATCTATTGTTTTTCTATAAAACTACTAATTTTTCTATAAAACAACAAATTATCGCAAAATTAAATATTCTACGAATTACATCTCAGAAAAATCCACCAATTTCGAAATTGATCGTTAGGTTGCGATAGCTTGGTGGTAAGCTCTCAATTTCGGAAATTGAGGTTTTAAGATTGGAGGACCAATTCCACCAAGGAACCATCGTATACGCGTGTCTGGTTAAATTTAAATCCGTCGGGGCCAAACGTTCTCCCGCTGGTGAGATGCGGAAGTTTGGAGAGAGGGTGTCAGCTCAGGTATTGCCCTCTTCGTCTGACCATTGTTCAAAATTACGAAGCCCTTTACAAAATAGCCTTTCTGTATTTAAATCGCGAACACGATATTAACATAATAAAACTGAACCAAACCGAATTTTGCCTTTATATGTCCAGATCTTTTTGTTAAATACCACGTCTCTGAATGAAAAGTTTTTTTTATTCACAACCTTACATCTGAGAAGGAAATGATGATAAAGATTTATTTACAATATTTTAATGAATTGCTTAAAGCATACAAATTAAGGTTCCTCGAGGTTTGGATCACTAATATTTAAGAACATGAGAAACAACCACAATCAAAATTTTAGCGAAATCAAAACATGGGTATGAAAACCCTTGTTAAAGCAAAATTTTCGTAAAAAAACTGTCTAAGGATTTTCAGCCAAACTTCTGAAATGAGGCCCTTGTTAGGATATTAGCCCAAAGAACAGATGATTCTCTCAATTCAGAGTGAAGCAAAAATACAATCTTGGTAGCTGCAAAATGTTAAATTTCTTGGCAACTAGTCATTAACATCCTTTCTACCAGCCATAATGAATCTGTTTTGTTCCAGAGTATCATCAGTTTCATTTATCGGCACAGAGCCAAAGATGTCTCTCTATCGGATTAAATTCCTGTTAGATATCGAAGATGGAAATTGACAAATTCAAGGATGCAGTCTTTTGGAACACATTTTGCTTCCAGTAACTCAGAATCGAGAGTCGAGAGGAGGAATCATATATCCTTGTCCAAGTTTGAGAAATACCACGCAGAGCTTAATCTGATTACAAGAAAGTCAACATTTAGCAGAAAACACTCTTTTCTAAATTGATTATTTGCAAATACAGGAAGTCTAGTATGCTGAAAAATTTAATACTTATTTTAAAGGAAAAAAAATTATATGGACTATTTGTCCATAATAATGATAAAGAATAAATAATGAAACATAACAAAATTTGTTTTCAATAAATATGTTTCATTCCTAGTGGAACTGTAATCCGTATTTGTTTTCTAAGAACAATTTAGAATGAAATTAGTTTACATTCTTTTTCAGCCACATGACAAATGGATATGAGATATAATGTCTAATTGTATATTATCTTCTTATTCAAAAATTTTATCCAAAAATGGAAAATTTATTTCTATTAAACCATAGGTGTAAGAACAAAGTTAAGGTATTAATTTTTCATTGTCTTTCGCTTTGCAATAAAACTTAGTAAGGATCTTAGAAATCGATCTTGTGTTAAACTACGATATTTTCAACCAAAAATCAAACTCATACTAGTTTTTATTCTATGACTGGAAAATACAATTTTAAATTGACTGTCCAAAAAATGTAAATAATAGCAATAGATAAAATAATCTTGTCTTGAAATCAACCATTTAATTAATTTTTTTTTAAATGCATTGCAGCTAGGGAATTCTCTGGATTCTTCTTGACGTAATCTGTTCAAAAACATTACAATCAAATAATTAAAAAAATATTCCTTTATTTTTTAATGTTTCTTTTTATTTCAAGAATGGCAATACTTATGGAATAATCAAAAATAAACTTCCATTGACCATTTTTTGTTCTTGCTAAACATTTTATTTTGTCTTTGAATGTATTATTTTATTTTTTATTTTGCCATATTTTTATAAATCCGTACTTCTAACTCTGAGTCGTCGTACTTCTATTTTAAGACTTTTATTTCTTTTTCAAGAGTTAATATTCCTTCAATTCTGTAAAAGTTTTTACGTACTTCGACTTGCTGCTTTATTAATTAGTCTTAAATGGTAATGGTTCCATTCTGTACAAATAATAAAAAACATTGAATTACTTTTTTACTCGCTATAATGTTGTCACAAATATTTTACGTTCTTATTCCTTAACTATTTCGGTTGTTTCAGCACTTTTTGTTAATATATTCTTTTTCTTTTAACTATAACTTTACCTTACTTTTATTGACTATCCTTTTTATCAGGAGAGAGGTTATTATAAAAAAGCATTCGACAAATAACGAGATAGTCTAGAAATGAAAAGATTTATTTTTAAAAATATTCATAGCAATCCTTTCGGATGTGCTAGAAAAGCAAGTGAACTATAGCTTTGTGGTGAAATTCTTTTAATTTGTTTAAGAAATATCTCTGAATTGTTTATTTTACGACTGTATCCGTAAGCTAGTTTTATCTGCTCAACACTCTCTTCCCTTTAACAGATACTCTGAAATCACAGAAAGAATTCTCCGTTTGGGCACTTGAAGATAATCTACTTGAGCTGAACTTGTGTAAACAACCTGTGTTACAGAAAAGAATAATATCGATTAAAAGTTCTAATCATTCCATCTACATTATCTGACGCAGTGAGATCAGATTTCTCTGCAAATCGCTTACTTTCAAACTCTGAATAACTGTTGCTCATCGGGTGCTCTAGAAATATAAAAATAAATTTGGCAACATTCTCGATTGAGTATACTTCTGTTTAAATCGTTTATTCTGGTGATTACCTAAAATATGTAAGAATGAAGTTGCAAAATAAAGTGAGAAAAATCACATGGTACAGCATTGGTGGTCTTAACTATCAGAGGTGAAGAGATGGGTAACAAATGGTGTTTTTGCTGTGTTTTTTACTATAGCAATTGTATGATTATTCGCAGTGGCATAAGCTTAACTCTACGCTACATCTGAATAACTATGTCGAGGGGATCTTTACAGGCTTACGTCAACATGTGTAATCCGAAACAACATTCTCGTTTGATTCTTTTCTTTCCTGTGTCATCAATTTATCTTTCAGCGTTTAAATAGCATTTAGTGCTTAAATAGTTTAAATAGCATTTAGTGGTCATATTTTGAAGGACTCATCATTGCTCATTATTTAGCAAAACTGCTAATTTTAAACCATGTAATTGCAAGAACTCGATAGCCGCTTGCTATTTTTCTTATGTTTGAAATTGAGGGATATATTTATATAATTAGGTTTTTGATTTTAAACTTTCTTACTTATTAAATGCAACGAATATCACGAAAAGTAAGCCTATTAATGCTATATAGGATAAAATGCCTAGCGATATAGAAAGTACGTGGAACTTTTTCTCACAAATAAGACTTGGCATGGAAAGCATAAAAACAATTTTATTTTTATCTTCATACCGCAATCCCAAGACAGCAGCAACAACAACAAAAAAAAAATCTAAAATCACTTTTGTCTATTTCTTGTTAAGCTATTCGTAGATTTAATAAGTAAAAGTGCTCATTTAATGCACATTAATTAAATTTTGAAATTTTTTCCATATCGGGCTGAAATGAATCGCAAATTAGCGTGAGGCAAGGCTCTGGTAATTTCAGCTCAGCGATGCATAGTTACGTTGTTATATGGTTAGAATGCCACGTGAATTGGTTCTTTACAGGAGTTAAGAAGTTTATCATCCTTGTATGCTGAAATCTCTATTCGCATAAAATAGAAAAGAATCATATCAATCCAGAAGAATCGCTTCGTAAAGAAAAAAAGAGGAAAGGATACTATTCGGGGATAAAGTAAGACCAGTGCCCATTTTCAAAATATTACAATTATTCGCCGAATGTAAACATTCAGATGACAGCACATTGGTTTACAATCTAGCATTTGACATTTTTCTTCATATTATATTTTAGCAGAACATTGGAGGCATGTTATGTGGGCATGAATTGACATTTTTCATTCAAACATAAATGTCGAGAATTCGAAATGAAGAATGACAGTAATGGATTTGTTTGAAAAGTAATGAATCATATATACATCGACTGAAACCTTTGGAAAACATTATTCATTTTCAAGGAGTTAAATATGTTTTTCAATCCAAGTTTTAAACAATGCATCTACTTTGTAAGATTTCTTTAACATGAACAATAAAAAAAAAAGAAACCATACGAAATTGTTTTAGCTAGACTAAAAGATCCAGTCTCCGTCCTTGATTTCGCCACCTTATTGTCTAGTAATTAATATCAGAAGACAAGTACGGCACTTAAAGTATGTGAAAGGGAAACCTTAACCGTGAGTAACAATGAAAGTGTCTGATCAAGGCAGTAGAAACTATTTGAGATTTGCCTTGATTCATCGACAGCAGACAAAGGGCATCAGCAATGAAACTTACGTTCGAAGGTCCGATTAAATGGATTTAAACAGGAAACGGGATTGAAAAGATAGGATGAGGAAAAAAAATGTCTGGAGGGCATATTGACGCGAGGAACAAGAGGATGAAGGTGATATCATCACGTGACGTCATGACACTGTCTGGGAGAGAATTGGAGAATCGGCATATTTTTTTTCCTTGCCTCTTTTCATTTTCTAGGATTTTCGTGTTCAAGGGTTGTCGGCGACGAAGGATTTGAAAAGTCGATGTTTTTTAATGAAACGATCATTTTCTTCTTTCAAGATAAATTTGAATTGAAGGTTATGTTAAAACATTGTTGATTGATTCTTTCAATAAAATATGCAATGGTTGATTTTACTGTTTCGCATGCGCAGTGCAGATAAAGAAGCATAGAAATAGGCTATTACTATAGCTTATATGGAAGAAAAATCTGCAAGAGAAGTATACTGGTGCATGTAAAAGCATGAGACTCTGAGTGAAATTTCTCACTTAGTATCTCTATGGTAATGGAACGATTTTGGATTGGATTCTTTTAAAGTTTAAAGATGATTCAATTTTTTGAAACTTTCTTCCTTAATACATTAGGGTTTAATGTTTTCAATTTTATAATCCATCCCATTTGAATAAACTTATCGCTTTACAAAATCATCTGATTACTCTGTTCTGGCTAAAATTTTACTTTGTTTCTAGATTTTGTGTGAAATTTTAACTATTCAACAAATGAGTTCAGTAGATAATATTTCTTTACATAAAACGTAATATGTTTTACAAATTTCTACGTTATTGTTCAATATGCTGCTGAAACTAGGAATATGCGAGCATATCTGTGCCTCCTTTTCTTCTTTTTTCACATGGAGCGTGATACTTTGTTGAGCATATTAAGACGAGTCTTTGATGTAATATTGTAAATTTTGGTAGCATATGTATCCGCATATATCCATATATATGTTTTTAAAAACGATAATAACTTAAATGTTTTCAAATATTTAAGTTTATTTTTATTACGCATAAAATGTCATTTTTTTTTTTTTTTTTTTTTTGCTAACTTCAGTTATTTGTTTTTAATCTGAAATTTGTTTAAATCAAAAGAAACATATTTTGCGAATTAAAAATTTCAGAACTTTCTGAAAAATCCTGAATATTCCTCTTTACATTTTTACGATACATATTTATTATTTTATAGTGTTTCTTATGTAATTCTAATGTTGAAAAAAACAACAAAATATTGTAATATTTTTTGTTTATGGAGCTGTAAAAAAATGAATCATCTTATTCCCATAATGTGTATAGTTAATTAATAAAAAAATAAATTCACATTTAGTGAACACAAAATAACTTCACTTATCGAGTTTCGGAAACCATTTCGCCTTGATATTACAATGGCATGACGTTACAACACAAAATGTACATATAGTTTAATGTTAATAACTTATATGAAATGAAATGTCTTCTTTGGCCTCCCTCATGTAATGTAAACGTTCATATGACGCTATGTTTTTCATATAATTCAAAAGAACGTTTTAGTACTCTTTGGTTGTTTTGGATAATTTTATATCCAAATATAAAGGCAGTAGAGTTAAAATTTTTCGAAGTTAAGAAATATTTCTTTTTGGAAACAAAGAAAACATGTTGTTTTAGTAATATCTACAGCGCAACTTTTGATAGTCTTTGAATTTCTTTAGAATTTATTGGCAATTTTTTTCATTTCTCTTCTTTTTGCTTTCATTTTCAACAGTCTTTTGTCATATAAAAGGATTGCGAAATGTAACGATGTCATCGTTTCAGCTGAATACTGCTGAATATGAATCTTGCGTAGATACGTGGTTGTATTGTTTACAAAAGAAAGAAAATTATTCAACTTTTTGATTTATGAACTCTTTAGAATTTTCTTTTATTTGTGAAAAATTGCTCTTATTTTCATTTATCATTATCAAATTGCACTCTGACCAATCAAGAATAAAAATTTGAGTTGTGAAATTTAAAATTATATAACAAATAGGAGCTCATATTTTTCATTAAATTTTTTTTTGTTCAAGCTTTTTAAAACAAATGTAATTAGTCTCAGTATTTATTTTAACGAATAATAATAGTTTAAAATTAGTAAATCTTGATTCGATGATGGATCATATCTCTCTTTGTATGAAGAATAAACGCATTTTAGATGCCTTGATTGGAGGGGGGGGGTATACTTACAGTGTCCATCTTAAATTTTGTGATGCTTCGATTATTTTATCATGGATAGCTCAGCAAACTACACAAATTAATACTATAACTATGTTTCCGTTTCTTGTAAAATGAAGTTTAAAAAACCTATGTAGTAGAAATCAAGAAATTATTAAAATTTGAAAAAAATGGTGGATTATTTTAAACATGAAATCATTCCCGTAATTCTGTTTTAATTTAATTTTTTTTTCAGTGAACTATGTTTATATTATAAACTTCAAAGGATTCTGTATAAGTGTTTATTGAAGAAATTTTAAATGAACTGTGCTGTTTATTTAAAATTTCATGAAATTAAAAATATTTGATAGCATGGTGTAATGTTGTAACAGCATGGCATTTGCCATCCCATCTAACATCATTTTACCTGTTCTGCGCTTTATTGCCGCATTACTTTATCCTTCAGAAATGATGTATTTCAAAATATTCTTGTCACTCTTATGTCAGGGACAATTTGAATCAATCTTATTGTTTATATATAAAAAAATATTTGAAATAAAACATTTATTAGTGGCTATGGAATGAATTTGAGCCGTTATACTGTAAAATTTCTTTCTTATTTTAAATTTCTTCAAATGTGCCGTTGTCTTTGCAATTTGGAATTTCTTTTGTTGTTGAAAAAAGATCAAATACGCGGAAAGAAAACGTCAATAACATGCAAACTCTATGAAGATAGATGACTATCTCAAATACATTTGCTTTTTGCCTTTTTATTGGATTTGACTCTTAATAGGTTCTGCTTAGAGGAAATAGAAAGTTAGAGGAAATAGTCAGAAAGTTATTTCATCAATGTGTCAAAAAAAGTTAACGTTCTCTTTTAAACATGATCTTTAAATTATTATCTAGTAATTAAATGTATAAACAACCATAAAGGTCTACTTCCATCGTGTACCATAACACCCAGGTTTGTGAATTACCGTGCAACTACAATATCGGAATTGCGCTGGTTATCTAAGGATTCGGAAAGTAAAAACGAGCATATTCTCTGTCATCCAAATGGAAATTATTAATTCTCCTAGAAGGAGCTAGAACCTGCTAACCTGCTTAATTATCCGGATCATTTCATCCGCATACACATGGTATCCTTCCTCATGGAGTGACTGCATAAATACTTTCTTTCAGCATTTTCATATCCAAGTGATACGATTGCAGGAGACATAATGTTGTCTATTTTACGATATATGTTCATTATTTGACAATTATATGTAATTAAAGATTTCAGAAAGTGAATTAGGTAATCTTTAAAAAACTATATCTCCTGATGTTTGGGCAATATTTTGTTTGTATCCTTTTTCTGAGAAGAATTTTAGTATATTATATATCGTTTAAAGTGTAATCATTTGCTGCTCCTTAATTTTGTAAAATTATTCGTTAGTCTTCAAAGTAATCACAAATTTGAGAATTTTTATTTCATTGTAATTGTATTTCGGAAACTTTTATAAGTTATACCGTCAAAACCACTTAGAGTTGTCACTTTTCTGAACATTCTGAAGCTGCAATTTATTTCACTCTCGCAATTATCTGTGATAGGTACTTGCAAAGCTTTTACTTATTTTCTTATCTTAAAAAAAGGAGAAAAAAAAAGAATTTCATTAAAGTCATCTAAGAAGTTTTAAAGTGTTTCCATTTCATCTTTACATTTAACGCCGAGTAAAGTATATTAACTATTTCATTTTAGTTAAAAGTTGCACAAACTTTTCTTTTATTTACTTAGTTTAGGATGATTTCATTTTTAATTGATGCTATTTCTGAAAGTTTAAATTCTTCTCTTTCGTAATAAAGAAATACCCGCTTTATTTCGATCATTTTACTTTTTAAGGTATTAAATAAATTGTGATTCATTTCTTGAAAAATTGATTTAGAAGATTTATTAAGTATTCGGAATTAAAAAGTAGAATTTATAAAAAACTTTTCTTGAAATGTTTAAACAATTTTATTCGAATAAATTAAATATTCGGTTTTAAAAAAATTTGAGAAGGTATTTTTGAGATCGAAATATATGTTTAAAAAAAGAATTAACATGAAATTGCAAAGATTTAAGTGAATAAAAAGAAACAAATAGCAATCTCAAATCATAATAAATGTCTATAAAATTACTCTCAATGTAGTTTTACGTTTAAATAGATAATAAAAGTGGATATTTTCTATAGTTTTTATTCGACTTTCATTTGTTTAGAAACCAGTTTCTTTCAGTTTTGTTAAAATGAGAAAATGTTACTATTTTCTGTATTTTCTTTTGAGATTTAAGAAACAAATATTGAATTGAACTTTCTCAATAAATAGTTATAAATGCACTATTTCCATTTTGAAGAACTAAAATGGAGATTTGAAAATCGCTATTCAGTATTTAGTAAGGAAAACGGTATTATATTTACTCAGCTTTTAGTATTACAATACAAAATTTAGGGATTTTACTAGAAATCAATAAATTCTTTAAGTTCAAGGTAAATCTCTTGGAAATATTCATATTTGTGAAGAACTGATTCAACATCATTAGTGTATTTGAACTACAATAAAATAAAATAAAGTTCCTTTCCCTAATTTGACTGCTAATGAAATAATTTGAGTTAAGGATACGTAAATTTTATCCAAACCAATTTTCTTGTTATGGGCTTTGTTTTTTATTACTTCTGATTATTCCTAGCAGTTCTATCAGAACTTCTGATTTTGTCAAATCATTTTTTTTCTTTTTTTATAAACTTTTTGTCCTAAAACAATCAACAAAATTTTTTACAACATGTGGCTGAAAAAACTTATTTTATCGCAGCCTCCATTTAGTCTGGTACTCTCAATCATCGTCCTAAAACATCTAAATGTTGTCAGTAATTAATCTATTAACGTTTCCGAATCTTACTTCGACTTGCGTGACATGAAGCTACATGTACTCAATATATATCTTACTTGTTCTGTGATATGATTATTTAATGTTTTTATTTCGTTTTTCTGTTGTAATTCTCTTTCTTTTATTGACATGAGAAATGGGCATTTTAGAGCATTCCTTTATTTTACATGCCCTCTATTAGTTTTGATTTTTATTGTGAAAAACTTTAATTCCTTTGAAAAGGTAACATGCAAAATGGTCTACTTATCATATGAAATGCGGATTCCCTTTTTTATTAATTGAAATAGGTTTCAGGTTATAGTTTTTTTCCAGTTTTCTCTCTACCTAATCTTTCAAAATTTTAGTCCTTTTTAAAAAGGAATTGCTTATAAACAAGATATAATTTTCAACGTTTCTGTTATATTATTATATAAATAATTGTAAATAACAAGTGTGGTTAAGATTTGATGTTAATAAGTAAGGAATTGTATCAACTAGTTAAATGTGCTTATGATAAAGATATCTTCGCATAAATTAAATTACTTTTAAAATTTATGAATATGGATTTTGATGTAAAAACACCAATATCTATTATTTCTATTTTCTAGTCCTTATGCTTACTTGAGATTTTATTCGTGAGATGCATTGATATTTTTCATGTACTTCAAGCATATTTAAATTACAAAGCATCATTCAAAATTTTTGCACCCCTCCATTATTTTCCCTAAAATGACCTGATGATAGATTGAGGATCTTTTCTGTGGATGAACCCTTGGGGAAGCCTTGTTTCGCTTAGCAGGAAGGGTCTCTCGAGATGTTGCTTGCCTGAGCGATGACGCATAGTACTCCATTCAGGTAGATGAGCTTTATCTCCTCTAGGAGAGCTCTCTTCCTTTAAAGAGGCTACTTTAATGAGATATAGCCTCGGAACTTTCATGAGCGAATACTTCAGAACCGAGCTCATAATCAGAGTAATATATCTGAAGCATGTGAAGCAGAGAAATAAGTTGTAAATTCAGTTCATAGGAGTCTTAAATGTAATTTATGTCGAATAAAGAGAGTTTATGGCGTTATTAATAGCACTTTCTACTCAAGAACATACATGTTTGTTTTAATAAATAGCATTGCGGTGAATTTGGATTATTTATGAGTGGATAAATTGTCAGAGATAAGCAAATAATAATAATGGTATTTAATCTTGTATAGACTTTTTAACTGAATTTTGCATTCATTCACGAATTTAGTAAACTAATAAGGTGAGTGAATATTGAATTCCCTCTCAAAATTTTATAATCTTTTTGCAGATAAATCTATGTTACATTTTATGATGCTTCGTTCTTGGAATGTATTCATTTTATGCTTATTTAGACTATCGGAAAGCGATAGTGCTTCAGTTGTTGCAAAAACAGCAACAAAAGAAAAATCTAATTCATTTAGCTACATTTTAATGCATCTGAACCCTCTTTTCCCCCAACATTTTTTCCTATATATGGGTTCTAAAACCCATTCTGACACATATGTAAAAGGGGTTTTTTTTGTATTAAAGATTTGTTTTTGGAAACTACTGTAGCAATACACCTAAATTCGGCCTTATTATTCATCTTGTAACTTATAAATTGACAGTGATTAGTAAATAATGTCAATAACGGTGGTGATAATTCATCATCATTATTTTTATTTGCTCTTTTTTCATCTTAGTTTTGTAAACATAATCGGTAAAAAATATTTGGTCAATGGTAAATTTCCCAATTATTTTCTTGATAACAATTTATTCTGTAATGTACCCTTTAAATAAATTTATTGCATATGTGTGGATGTTATGTAATTAGACTTTCAAATTTTTTGCCTAGTTTAATCATACTCATGAGTAGATTTTGAGCCTTGATTGAATAAATTATTTGATATAAATGTAAGCCTAAAATCTAGCTTACTGACTCTGAAAACTAAATTTCTCTATGATTTTATAAGAATGGGTAATGACATTACAATTCGGCATTGTTCATCATCTGATTACTTTTAAAATTGCAAATTAGTTTGAATCGGAAATGTTAGCCCAATACAATGGATATAGCAAAAATATAATATTTCACTCAAAAAAATTTTTTTTATCCAGAACAAAATAAGCTTACGTCTCATAGTTTGTTATAAATTTTTTTGTAAAACTTTATAGTTGTAATCTTGTATTTCGAAATGGCTTTGCAGTAGTTCTGGTCGGAACTGCGTTGAGTCGAATTTCTTGTCTCATAAACGCTGGCAGGTTTAGATTAATGAGATATACTTGCTAAAATGTAGGCCTGAAATCTGACATGAGGAGGTGGATTGCTGGATCCGAGAAGAGAATTGTTTGCTGATGTGAGCCTCATTGGCTGATAGAAAGAAATCAACTAATTTTAGATTAATTTTTTTTTGTCAATGCATCATAGATTGCGTTTTTGTGTTCTTATTTCAACCTGGTATGCATAATTTCTAAAATGGAATCTAAAGTGCAATGATCTATGCAAAATTCGATGAGTCCAAATTTGTGAATCAAGCATTAAGAATTCCTGCATGAGGGAGAAATTTACATATAAACCATCCTGCTGGTATTGATTGTTATGTACATGGGTACTTATTAGTAGTAGATAATTGTGGCTTGAACTATTGTTATAATAAATAATACTTGATATGTATTAACTGATTGGGAATTTTTAATATTTGATATACATTGTAATTACCTTATTAAATACCATTCTCTTTTAGTCAGTGATCATTTTGTTCTAGGTTGTAAATAAATAAACCGTAGAAATCGTGAACTATATAATATTATAATAACCCTATTATCTTTTTAATTAACTCCCGTGAATAGCTACTTGTAGCTTTCAATTTTGTGAAAGTATATATTTAGATATTATGAAAATGAAAACATTTTTCATGTTTCTGGCATAGACTAGGTGGAATCGGGTCATTCCTCTTTGTAAACATCCCTATAATCCGAAGACTGTCAGCTTTCTGCATTTGTGAGGCTTCATTTCCTAGAAAAGAGAAACCTAATCGAATTGAGTCACAAACTCTTAACAGACAATGGCATAACCTTTAAATTTTCCGTGCTTAAATATTTTTCCCCATTTCATATTACCTTGAAACAAATTCCAAAATATGTCATGCTCCAAATTTCTGTCCAAACCAATCATTTCGATCCACGCCGGCTTATTTTATAGATACATATTGCGAGTATAACTGAAACAAATGCTGGCTTCTAAGAAGTTTTTTTGCCTTTGGGTCAGCATTTCTTTGAATCTGTTGTGCGGCTTCCTGTGTCAATGACGAACGAGGTCGCCGCTACTGAAGAAACTCGCATCGGTTACGATTCCCTTTTATTTACAGAGGAGAGAGACTAATTTCTTGGAATCTACAGCCTTTTCACGAGGAGGTTTGTTTTTGTGCCTGCTCATTGTATTAGTTTCTTTTTCTACTCTCACGTCTTTGTTTTTAGTAGAGGCACGAGAACGATTCTTTTATCTTTGTCTAGCGATGAAGAAATTTAGTCAGATATTTTTTTTGTTTTATATTTCTTCCTCTTTAATTCTCGTTTCTAACATCATTGATAGCCAGTTTCCCTTTTTCAAGAGGGAAATGGTGTGTCTCGTTGCGAAGTTGATGGATGGAATCAGGAAACAAAAGCTATCGGGGTTAATAAAGGACTGTTGAAATGAAAAACTTTCTTGTAATAGAAGAAAATGAATCTGTTTTTGGTATTTGAGCTAGAAAGCTATTCATAACTCTTTACTGGTGAAATCATTATTTAAAATGTTAGGATTTTTTGGTGGGGGAATTGTGATATAGGTGAAATGAAAATGAAATGTATATATATAAATAATATTTCATTAATTGGTAACCTTTTATTTACCTGTTAAAGCCAGTTTATATATATATGATATTTTAACATCTAATCTAAATCCTAATTAATTTCTGAAGTTTTTATCTTAATTTACTCCTTATCAGTGTCAATCTAAAAATATCCTCTCATTTCCTGATCCCATTCCACTTTATCTATCTAATTCAGTAAAAGCCATGTAAAAATTGCTGAATCAACTGAAAGTTTTACTTTCCGACACTCTGTGTGAAGCGACAGAATGCTCTGACGACATATTTCATTTTAGAAGATCCCTCGGTTTCCCTTTGATGCGAAAATCCCGGTCTAACTATCATTGTATTACCACAGTAAACAATATTTTCCTTGTCAAAATATGGTATAAAAAAAACGAGGGTCATCCCTTTTCGTCACGTTTGCTTGTAAATATGCATGCCTGTCTCTGGAGATGGAATAAAGCGAGCTTTAAAATGAAAAATCTCATCTCTTCTTAAAGCCTTCGAACTGCAATCTACCACCAAAATTTTAAATCTTTCCTCATATATATATGTATGTATATTTAAAATTTCGGAAGATGATAGGCAGTTCGAAGTCATTGGAGAAGAGTGTTCTTTTTTAAATTCGCTTTATCCCTTCTCTCACCGGGGAGGAGAGGCAAGGCATATTTACACAAAAGCGTGGACACAGCAATTCCACCACTGCTGGAGACAGGGGCAGAAAAGAGCAGAAATTAATTATCCTTGGTATTTTATGCCATTTTTTGACAGGGAAAATATTGTTTACAGTGCTATATGTTATTAATATTCTCATAGGGATTTCTGCACGCGTCATTCTCAAAGAGGGAAAAACGTACGGATCTTTTTAAAATACTATTTGCTTAGGTCAGCGACTTTCAACAAGCACTAACAGCTTGGAAATTGCTGACTAAACATTTTTACAAAGCATTTCTTGAATTAATTAAGTAGAAAGTGTGGAATCGGATGAGAAAGTACAGGAATATTTTTGGAATGAAGTTACTGTGGGCTAAATTAAGACAAAACTTTAGAAATTAATGTGGATTTAAATTTGATGATAAAATATCATTACACACACACACACACACACACACAGAGAGAGAGAGAGAGAGAGAGAGAGAATTGTCTTTGTGAATAGTTCTCTTATTTTAATTTAAGGCCATTTTTTGTATTTTGTTTAATCATTGTTGTCTGGTATTGTTGCGAAGTGTGATTTTAGTTTCGTGGAATCATTAGCAGTACAGAATAAAAATTCTACATAATATCCTTCGTTTATGTAAGCTTTGGACATGATAAACCTGACGTTGCCTTTTCCCATGTTGGTGTGGTATAGAATTGCTAATTGTGCTATGTCCGAGCTTATATGTCCAACCACAAGTGTAATTTACTTTGTCTTTTCTCCGTGAATCTTTCAAATAGATGTACTAATTAAACTGCTTACAATATTCTCTAAAATTCATTTTTTTCTTCTCTTTGAACCTTTGATTTTTCGTGAAATTATTTAAGCTTGTATTATTACAAGCGCTTTTCTGTCTTTATAAATAAGTATCTGTAAGATGCACTTTTTATCACAGAATGAAATTAACACTATTCTATTGATGTCTGTCATCAGAATATGAAATTATTACGTTGATATTGAAAAAAATAATTTTTTTAAGAAATAAAATTGTTTAACTTCTTAAACAATTTATTATTTCTTAATTGTTTAACAATTTGAAAATAACAAATTGTTTAAGAAATTCAAATAATTTATAAAAATATTTTGTATATCTAATACTCATTAATACTCTAATTTAAAAAACATGTGCAAATCCATGAATGGACTAACGTTTTCTAATGGACGTAAACGTTTTCTAATGGAATCATTTTGAAAACTTAAAAAATCTGATTAATATATTAGGAGGAAAAAAATTTCTGAATAGTATTTCTATGAAAATTTAAGTACTATATAATTTTAGAAAACAAAATTAATGAAACATCCTTGAGTTCTATTAAAAGAAATCTGTTTGATGATACGAAAATATTTTTCTGCTAAATGTTTAAAAGGGGCTTAGAGACATTAAAACATGTCATGTTTACATTCTATCTTTCTAATTATTTTAAGCGAAATTTATAAAATGTGAATATTAGTTTTAAAAAATCTTTTTATGCTCAGATTTAGAAAATTGGAGTAAAACTTTAGAGTAAAATTTTTTGATGTAAAAAAAATATTTTATCCTGGAAATGCAAGCAATGGTCGAATAATGTATATAGAATTCTATAAAATCAAAGTTTTGTAAAGAGTGAATGCAATTATTATATATTTATCTTACTTTATTTACCATGGCAAACTACAAATGAAACAAAGCTATTTAATCAATAGAACTGCAAGTTTTTTTAATGCTTATAACCATAACCACAAACTCCATTTGATTACTTTTGAAATTGAGAATAAGAACAATTTTGAAAATGTATTATAATGTTCCTGAGATTTACAGAATTCTTTAATTTTAACTGGATTTTATTCTAATTTAAGTGGTTTTTTTAATTTTCTGTATTATTGTAATTAGAAAAAATATCAGCAAGAAAATTTCGTGTTAAAAATGAAAAAAAAATCAAATTAAAAAAAATTTTCAATTCTTTTAATGGATCATATATCTTCTATTTTTAATTGCTTGTAATTTGTAATCACTTTATATCCTTTAATTCATTTTCTTATTAAATAATTTAAAAAAAAATAAGCCTTTCTTTTATCAAGCGAAAATCGCTTACTTACATAAAAATGAATTTCTAAAAAGAAAATCTTTTATACGTTTTCTTACATCTGTCCATTCAATCGATGAACAGCAGATTAGGATTTCTTTTTTTTATTACTATGTGTGGCATTCATTTGAACGGATGATTGCATTCGAACATTACAGGCGATAACCGAACAATCTGTTTCTGTCAATTATTCACAGCATGCCCGATCAGTTGTCTGAGAGAGGAGAAAATCATATGAGCGGTGAAAATTCCTACCACTCTGTCGGATTGTCTTCGAATTCCGAGATGGTGTTCGATTCCTCTTCCAAGTTCAGATTTCTCTCAGCCGAACGTTATCTCACATCAAAAGCACTTTATTGAATTGGAAGATCGTATTGCAGTTAGTTTGAAATTTTCCTGAATGCGATTATTTTGAAATAATAATAAGAATATAACTCATAGGTTGAAGATTTTATCACATTACAATTTGTTACTGTGATAAAATCATATGACTTTCCTGATTTTACCGTCTCCAAGTTCCGGGACTTCAATCGCTTCATAACCTTTTTAGATTGTTGATTTTGGTTTCAATTTGGTTAATGTTTCATTTTAGGGATATTTATTTATTTCCTTTGAAATATCTGTTAAAAATTTTAAATTGGAATTTGTATGTAAAAGTTCGACCGAATTCTTTGAATATTCAAGACATAATTCAGCCGAGAAATAACATTCAAGAAGTTATATTACATTATAAAAATAATTCTAATGCATTATTTTAACATTACTCTTCTAGTTTAAATGAAAAATTATTAAAATTTCCTTCATATACACTGCTGTTTTTTTATAACTATTTCGCAAACATTGAATTCTTTCTTTGTGTGATAAATTTAAAATCCATCATTATCTTTTCAGCATAAATAAGTTTTGTAATATGTATTCTTAGTAATATAATTTCTATCTTACATATTTTTAATGATTAAAAAGGTGATCTAATATAAAAATTTCGTTTAATGAAAAAAGTACTTTTTTGCTTAATGCTTAAGTTTTCAATTTTTCTCTTGAAAAAACTTTTCAGCCTTCTATATCTTATCGTAATTGTTTAAATGATTACATACTGACTTTTTAAAGAATTATCTCGATTATAGGTTATTATTTTTTATTGAGTTCTTAATAGTGGAAGTGTTGAAGCTTGTCCCTCTTTATGGATGAAATTACCCAGTTCTGCTATTAAATATTAATCCTATACTACTCTAATCTGTTATGCTTATTCACATCAGTTTATTTTCGTTTCTAAGATAATATTTTAGCAATAAATAAATTATTCTTGCTTTTTTTTACTTGGAGTAGAAGTTCTATGTAGTGAATTCTTAGAGTAATAATAGTTTTTAACCTTAGTAATTTTTATTGTAAATTTAAGTCAATTATTTTCAAATTTTTTTCCATATGCTTTATTTTTTTTTCTGATCGAAATATTTAAAAAAATCAAGGTATCAAGGCAATAAAATTTTGCAACAGAATTATTTTAATAACAAAATAGAGAGCAACGAAAAATGTAAAATAGTATTAGATGGGTTTTTCTTAAATTGAGAACAGTGTAAATGGAATATTATTGTAATTGCCTTCTTGAAAGAAATCATTTTCAATTTCTGATAATGCCATAACCAAGATGTATTATTTAAATAAATTCCTCGAAATGCATGAACTCGAGATTTTTATTACCTTTGTCGTTACTTGCCTTCGCTGCCCACTAAAAGAACATTTCTTGAAATTTTAATGCTTCCATTCCTTCATTTTTCATTCTTCAATCAAATTTTGATAAAACATTGTGAATTCAATCTCAGAAGACTAGTTGCACACATCTAAGTGCAAAAAAGCAATAAAATTGAATTATACTTTCATTTAAAAGTAAACCCCAATTCAGTCAAAATTAATGTTTTTAAAATTTTAGCTAAATATTTATATAATTAAATTCGAAGAAAGAAGAGACATGTTTTCGGAACATTCTAAAACATAAAAAATGGACAAGAATTTTATAATACTCCAATCGTTTCTGTATGGAATAATAGATCATTTAAACAATTTGAACCTTCTTGTTTATTTCGCAGTACAGAATGGACACTGATTACAAGAAATGATCTAAAAACCTTATAATCAATAAAGTTCTATTGAAGCAACTTGCATCGGTAAATGTGATTGTCCATGTGAAACATTTTTGATAGTTCGTAGAATGTTATGGCTGTATTCAGTTCATTCCAAATATTACTCTTCATTTTAGCTGTCAAAATAATCGCGACATCCTTACTTTGAATGTGTTATCATTTTCAATTTGCATTGCGAAAGTCCTTTTTCAGGTTACACTCAAAATTTACAATGGACAACTGTCTTCCAATTCATGGAACTTTTTCCTTCGGAGGTACCATTTTGTTCAAATTCGAATGGAAAATAATTATTTCTGCATTAATTGCGCTATTTGTGGGACTAAAAATATTTAAGAAAGCGATTATTTCATATTATAATTTTTTAGTTGTGAATTTAATGATGCTTTTGTAATAATTTTTTAATATTTGACGAAGAACTTTATGATATCCCTGTACTTTATATATATGCTAAGCTTGATACGCGTAACATGCTGTTATTCGACGACTAAAGTAGCTAAATGCCTCTTAAACAATAAATAACCCAGTAACTTTTGTCATATACATTTTATTAAGTAAGTCATCAGTATTTTTGAACCACATCGTCTCGTGAATGTTCTCGAAATGAAAGAAGAAATGTTGACTGTTCTGGAAGTTGCACCGCATACCTTTCTTGGCCCAACTATTTGACATCAATTTATTACCGACGGCGCATGAAACTGAATATTGACATTGAATGAGTAATGGCAACCAGACGTCGATGTTTATTGCTAAAGTACAGCTCACAATCGATGAGATTCCGTTCGATTTCCGTTACTGTTATTGTGATCGTTATTTATTGCTCCACAGAAGTATGTTCGAATTGTTTTTTTTTTAAAGAGACAACTCAAACGTATATAAGAACAATTGAAAATGTAGAATTGTATTCATATAGGCAGAAAGTTTCCGCTTGTGATGTCTCTAACGTTTGGAGCACTCCCCTCTCCCAACCTCCCCAAATTACACACAAATATTCTATTGGTAAGAATGCATATAAAATGAGTTCGATACGAATTTAACAATGAGCGTTGTCTTAACGTTTTATAAAATGTTAAACTGGCAAATTTCTAGGGTGTGATACGACTTTTTTTTTCTTGTTTAGGTCGCGCAAAACACGTAATGATGCTATCTAACGTTTTATTCATGTGATACTCCTTTCTACATATTATTATTTTCTTTAAGTTTGTAATAAAATTGTGCGGTAGACTGTTGCTTGAAACTATTAAACAAACCACAGAAATTTTCTGAATTTGTAAAAAAAAATATATATATAACCAAGAAATGAAGTTTTTACTTATTTCATTATAATTATGCAATATAAAATCCTTATGTAAAAATATTCTGCCTTGAAATTAGACCGAAATATGTACTTGAAATCAGAATCTTGAACCAAAATTTCATTGAGATTCTTTATCAAATTCCTTATTTTTTTCAGGGATTTTTTTCTGGAAACCAGCCGAAATATTAAATTTAAAGAAAAAAAAAAAAAAACTGGCCTCTATATCTGGTATTTCCTATATTTTTATATTTTTAAATAAATTATTTATATTTGCGTTATTTTAGCTTGCTTTCAGTTAGAGCAAAAATATGAAATGTAACAGTTTTGAAATTCTGATATATAACGCTTTTGAACGAAGCAAGTTGCGATGACAAAGCATAAAAATCCAATTAAATGTGAAAGAAAAAAAATGGTGACGTTATTTTCATTGAAGCAGAATTTACAGGAGAACCCATTACGTTAACCACTTTAAATATTTTTAACCTTATCGTTATTTTTCTGCTCTGTCGACAGATAGTATTTAATCTTAGAAGTTTTCTAGTTGTTTGCTTTTCTTGTAACAACCATGGAAGTTGTGGAAACTTCCTAAAAATTGTTTGTCTTTTTTATCTTATTTTGACGTTCAACTTGAACTGACAAAAAATATTTTTTTTTTCCTGCTTAATTTTTATATATAAAAATGAGTATTATTTTATATCAGTTTATTATTTTTTGCGTTAAATATTTTTAAAATAATTTTATAATAACATAACTTTTTAAAATTATTCCTTACTTGCTTTAGTCATATCAATTATCTGATGTTTAAAGATTCAAGTTAATAAATAAAACAGTGTTTTATCTCACTAATTAATGATGTTAATCTGCATATTTACATTTTCCGGATAAGGGTAATTTGACAGGGGAACAACTTTTATGCCGATCAGGTACTAATTGTGTAGTGCAATTTGTCGGCTTTTGAATTTATACTTTTCTTCTTTCTTTGAGTATACCTCGACTGCTTACATTCACTTTAACATACTGTAAGAATGCATTATGTCAGACATTCAACAGATTTTGAAATGAAATAATGGAATTTTAAATATGCAATTAAATGGCAAATAAATAAATCTTTATCGATTCCCTTTTTTGAATCGAAATACTAGAGATATAATTTATTCGAATGGTTACAGTCAACAAATTGAATGAGCCACTGAAAGAAAATGCTTTCGAATACGATTGGTCTGCATTTATTTCGTGACATCCGTAATTCCATCAGTAGACGTTATTCTATCTAAACAAAAACACTCAGCAATTTGAAAACATATCCGAAAACGAATTGTATAAATAACTTGATATTTGAAAGTTATGTTTTGAATCACAATTCCATAAACCATGCATGCAACTCTAGATTGTCCTCATAGGCAAAGCAGGAGACTTCATCAATTAGAACTTTAATATCGGAACTTTCATAATGGCTATTAATCTTTTCAAGATTTTCTTATCTTTCCATTTTTTTCCTTCGTTATTGTTTGATTATTTAGAATGGGTGCTCATTATTTCTTTTCAGATTTTCGCGAAGTTGGTGCATCAATTTATTATAAAATAATAGTGTGATGGACTATAAGGTCAGACAGCGAAAAAATTGTATTTTATCATTTAAAAAAACATGAGAAATGTTTTGAAATATGATAACAGGATTTTTTTTACAGTATATATATTTTCGTTTCGGAAAATTAACGTAAATAAATGTTCATTAAAATGTGCGAGTTTGTAAACATGATGAAATGTAACAAATTTTTTATTTTTATTTTTATTGTAAAGATTAGGGATTGCAGTCCTGGGATACCGAATACTGGTATTTTGAGACATTTGTACAATTTTATAGTTATGGTATTTACCCCATACCATTAGTACCGCTTTTTCGGTATTTAGTAGAAATTTTTAAACTTATCTTCACTATATGTTCAGGGATTGTCAACATAGCAAAGTAGAATACTTTTTTTTTTTTGTTTTTATGTCTTCCTAACGGGCAAAATTAATTAGATTGTGAATACAAAGTTGAATCCTAGAATCAAGAGAAGTGATAAAATACTGTTTGACAATGGATTATAAAACTATCTGCACTTTTGCGCATGCGTCAGGTAGGTTTATTCGATGAAATAGGGATGAGAGGAAAGATGAAAGGATTGTTTGTTTATATTAACGTCCCGTTTTAAAGCAACTCTAAGCTATTTGGGGAGGGATCTCGTAATTTTGAACCGCTGTTAGATGATGAGGATGGCACTTGAACCGGCGCTCCCTGTACAAACTTGCACACCAAAACAGCGGAAGGACGTTTGGCCCCGCTGGATTTAATGTGCACCAGACCCGCTTACACGACAGTTCTTCGGTGACATCATTCCTCAAACCTGCAACCCTTTGGTTCCGAATCCGAGACCTTACCACCAGGTCACCGCAGCCTGAAAAATGAAAGGAGGAATTGTTTACATTTAACAATAAAGTTTTACGAGACTTAAACTTTATAAATGATTAGTAATATGGAAGGAAAAGGCACTAATGCGCAATAAAATATTTCAGAGTAATTTTTATTTAATATAATTGGACATAAAAATTAAATTATGAAGAATAAATGAGAATTTTTTGTTCTTAAATTTATGCAATTAATTTTTAACAAAATAATAATTATCTTTTTTCTTTTAAAATGTTTATTTTTTATATGCTATTAAAGTTTTTCAGGAATATTTTAATTTCCCGTTTTCTGCTTCTTGGTCACTAATTTTTACCCACAAACATATACACATTCAGAAGAATTTGGTACAGTTATCGAAGATTATGATGCCACTAATGTCGATCGTGAAAAGGAATTGTCACTTTAACAAAAATTAGGATTAAGGATCATGAAAAAAAATTCAAGACCAAATTTTACAGTACAGAAATTAGCTATATTCAAAACCATTCGACGAGAAATCGATTTATTTCATGATGATGGATTTAGAGATAAATGCTTGGAAAAAGTATATCGCGTGTTTTTAACAGTATTACCAACTAACGTAGATGCCGAAAGAGCATTTCCGAAAGCTGGCAATTTTTGCACAAAATTACATTCCAGATTTAAGTACAATTGATGCATTATAGTTTTTTAAGTTCACATTTCAAAAATTTGTAATAGTACCACAGACCTGAATAGGGATAATTACACTTTTTTGTGATTTAAATAAGTATGTTCTTTTAATTTTTTGTGATTCTTTCTATACTGTTATAATTTATAAGTTTCAAATTATTTTTGGGATATTTACGCTCTCTAATAAAACTGCCAAATAAAACAAAGAAAACCCTGCGTTTTCTTTCTGTTTCACAATTTTTATTCAGATCCAAAAAAAAAAAAATCCGAATACCGGAATTGAACTTTTGATCCAATATTGCAATCCCTAGCAACGATGTGTATTACAAGCTTTTCTGCTGTGAAAAATATGAAAAGACACAAGAATGTAATAAAATAAATTTAGAACGATTATCCAATTAAAATGGAAATACTTGTATTGTAAATTTTTAAATTAGCAATTTGTTCCAAAAAAAAAAGTTAAACATTCAAATAGTTTCTGGCATAATGATTATGAAAATGAGGACAGTGCATCGATTATTTCCGTCCGTCAATCGGATCGCCAAACATGGTAACTGAGTTGTACCCCTAAGGGCACTACTTATATAATGGCATCTAAAATTTTATTAAATATGCTTTATTTTAAAATATTTAATTATAATTTAAATATTTTGAAATTTATAGTTAATGCTTGTTGTTAGACGACTGCTTATGTTTGCCATGTTATCGGAACATTCATATCTGTTTAAAAAAATCATTGTCAGTGCACATGTATTTTTTAATTTTTTTTATAATTTAACCTTAAAACTATGCATGCAATGATTTGAAAGTTGGATTACAATATCTATTTTGCGAAGGCACTTGTTTGCTGTATTATAAGACGTAAGTCAAAAAATAAGGGACTTTTTTTTTCTGTACCACGATTACTTCATTAGGTAGGTGTTTTTATTGGATTGTTGGTAATTGAATTCCTAATTACAGTTCTGATAAAATGTCATAATATTTTGTTACAGATACAAAAAATTATTAAGATGCCCTATCTGTTACATGTTCCGAAAAATTGACTCATTTTTTCTATCTTTCATTCTTATTCTGTTTGCAAGTACACGGAATTTGTCAGTGTTTAATTTTGAAGACGCTTCCTTCTCCATCCCCAACAAATTAAATCCGATTTAACAGTTAGACAAACGAGATAAGTCTCCCTTTTGAATTAGAATATCATTTATCGCAACTACCGTCATTTTTCTAAATACTGCTGAATGTAAAAAAAAATGCATGCAATTTTTAATTATATATTTGAAACTAATTTTTCGAAACATTAAAGTTTTTTAACGCATTTTTTTAGCTGCAAATTGTTAATCTATTCAAAATTTGCAGTTTTTTAAATTTTTAAGTAATTTAAGTAATTTTATATATGATCTGAGTAAAAACCAAAAAAAAATTTTTTTTCACAAAATGACATTAAAAATTAATAATTTTACCAGAATTGTTATATTGAGATAGATGTATTTAAAGTTCTTTGAAAATAATACCATCTTGTTTATTTTAATGAACTTCAATTATTCAAAACTAATAAAAAAATAAAATTCTTATTGCTTATAATAGTTTTCCATCCGATTTATTAATTCTTTAAACAGATTTACATTTATATTTTGTTAACTTCTCTTATTTAAAAACTTTAACTTTTTCATAATAAATATGCCTTTTTTTATGAGGTTTAAGTTAATGTGACTTCTTTATCATAAATTTATAATTTTATAAATGTTCGAGCTATTCGCTAAAATTGTTGTTTCAATAATGGTGAATATTTTTTTTAATGTGTAAAGTGCATTCTTTGGAAATAGGAAAAAACAGAAAAAATTCATTAAAACAGAAAAAATTTATAGTATTCTCAAAAATAAAAATTACAATTGTTTGGATTTCAAATGATTGGAAAATATTTTATTTTATTCGTTTGAACATAAATTACTAACTGATTGATTTCTAAAATGTGCAGTATCTAAATTAATGACAATCAATTTCCTCTAGGAAAATGTATTGCGGTCGAATGAATATAAAAACTCCCTGCTGCCATCTATTGAGTATGTGTAAAATTAAGACTTAATACGTAAGAGTGTATGAAAAAAATGAGCTATGTGAAAAAAAAAAGTGAAATAAAAAAAATGGATAAATGCATTGATTCAAGTGTAAATTTCACAAATGTATATATTGACTTACAGAAACTAATGCTGATGATGAACATTACACAGTTTGATCTTCTGATTTCATAACTTGTTTAGATTTTAAAATTTATCTGTGGAATTTATCCATTTTTAGTTATTTCTCAGTCCTTTTTATGAAATATATTTTTGCTGTACTTACTTCTTTAAAAATATTGCTTTCAATAGGAAATGTGTCAAAACATTTTTCGTTCTTCTTTTTTATTTGGGTCTGTGACTGATTATACTTGGCTAAATCTATGCAAAGATTAAATTCTTATACATTTTCATCAGAACCAAAAATGAAAATTATTTATTCTTTAAAATTTTCTAAGTATTAAATGAAATTGTTCGAACGTAGCAGGTTGTCTAGAAAATGGTGGAAAATGGTCCCTCTACGTCATCTCATTCTTGTTTCAAAAAAGAATGGAGAAATAATTTCATGCTTCTATCTTTACATCAGACTTCAAAAAGTTTAATTACAAAGTGCGCTTTAAATATGAACTAATTATCATAATGAATTCGTAACACGCTCTTAGCCGTCTCTTATTCTTATAAAAGATAAGACTTGGATCACGTTTTGAATTAACGGGCTTAAGTCATGGAACTGAATTCTTTAAAAAAATTCTTTGTAATTAACCCGAGATTATACTAAAAAAAGCACTTTTAACTTGCTAAATGTCCGTGTATATTCTAATTATTATACTAAATTACATGCACCTTAACTTTCCAATGCTCTTGAAAAATAAGATAAATTAACGTTGATTATGAATTTTTATCACATTAGAGAAAAGATCCCCTCGAAAATCCTACATCTTCATAATATTCTACGGTATTCTTAATGTCGTTGAACATAGTTGTATATCGTACAATCTCTTGTGTTAAAGAAGTCGATTAATAACTTCAATTAATAACATTATTCAATAGTTTAATTACTTTGTGGAACGGACAGGTGAAATATTTATTTTTCTTTATTTTTTATCAATTGCATAATATTCTATAAGCTTTTAAAGCTATAAACACTGAGGAGCCACTTCAATTTCGGAATCTACTGAACATCCTATAAATAAAATAAAATAAAATGATTTTACAGCTTAAAGCAAATATATGTTAGAATACATTAGCAATTAAAGTTACGCTATAAATGTATCTTTATATGAATTTCTTACAATAAAAGTAGCATTCATTTCTATGAACAAAAACATTGCACAACAAAGTATTTCAATACTTCATGAAAAACGTAGTTTTCAAGAAATGAAAGCAAATCTTGCAAATTCTGTGATCATCTCCGAATTTTATTATTGCTATCAAATGCAAAAAATAATTTCGTTGCTTTTTTTACTATACATTTTGCGGTATCAAAAGAGGAATTTAATAATTTAACGCAGTGAATTTGATTTAATCTATGCCGGATATTTCAAAGAAACTTTCGCAAATACTTCATTATTAATGAGATATTTATATTTGGGCGCGAAATGTCTTATTTCAACTACTGCGTAACTTTCCAAGGAAGGAAATAGCTACGAACAATTATTTTTCCTTCTAAATATAGTATAATTTTTAAGTTGATGTAATTAAGTTATAATCATTTAAAAAAATATTTTAGATATTTTTAATCAAAACGCAAATGAAACAACTAATCGACAATAATATAAATAGAATTTTGTAACATGAACAATTTTAAAACATTAATTCCAATTATTTGTTAACGGCTAAGTCACGATGTTTCGAGGTTCCGCTGTGTGACAAAATGGTTACGAGTACTTCCATTTAAAGTTTGTAAGTTTAAAGGAAAGGTTAAAATTATTTGAACTAGTTTAGACAAACGCATAAAACACTAACGTCGCCAAAATTTGTATAATTTTTTAATTGTTATGATCGGATTATTAATTGAAAAATATTTTGATTATTTATGGTAGAATAGAGAATTTTAATAGATAAACTTTGCACGTGTCTTACGGGGACCGATTTAATTAACTATTTTAATTTATTTATTTTCGAAAGAATTCCAGAAGAATTTCACTCGTTTAACTCATCATAGCTAACAAGTATTTTGCAATTATTTCAAAAAGTTAGAAATTCTTAACACTTTCTTTATTCTTTTCTTTACACAGTAAAATTTTCAAAATAAAGCCCTGGTATCGAAGTATATTAATAGGAACATAAATAGCATTCCACTATTGTTTTTTTTGTTTTTTTAATCTTAAGAAGAATCTGTTTGGAATGTCAGTTATGCCCTGATCCTTAAGTATGTTTTCTATTTATTTTTTGCACTTATTCCTATTATTCATCCTTAGTAATTATTATGCAGATGGGTTTTTTTTATATATGGTACATTAATGATGTTATTATGACGTCATTTTAGTTTTCTAGTTCAATTTTGGGGATTAATCTTTTCTACTTCGCTTAGCTTTGATTATCTGGTTAAAATTATCGCTTTCTGTTGCTACCGAGTAACCGAACAACATTTGTAAAATGTCATAATGTATGATTCTATGGGTTTTTATTTATCTATTACCATAAATAGAATTGAGATTTGAGAAAAAAAAGAAAAAAGAAAGAAATTCAGTCACTAAGTTTAGACCGGTTTTCGAGAACAGCGACTGACTAGTTTCTGAGGCGAGTTAAATGAATCAAATTTGATTCATTCATCTTTTACTTCAATTATTTATATCATTCTCCATCTCGAGAACTCTAAATATTTGGGATTAAAGTAAATGTCGAATAATGTTGCAATCATTATTAACTAAGCATTCATTAAAGTAATAAAAAGTATAAAGAATATCAATTTGTATTGCCAGGCAATATTTAATCGTTAACTTTCTACGTGATTAATTTACAACTTGCCGTCTTTAGTTAAAGACACAATTCCTAGTAAGCATATAAGATGTAACGTCTAAATTAATTGTAATTCTCGCAGTTTCTTCGTTATTATTGAAAACACAAACTGGTTGCATGCATATTATACCTTGACCTCTGAGATCAGGGTGAGCGCAAATGCTTTTACTATTTATCGTTTTCACTTGAAAACGTTGCATTTCGCTGACATCTAATAAAATATGGGTTGAAGATCATAAGTAGTCCCAAGACGAAGCTCATTAACTGATCATCAAATGAGGTTTCTGCGAATGCTGAAATGATTTAGAATTTGAGATTAGATAATCCATCCAGAAACTATAATTTTGCTCTCCTGTTCGGAATTATACGGAAATGATTATAAATGTTGCCTTTGGGGAAATTCAAAACGTATCACACTTTTAACTTGTTCATAGCTATAGTCATTTCAAAAGATAGAAAATGTGTTGTGTAGAATGTTTATGAAGAAAATATACGGATCTCTTTTAAGAAACCTTTGTATAGATATAAGCCGCAATTCTCGGTTTCATTTTGAATTTCTTCCTTGACTTTCGATTTTACTTCTTTCCTAGCAATGCTTTGGTATTTATACATTAACTAAAAATAAGTAAACATTCTCTAATTTGGCTCATAGGGGTACAGATATCTACATTATTATAGAAAGTGTACGGTCTACAGAAAATCAAATAGACGTTTCTAATTTATGTAACGATATATTTTTTAACGTATTGGAAATGAATCAATAACGTGTTTCTTTCTAACATATTTTGTGAAGTAAAAGTATGTTAAACAGTCGAATTGAATACTGAAAAGATAAAGGCTCCAAGTTTTAATCAGGAAATAATGGGTCATATCCAAATAATATGCTCCAGAAAATGTGCCATACTAACACAAATGTTGTATTTAGAAACAATGTCCTCTATTTTTTAAAAAATTTTGTTGTTGAAAAATGAAAGTATTTCCAGAAATTACTTAACTAGTTTGTTCCTTTTCGAATTCTTTTTAATCAATAACACACTGTGCAATGTTGAGGATGATATAGGAGAGGTTTGTTTTCTTGAGGTTTCCCCTTTACGCTTATTTGAAAAGATTAAAAGCCTTATTTAATCCATTTGCTGCCACTGACGCACCTGTGCGTTACAAATTATATATAATTGTACCTAACCACCCGTGTTATTAGATGACACCTTTTCTATTACAGTTAAAAGATAGCAAAGGGTGCATCTAATTAGATAGATGGTTGTGATATCAGAAGTGGGTAGTGGAAGTGGACCGTATTAAAAAATATAGCTTACATAAATACTTATTTATAAATGACACCATGATTATTTTCTTGCTATTTTCAGTTTTATTAGAAGAATTAGTTACATGCATCTGAAGATTCAGCATATTTATCAGCAGGGCAATTACTCTGATTTGGCACTTTGGGAAAACCCAAAAAGTTATACTTTCAGAATCAAGAACCGCGTGTCACTAATAGCTTCAGAAAAAGAAGTGCATGATTGGTGCCTTACGTTATTTCGTATGTATGTATTAATTCCCAAGCGATGAAACATCTTTTAGTTTAAGTCTAAGTTCTTGCATAATATATGTATCTGAATTATAAATTATTTAAATAGGTTCCATTCTACTATCAGTTCATTCTTTAAATAAAATTT
The DNA here is from genome assembly GCA_026543055.1 of Argiope trifasciata. Lineage (NCBI taxonomy): Eukaryota > Metazoa > Arthropoda > Arachnida > Araneae > Araneidae > Argiope > Argiope trifasciata. Next base: position 3,046,056 of record JAPMOQ010015927.1, read on the forward strand.
TTAAAAAAACCCTCGGCCTATAGTTATGAACAGTTTCAAATGATGGAATAGCTGTTAACTATATTATTAAATTGCTGTTAAATGGTTAGAAATATTATAATAATGTCCGTAAAGGTAATTTATATAATCAGGGATCTAGTAAATATTTACAATTGTAACATCATTCTATCCCAAATCGAGAAATTAGTGACCATCGGAAAAATAAGCTTCATGTATGCTAGGTTAAAGATGCAACACGTTGGTTATATATCATTTCCCCTCTTTTTAAAGTTCACAAATTTTTTGCTTTACATATTATTTTTCATATCTTTTTTTTTCCTGTTTGTTTTAAAAAGCATTTTCCCTTACTAATCAAAAGAAGCATTCCTTTCTTTCCTGCCGTATTCAAATAAAGAATAAAGGAAAGTTAGAATATCTGGGAACATCCTATTGTTGAAGAATGGACAATAGGAGAATCGCTTCAAAGGACTGTCTGTCTGATAAATGTTATTCTTGACTCCTCATTTTCTTAGTCCTGCGTTTTTTTTTCTTTGCTTTTAAACCTAAATTTCTTAAAATCATAGGGCATATTTATTAAAAGATAATATTGGACATAAAAAATCCACAAAAATTCGGGATTAAAAAGAGAGAATTTTTAAAATTTGAACATTGCAAGGTAAGCTCGCTATTTATGCTTGATTTTTAAATAAAATCGTGGAATCTAGGAATACACTCCATAGGAATTTTAATTATTGTTTAAAATACTATTTAGTGATTTACAAGTAATATAATAGAAAAAACTTTAAAATCATCAATTTAAATGAATTTAAATTAGTAGTATTAAATTTGTAAACAGTGTTTTTTCATTAAAACTTTGATTATACATTCTGTTATGCCAATCCATTGAATAATTATAATTTATATTTTAATTGAATATGTTGGAAAAACCGCATCATTTAAATTTATCATCATGTGATATTTTTATTTATTTCTTTATATATTGATATTTAGGATCTGAAAAGAAATTTGTATTCCTTAGTTGGCAGTTCGATTTCCAACGCTGTTCAAGTGCATATAATATATATTAATTTTGAAACTTTGTTTCATTAAAAATAGTTTTGTGCTTTACCCTTGCCGTATTATGTATGTCAATGAAATGATGCCAATTTTGCTTTTATTAAATTTAACATTTTTCGTGTTTCCTAAAAACTTATTAATATGTTTACAGACATAATGAATGAAGAAATGTTTCTCTCATTTTGTGATTTGCTAGAGATTTTTCTTCCTTTCTTGTGAGATACATAACAATAATGATAAACTGTCACACTGAGATTAACAGTTTCGTTACAGTAACCTTGATTTGAAATAGCAAATGTTCAGGATGTATATTCTAGTGTTTTTCAGACTGTCTTATTTTCTCTGTTTCCATATTCGAGTCCGAATGAAATGATATATATTGCGCCATTATTCGAATTGAAGAAAAAGATTGCGTCTAGAATAGTAACGAAGAAATAGGACAGTGGGAAAAGTTAAAAGAAAAAGCACTCCTAAGTACAAAACAAGTTTAAACATATCATTTCAGGAATCCATGCCGAAAGATCGGTGCGTGCAAGGCATCTTTAACGGGCAGGTTTTTCTTGTTCGTTTCGGATCGTGGATGCCTGTTGATAACATGAGTAGTGACTATTTTTATTTAATTTTATGCAGATTAAGTAACAGAAACACCGGATGCCATTTAATACAATCAGTGATTCTGAAAGAACTTCATTTCTTTATCGTTTTCTTCTATATTTTAGGTAATTGCCTTGCAAAATATGTAAAAATATTTCATTGCCATCCGTCTTTTTTTACATTATTTATTCTAAAGTATATAAAATAAGAGATTAGCGTACAATTTAATGTGCATTTATTTTTATTCCTATTCCATTTAATCAGTGAATGTATCCTTTCAAGCGTTTTTATAGATGTTTCATAAATATTAATACATCGGAATCATCTATTATAAGGTATTTTATAAATACTGAACTCATTTCAAATTGTATTATCTTTTATGAAAATTCAGAGTATGAATTATAAAATATCCATGAAATCATTTCTATCTCGTTAACTTTATAATTAATTACGATAGAACCAGGTGAAAATTTCAGTTGCACCTTCTTTCATTTATTAGAAGTTGTTTTCTTTTCCATAAATATGTCTGTCCTCTTTCTCTGACAAGTTATATCAAATCTGACTTTTTTGGATTTTTTTCTTTTTGTTTTCGTTTATTTTTTATTGCAAAAGATGATTCATTTAGTATTTGCATTTTAAATTTAGTGATGCATAAATTTTGAATGAAATTTAAGTTATTCATGTTTATGTTGTTAGATTATAATTTTCTGCTAGAAGAATTCTTTAATACATTGTATGAAACAAATAAGAAAATAATCATGAGATTAATATTATTGGAACCAAGTAAGCGAATACCTGAAAATATTTAAAGCTAAAATTAAAAATAATTGAGCATCCTATTGTCATTGGTGGATAATTATTTTAAAATTGTTTGATAAATTCTCTATTTTATGGATGTTTATTAGTTGATAAACTGCTTAAATATGGTAGTTTATTTGTTCATTTTGGTTTTACACTGTTTTTCGAAAATTTAGCTTAACTTTTTTTGTGGCCATTTCATTCTTTTTTTTTTTTTTTTTTTGCCTAATTTTTAAGTTTTAAAAATCCTTGATTTTTGGGTCATGAGGGTTAATTTTATGACGATAATTGCACCACCTTACAAGGGGGAAAATTGCCAGGGTGAAATCATTGCTAGAAACGGGCCATTATGAATTCTTCGGGCTGGATTCAATTTTTCGTTTTTATTCTTATTTATAAAAACACCTAATACTCAACAATGGAAAGAGAAGAGCAAAAAGGAAATGTTTGTGCTCTAGGCGATTTGGAAATAAAGCAATTTGTTAATGTCACTTTTTGTAAACAAGTATGATGAGACGAAAAAAACAATTTTCTATGCATCATTTGCAGTTGGTAAGACTCTGACGAAAGCAAATACCCCCCCCCCCCAAAAAAAAATGAAAATTATTTCAGAAATAACTTTTACTGATTCATTTCCTTAAAACTATAATTAACTTATCATTTTTTGATCATTCTCATTGATTGGTAAATATCTCAGAAAAATTATTCAAAATTTATAAATCATTTATTCATTTATATATTTATATTAACTATTTAATTTAGACCTTAATTTCGCATTAATAATTTACAAGGAAAAGCAAATTGTGCAAAAGGAAAAAAATATTAGCAAATTTATGTTTTTAAAAATAGCCTCTATTTCTATAAATTAATTTTTATAATTTCGCTGCTAAACGCTGTTTTAGAAATTCTTTTACAAATATCTAATTCGAAAATTTCGTTTAAAGTTTCCCCATGAACACAATGAGTCCTTGCTTTTTATTAAAAAGATATTATGATACTAAAATTATTGCATAGGTTTTAAATAGCCATATATCTTTTTCCCATTAATTTTAGTTACTTTAATTTGAGTTATTTATTTCTCTTTATTAATAAAAGCTTATTTTTCTAAAGATAAAATTGATTTTTCTGAAGGTATTTATAAATTTTACTCAGAATTTTATTACTATTGCATTAAGAATGTATGTGAATTTAAAAATTGTGTTAAAAATATTAAAATGTGTATTTTTATTTTTTCTCTCTCATTATGAATATGTACTGTTTGAGACGGAAAAATCATCCAAATGTGGCGCCATCTATACTTCGTATCCGCTGAACATTGGACAAGATTTATATTGAACTCTGCTTTTTCGCTCCGTTAAATTGTTTTCTAATTTCGGAACTTAAGATTTAATCATTTAATTTCTTTTATTCTTAATTAACTTTACTTTTTTAAAAAGTGCAAGAAAAAAAGGAACGATAATTTAACATTATTTTAAAAATTACATCTCTTAAATTGATATTCTTTCATGAAAGTCCAAAATAACAATATTTATTAATCATATTATTGATGAAAAAATATGCTTAGAAAGCTTACAGTAACAAAAATAGTTTGAAAATATAATTCTTCTTTCACATTATTTCTAAAATGATAATTTGTTATTGATTTGTTTACTGTTAACCAATCCGAAAATCATAATAGTTTCTTCCCTTTGAATTTACATATTTTTTTCCTCTGAAGTATTTCAAAATGCACATTGAAACACAGTATTATCTTTCATTCGTATTTTTTATTATTATTTAACTCTTCGCCTCCCAATATGTAAATTTTAAGCAGATCGCAGATTTTAAGCAGAATATATATATATATATATATATATAATATAATATAAATGTTCATCGTAAAATCTAATCAATGTAGAATAATAATTCCATATAAATGTTATCTATTATTGTCATAAATTAATAATATAATTAAAATTATTTGTTGTAGAATCGCTGTTTGAACATAATTTCACAGAAGCCGAAGAAGTTGATGCTGTATTCTATTATATACAGAATCCAAAAGAAATCGAAGCAATGTTTTAAAAATATATTTATGAGAATTTGTATTTATATGATTCAAATTTTATGCAGAAACTGCGTAAATTATTATGCCTTAAAAATAGTTTTTTAATAGTGAAATAGATGGCGCCACAAATGAAGAGGCAATAATTTATGTAGCAAATTTCAACTATCATTTTAGGTTACAACGAACTTTTAGTTTTTTAAAACCATGATTGTATTTATAATTTTTAGACAAATATCTTTCAGTGAAGGATTTTTTCTACATCTTCTCACTATCAGCGTTCAAAATTTTTTATTTGTATAGTTTTTTCTTTCTTCCCTACAATTCACGCAGCAGCATCTCGTAGATATTTGTTTCAAATGTTTCTTGCTTTTATTGACAAGATTTTTTGCTAGTATTGTGATTTTTCTTAAAACAACAATAAATTCTTTGAGCTTTCAAAGTGTATTTTTTCTTGATTTATGCTTTGTTTTATCAGTGGTTAATTTTTCTGAAAACATTAAGTTAGCAATTGAAATTAAGAATAATTTTGAATTAAAAATGATTTTATTTCAGTCCAATTAAATTAAATCATGGTTATATTAAGTGTAATTACAAAAATCTAAAGCTTATCGAGTTAGAACATTATATTGTTGAAAATTTTGCGTTATTTGCGGAAAAAATAGAAATAAAATTATATTTGAGACTAACTTCTCTTTAAAGAAAAAATATTATCTTTAAATAACTAAATTATTCCAACAAAAAAAGTTTTGAAAAGCAATTTCTACTGATGTCAGGGTCAAAGAAACAAATCAAATGCTTATATTTTTTTAATTGTTTTTTCAGGGAAAATTTTTTTGGGCGTCTTTATATAAGTGCTTGCTTACCGAGCAAATTAATTAAATTTTTCATTAAAAAAATATTTAAAATCTTACTTTTATCTATATGCATATATGTATCCAATTTTATAGATGAAAAAAACACAATCAATTATTTTATTTTTAAGCATAATTTCATAATTAGCTGCATTAGTTAACTATGGAAAAAAAATTATGATTTCTGTAAAGAGAAAGCGGAAAAAATGAATTGGAATTCTCGAATTACCGTGGCTACACAATAAACTTTTTTATGCATCATTCTGTCACTCATGTCCATTGTTGGCTTTTTAAAACTTTAACTAACCATTATATTTTCACGTTAAGCAGCTCATTTCGTAAGAAAAGAATGAAAAGAAATTTTGAAATTAAAGAATTAAATTGTTGAGAAAAAGTTAATTGATTGCTTAATGTGGTATAAAAAAGGATAACAGAATTAAAGATACGTTAGCGGAATGACAAGAGAAAAACTTAAGATCTTGCTTGTCAACGTAAATAGTAATTTTACTTATTAAATGAATTTAAAAAGCAAAGATGTGTAAATGTCTTAAAATTGTAAATATTGAAATATAAATAATGGTAATACTTTCAGTCAGATTTATTTCGTTTATATATTTTTTATAAAAATTATGTATGCGTTTTATTTAGAATAGATTTGGAGATCTTTCTTTTCATGCATTGGGTTCAAATTCAGTTATTTCTACTTTGAAAACATATTTAAAAAAAAACATTTTAGTTAAAAAAAATAAGTTTATTTTCATAAAACATGATTTATTTCAGTTTTGCCGAGTTCTTTTAGGATAAATTATTATTTCATGTAGAATATTTTTAAAAAATCGATATAAAAAGAATTTAGAATGATAAATGAATTCCTGACTATATAATTTCGTTCTTTGAGTCGACCACTGATTGAAATGAAACATTACAAAAAAGAGAAAACGAGATAACTAAATTTAATGTGGAAGTTTGAAATATTACATGCACAACTACTTTAGCTAACCACGTCAAGACAATACATACAGAAATAAATAAAGAGAAAACGTTCCAATCAACTCTTAAATGCTAATAAGGGCCATTTAAATGTGAATTTTTTTAAATGAAAATATTGTTTTTTACTGTCCATTTTATTGATTTGTATTTTACAGTCATGTTTATTTCTGTTTTATTTATTTGTATTTCACACAATCATGTTTATCTCTCTTTTAATGGTGTATTGTTTTATTTATATTTTTTCTTTTATTTTAGGTAAGTCGTTCTCTCCTATTGTCTTCCTTTTCCTGAAGGTATGGTTCTAAAAATATTCACATTTTTTAGAAATCGGAGTGCAACTAAACATATTTTATGAAAAATGTAAAAAATTACATTAAAAATATTTTAAATAATTTTGACGTAGTTAAATTTACACTATACTGTAAATAGAAAATTTTCATTTCATTTAATATTTTATACACAATTTTCTTCAAATGTTTCGTTTAAAAAAGGTTCATTTATAGATAAGTAGTGTTTATTGATTTCATTTAAAAATAATGGTTTTGAGAAAAGAGCATGAAATATTTATCTATATTTCTTTAACTCATTATTTGTAAATATTTTTTGTTTTGTACATCATCAGCCCTGACTTCTAAATCAATTTTTCTATTAAATGTATATATTTCTATAAAACAAGCTGCAGGGCGCCTAAAATCCGCTTTGTTCTGCTAGTACTCCATCTTCTCCTTGCTATTATCATCTCATCCTAATGACTAAATAACGTGTATTTTGGAACTTATCTTTTGTGGAAACTCTCATTACAACAAGCTGGAACGAGCAATTGACCTTCTGTGATAAACGTTTACAATTTATTTTATAGTTTTATATATATGCTCTTTGGCTGTGAGGCATTCCAGAGCTTAGTGGTATGAACTTCTCTGTAAATTGCTTTAATTTTAGTGTTTCAGTTAACTGTTGTATTTTGATTTCTAAAATGAGAAGTCAGGAATTTACTGGGCACAAAGAACCTTTTTTCACATTTTATTGGATTGAATTATTCATTTTCCCACATGTTTACTTTTCATTTGATGATTAAAAATTTAATATTTCAAAAAACAATATCAAATTCAAAGGTAATAAATTTTCTCCGAATTTACAATTTTTAGTCATAAACAACTTTATATTTTAAGGTTTTTCATGCACCATTTTTAGCCTTGATCCAATTTTATTTGAAATTTTGAGACATTAAAAAAAGAATTATTGTGATTAAAAATCATTATTATCTTTTATACGAATCATTAACTGCTTCTATATTATAGGTAGTAAATTCAAGATTTTCTGGCCTAGTTTCTCTGCTGGGATTATTAGTGATATAAGTATTAATGTAAATATGAAAGCGTATAAAAATATTATTTAAAATGCACACCACGAAATTTATGCACACCACGAAACTTTTTCTTACTAATAAAGGTGTTATCCTCTTCCTTTTATATAATTGTGGACTTTGGCGAGATCGTAAACAACGTGAGTGCTCAAATGCATGTGAGATTTATATGCTTCGTATCAAAAGAAAATCCGGATTTGCGTATTGTTGACTGCATGGCGTTGGTGAACAATAACATTTATGAAATCACCTATTAGTGAGTTACCAATGGTAATTTAGGAGGGATTATCGTCTTGGATCTGATTAATATAAAAGTGCCAGAAAACCGAATATGCATTATAAATGACTTATTCTAACTTTTTAAAACAAAATTTGACATAAAATTACAATTGTGATTACAAAGTCATATGGTTTAACATGTATTGTTTATTTATGTGTTTGCAGTTTTGAATTGCTGGCTTTTTATCTACATGAAAGTTTGGTTCGATAGACTGTCAACCTTTTGACAGATTTGATTCGAAATTTAATAATAATAATAATAATAATAATAAATATATATATATATATATATATATATATATAATAAAACTTGTATCAAATTTCTTTTCCAAATTGATTTGGTTTTTGGTTACCATATTCACATTCGTGGAAAATTACAGACCTCAGATTATCTATCCTTTAAAAATTATATACTAATCTACATTTTTGATGATAAAACTGTGTATCAAATTTTTTACATCTTTCCCTCTTTTCTTTTTTCCTTTATCATGCTAATTTATAGTCAAATAAACTTAAAATTCTGATTTTTAAACATCTGCGGTTTATAGATTACATATCAAATTTAATTGGTCTAATTCAGAGCATTTTGAGCTATCTTGTGTATAGACTGGCATAATTTCAAAAACGTATTTTGCTGACTAGGGAAGATCGATTGCCCTTAGTTTCCTATTTTTTCAGTTTGATGTTCATCTGTATTTCCCATGCTGTCCAATTTAGCAGGCATTTGGGTATTTAATATTTTTATGTCGATTTTATGTGCTTAATTAGCGAAACATGTTTAGGGTCTATTGTTTGAATCTTAAAATCTATATGGTATCAGTCTGTGTCCACACGAGCCTTACATATTTTTAGAAGTAATATATTTGTTATCAATAAACTAAAATTTTATTTTGAAAGTGATATCGAATTATTCGTTTTATATTGTGTTTTATAAGTTGGATATTATTCATCACTTGACATGTATACTGTGAAGAATGGTATAAGCGTCTGACCGTTGGAACTTGAGCTAAATAATTTGGCATATAGTTACTTATTGGATAGTAGTTGTATTTTGCGGAAGAGATTTTCACAATTTTAGTTGGATGTTTAATTAAAGATTTTGAGAAATCTTTCTTTTAAAAACATTTGTGATATTACAGAAAAAGTGTTCTCACCATAATTTGAATTTTAAAACGAAAGTTTTTCAGTGATAACAATTTCTCCAATTTTTATAAATTTAAGACTTTTACTGATGGCATACGGCAAAATATTTTCATTGGTTTAGTTACTGCGTTTATACATTCGCTCGCTGCGAAGTTACTAAATGCATCTTATGTACATTGTTACCATGAGAGTAATTTTTCAAGAATAATATGATGTATCAAATATAAAACACTATCTTGCTATCCAGTTATATCTAGCACCTGCAAATAGATCAAAATATCTGTAGTTAGATCTAAGGTATAAAACGGAATTTTTCTGATCCTATTGGACATAAATTCAAACTGTAATAAACTGCAGTCATTCATCTTATGTTATTTATCGAATTTAGAATCGCAAGAAGTGAACATTTTTAATACTCATAGACTGGTTTTTTTAAAGAATATCTCTTTGCCATACCCTTAAAAATTGACTTATACTTCCAATATTGTATTTATTTATTGAAAAATTTATTATATATTTCCCACTATATTAAGTTTAAAAAAATGTAGTTTCATAAAAAAAAAAGATAATATATGGCAAAAGAAATCTGAATACATCAGAATTTTTGCTTTGAAATACTGTACATTTTGCCCGAAATCTGTTTTGAAACAATTTTTTTTTTTAAATTGTATATAAAATATGAAATACATTATCTGTTGACTATTTCAGAGCTCTAAATTAATGATTCTGTGCTCTTTATTTCTTTTTAAATTTGCGTGTTTTAATTTTAGCTTCAAAGGTTATTAAGAGTTTATCAATTAAAACAATAACCTCATTGCATTAATTGAAATCTGTGTCTCCGTTAACTTTTTTTTTTCCATTTGTTTAAACCAACAGTATATGTATGTCAATTTTCACATTAAAGTGAAGGGCTATTCAGGTAAAAAATGATTTTAAGATCTATTAAAGTTTAATAAAAAAAGAGAAAATTAATCCTTAATTATATGTTGAAGGATTTTAAAAATATTTCTTTTGACGGAAATGTTTTATACTTGTTTGATTTTCCTTACGCAAAATAAATAAGTAAATAATAGCAATTGCGACATAATTTTATTGTGATTCGAAATAACGTGATGATAAACGTTAATGACATTAGTACAACATTCTCAAAAAGGTGCAAATTGTTTGCATGTTCAACAAGGATTTTATAGAAATTGCTATGCTGTGCCCTTCTGTAAATTGAGACCAAGCTGGATTTATACATTTTCACTACTATTTTCATTCAAACGGGTTATAAAAATTGTTTATAAAACATAAAAGAAAATCAATCTGCATTAAAATAATTATTATTATGCAATATATAAAATATGTAATATATATTTTATTATAACCATTATAAACAAAAATGCAATATGAGACTATTTTATAGTTTGAAATCCGAAACTTTTTGTGATCTTAAATGCGGAATAACGTAATCCATGGAAAAGGTACACAATAAATTTTCATGCAATTTTCTACATTTATTGGCTTATTATTTTAATTTACAGATATTAACTATTTCACGTATAAACTGATTTTGATATTTTCTATAGGCTATTTCAAGAGGAAAAGCAAAGGAAATTTTATATATTCCTTGAAAACTAATTAGTCAATTTATTAATTGAATTTTGCTACGGAAAAAAGAGTCGCACAAGTCTTTAAAATTGCATAGTTATTATTTTAAAGTACACTTTTTGACATAACAGAATATAAGCTTACCCCCTATCTTAATTAGTTCAAAAAATGTAATTAAATTACGAAATTAATCATTTATTTTCTATTTATTTTTAACAAAAATCTCTGGTAAAAGTTGAATGATATCTTTGAAATCGTAGCTCATTGCTTCTTAACTATTTCGTAAGCAATTTATTGATTCACTATGCATACGATTTCTGAAATAACATCCTTTCTAAGAATAAAACAATCCAATTAATATTTTAAGACTTTTTTCAAAGAAAAGAAAAATAAATTTAGTAAATCTGAAAGATTTTTTTTGTCATTTGCGGCATCAATTTACGACATCCAAGCATTCGAAATGTGGGAAAGCGTAACCATGGCAACAAAAGTAAGAATTTGCGATGTTATTATGCAGCTCTTCCTCATAATACCGATTTTTCAATTTAATTTCAATTTAGATGAGAAGTGTCGTTTTCCTATCTGCAAGATGATAAAAAGAGAAAATGTATTCATGTATGATATATTTTGCTATTTTATTAGAATGAAAACCGGAATCTCTTTTTACGACCATATCAGTTACACAAAAGTCAATGAATATTAATTTATAATTGTTTTCTGGGAAACTTTCAGATAAATTAGCATAAAAATATGATTTTTTATTCAATCCTTTGAAATCTCAGCAAACTAAACTGATTTCTTATAATTGAAATAGGATGTAACTGTTTATTTAATTGTTTTAGAGCAAAGAAAATGCAAATTAATAAAAATTTCTTTCTCTTCCTGTTTTAAAAAAGCAAGAAGCGAAAAAAAAAATTTTAGAATTTTTTTTACTTCCTGTTTTTATTGCCTCACCATGTTTATCATTAATTAAAGAAAATATTTGCTATTTCCAGAATTTTTAGCTGCTTAATTTTAAAGCATCTATGAATCATCGTTATTAATGAGTGATCATGATTGATTGATTGATCACATGATTGATTTTCCAGTTACATTCTTCATTATATGAATTCATAACAGAAATTTTTAACATTTTTCTTATTAATCAGATCAGGTAAAGAAAAAAAGATTTAATCTTGACAAAATTTGTTGATTTTTAAGATCACACTAGAACTTATGATTTACGAAGTAAGATATAAATTGAATTATTTGAATGGTCTATTTCAAATAACTGTAAAATCATTATCCTAATGAAATAGGTATCAGTAAAAATCGAATAATATGAAAATAGAATGATTAAATAAAGTTGTGAAATTATGAAAAGAAAAATTTCAGACAATGGGTAAATTTATCTTTAAATATGAAATTGAGTTTACAGAATAAACTTTTACAATTCTGTATTATTTCAATTATTAAAAGAATGTTATTTAGTTGGAAAAGAATGCGTCGCGATCATTGGGATCCGCTATCTCAATATTATTTTCTTAATTTTGGAGAGTTTTTTTAATCTAAGAAATAAAATATTTATAATAAACTAGTGAGAATGGTCTCCCGAAACTCTCGAGCACACTGTTTAATAAATACCCTTGTATATTATCAACAGCATTCTTTTGGTGAATGAATAGTTGACCTATCACAGTTCTTTCCTTTACAATTGGTTTTGGCAATGATTTGTTAGAATATAATCATTAGGTAAGTTATAGAACGCAAACTATGCATTTTGGATTTCTTTTTTCTGATTGATTGAAACTTAAAGTTGACACAGAATTACAATTGTAATCACAACAAGCATTTTAAACGTCAAATATATGCTTCTAATTTTATTCATGTAACTCTCGTAATTTTAAAGCTGTCTTGTTTAGTTAAATTGGGGCAACTGGAATTCCTCTGATAGGATTCAATTCAAAATTTCGTTGAAATCTACATATTTGAACGTGTTAATATTATTTTTGTTTTTACTAACATATCTTTCTACTCATCGCTTCATTAAAAAAGTAAATTAAATTTTAATACTCTTTAAAAATTATTAGTTGTACATAAAGTTTTGCTGGTTAAATTAAATTCTTTAACTTATTTACCAGGTAATTAACTTATATCCACCTTTTTTCTCATTGAAATATTTCCGTCATATCCGGTTAACTAAAGAGAGTGTGGCGGATAGTAAAAATTCAAACCATTTCTCTAGCTGAAGCAATATCAAATAACTATGTAATAAAAAAATCTATAAGGAGTACTATTTAGCATCATAAATTTAATCAAAATTAAAAACTCTCACGGATATTTTATAGCTGATCCATGATCTGTAAATTTTAAACTCCCAGACTTCTCTTTTAAGAAAATCCAATCTAAATACACAGCCTTATCTAAAGGATAGGAAATTCATTGCTAAATTCCCCGAATGCTGTCTCGCCGCTTTCTTTGCCCCGAAAAACACAAAACTCGGGCGAGTGTGGATTGCTAACTAGAATTGCGTACGATTTCTCCTATGTGCTCCCATCGATCGTCATCCATTCCTAACTCATGAAGGGGGTGCCGTGAAGGCTTCGGAATGAATATCCGAGAAGTGCATTTTGTTTATTCATGAAGAAGCTGCCCCCGGGTAGCTTTCAGGAAAAACGCATTTTATTAGAAGGAGACTCTGGAAGTGGAAAAACTTTTCAATATCGATAGACAGGAGTTCAAAAGGGAGAGTGTGGATTTTGATCACAGTTGTCAGATGAGTGGGAGTTGGCTCCGGTTTGTTTTTGTATAAGAGGAAGGTGTGTTAAAGAGAAAACAACGGGGAAAATTTTATCATCCATTACATAATTTACTGTATATTATTTTCCCTCAGTTTCAAATGTTTCAATATGTTTCTTTAGAAAAAAATTTAATAAACATTAAAGCAAATTATCAAGCGAGTTGGGTATCAAATCTTATAAAATATGATTGATTTCATGAAAATTATTTGGCGTCCAATACAAATTAAAATCTTAAAAAAGTAGTATTTATTTCCATTTTAGTCTTTATTTTTATTGATTTTATGTCATCTGAAAATCTCTGAAATATCAATCCTTTGTCTCAAGCAATGCACTTACAATTCTTTAAAAATTCATTGACGAAACACTCTTCTTATTGTATTGATTTTAAATAGACCTGTTTAGAAGAATATAATTTATTCAAGCGCTTTTGGATTTACAATGATTTTTGGTATTTCAGCACTAGAAGCATGCTTAAGAATGTTAAAAATAGTAAAATTATTCAGCCTTTTAATGGCATATCTCTCAACAATTTTCTCAGAGTAGGAAAGGCATACATCTGGGTTACCTTATTTTCCTCGATTATTTGCTAAACTTTTGACTTCATGATTCAGTTCAAACTGTTTCATCCGTTACCGTCGCAATATAGTTTTTAACATTTACTTAAATGAAAAACGTTTTATAAATATGATAGGAATTAAAAATGGAGCGCTACAATATTTTTTGTTCTTTGGCACAACTGCCATTGGAATGAATACATATAGTGTCACCCTGATGTGACATATGTAACTGAGAACGTTATTTAATTATTTGTTCAATAATGCTTTGTTCATTCCCTTTCTGAGGTCGGTGAATCATTAAATTACAAAATGAACTGATACTGAGTTACAAACACATACGCATTACATTTTCATAACAATAAGTATTGTAATCATTTGGTATTATTACCATATTAATGCAGTTGAAATGAGAAATTTGATTTTCATTTTGTTTCAAAAATATTAATCCTGCATTTTTGTTAATATTGCATAAAAATTCAATCCATGCTGTTGTTCTCAATTTTAAATACATTATTCGATGAAATATTATTAACTTTTAGAAGAAAGTAAGCTATTAAGTAAGAAAGTACGTTCATCAGAAAGTAACAATATATTTAAACGAGCTGCAATCTAAGATTTGAACTGCACGCTGCATTGGATATTTTGAGGGGCTTTATCTTGTACATATCTTCACATCATATTCAAAATAAAAATAATGTTGTTTTAAAATGGTCACAAATGTTTAATTCTGAAGGAATTGAGAGTCCTAATGGATCGGAAAACGTATTCTTTTAAATGACATTCGTACTTTTAAAACTTTGGTTTGGACTCGGAGCAAAAACGAATGCAATTGTGTGGCTCTTCCTTTTCATTTCCCAGCTAGCAATCTCATTTCCTGTCAAGGCTTTCAGTTCCTACCCTTTCCTCTAAACGTTTGAAAATTGCTCCAAAGGCTTGCTGATTCATTTAGCTGTCTAACATTCTAGTTCTGATTTAGGAAATGCTGTATTTTTATCTCATAACCAACATTGTTTTGAGTGCCTTCGTTAAAATGCGCCACGAAGATTTTTTTTTTCTAGCGAGTATTTAAAGAAGAAATCTATCAACTCAAATGTGGAAGAATTAGAAACGCTTTTCCATTAAATTAGCATTGTGTTTGAATATGAGAAATGATGCAAAGTTTACATAATATAATCTAAATTTTCCGATCCGATTTACGCAAAATCCATGTTTTTTATCATTACAAATGTAAGTTTGTGAGTGGGATTTTGAAACTGCGCTTATTTAATTATTAATTTCATTATTTATTTCTTTTTTAATATGTCTTTTTTATAGTTGATAGATTGGAGCTACTAATAATTGAGTGACAATTTAGTTGAAGGTGTCTGTGCTATGAAAATTTATTTTCTGGTTAATTACCCTAAAAACTATTGCTATTTTCAATCTTTATTAATATGCACGAAATGCATTATTAATATCTTTATTAATATGCAATCGTTATCATGTTTTTTAAGATAAATTGTAAATGTTATATTACAATGCTTTTAGAGAAGAATTATGTATTTGATATGTTTGTAAAAGGTGAAGAAAAAAATACTAAATGCAAGTTTAACCCTTAGCACACGCTTGATGTCAAGCATTATTTTACATTTAAGCATTGATTGATTGCATATTTTAGATTTAAAGCTTTACACTAGCACCAAAATTAATAATTGTGATTTCAGTAAATATTTGTCTATATTGCTTTAAAAAAAAGAAAGAAAAACTTAATTGTATGTGTTTTAAGTTTAAAAGCATAATTCAATCCAATGACAGCATAGCAGCACTTGTCTAATACTTGTACAATAGACATAATTAATTATCTTTTATATATTTCCTTTTTCATTTGAGCTAACACTAATTTCTGTTTATAATGCTAGCATGTTAAGAAAAAATATCTATTTATCAAATGGCGTAAAATGGCCTTTTTTTAAAAAACAGCTCATTTTTTGTTTCTAATTTAGATTTTTGTTATTACTCTAAAACATAATTAAGGATTAATCAGACATTATTGTTAATGTATATTTAGTCCGGTTTTGTCTAATGCATTCTGTGTCATATATATTATTATTTTCATTCAATACTTCTCTTTATGAATTCAATTGAAAACAACATTTAAGGAAAAATACAAGGCACGCCTTCTTTTCAATTATCCATTCTCTCCTACATAAATTGTCTAAATTGAAATTTCCATTTTCTGAAATAATATGATTATACTCTCCTGTTATTAATTCTCGAAAAGAATCTCGTTGAAAATAGTTTATTAATTCTTCGTTGAAAAGGGAGAAAGGAATTTCGTTGGAAATGCCATTATTAATTCTTAGAAACATTTTGTTGAAAATAGTTTATCTGTTTTGCATTGCTTTTAAATGACTTTTGTGAAACGAAATGTAAGCGTGTATCGAGTTATTAAAAGTGCAATATTACTTCATCTGCTTCAACTTCCAGAATATGTTTTATTCCATTAAGAACTTCACAACTACTAAGAACAAGGACTTATTCGTATTGAATTTCTTTTCCAGGAAGAATTCAGCATGCTTCGAATTTAAGTCAAATATTATCCACCAATTTTGATAATCTAGGAATAACTAAAAGAATTATTTTAAATATTTACATGCTGAAAAAAATAGTATATTTGAGCATAATTCCGTTTTCACATAATAAAAAATTAGTGTTTGAAACAGCAGATATATTTTGTAAAAAAAATGCTTAAATCTGTTTTATATATGAATTCAATCAATATTATTTCAACTTTATTAACCATTGAGTGCTATTGCTAAGTACAGCTATTGATAGAATTTCAGTGATATTAATTTTTTATCAGATATGTTTACTTTTTCAAACTGTACCGATACAAATATTTGATAAAATAATTGTAAAAGTAAATTTTTTGAAAAAAAAAATTAATATACGCAGTAATGTTATTCTTTATAGCGGTTGAAATAAAACATTGTTGAATTACAACAAAGGGACCCGGGATGTTTAATATTTATCGAGTACATTTTTTCGCTTATTTCATCTTGCGAAACTTCAAGCAAAAGCTATTCAGAATATGTTGTACTGAAAAGGCATTGAAATAGCTGAAAAGATGTAAACAAATGAAGTAAAAAAAGGGATTGAAGTTCATAAAATGTGTCAAAATCATTTTCCTTTACGTAAGTTGACAGAAAAATCAACTACGTCGCATAAAAAAATGCTATTCTTTAGTATTCTTTTAAAATTTTGGAAAAAAAAAATGTAAGTTCATTTTCTATGTGGTTTTTTTTATTGCGTTTAGCGACTATTGACAAAAAATGTACTACAACAAAATGAAATATTGAAAATAATCACAATATATGCTTTTTAAAGTTTATGGCTGAATTGAGGTATTTATAAAATTTTAAACACTATATTTTTATGGAGAATGTGAAGTAAATATTTTCAGATATGTTTTTATAAACCTAAAATTGTTTATTCGCTTCTGGAAACTGAAAAAAAAAACCTAAATAAAAATCTTACTTTTTTTTTTTACTATTAACACATTAAAAGCGGAGGGATCTTGACGAAAGTATGCTAGGTAACGCGAGATAAATTGTAGTACTACGACACCCGCCGTGAATGTGTTAAAATATAAATTCAAATTAAAAGAGAAATAATTGTGATGTTATTTATTATGTGAATACTATTTTCTTTCACGAAATCTATACTTTCATCGCCTCTGAATTGACAAATTCATCATATAATTCTAAAAAAATGTCAAAAAGTTCTTTATAAATATGATTTTAAGAAAATTATCTTTAGAAAGAAACTCTTATTAAACATTTATTTTCAATTATTAAGTAGGTTACTATGAATAAAAATAAAATAGGAAACAAATGATGCTAAATTGAATGTGATTCTTCAACATTAACTTTAAGAATATCCAGTGTATTCACCATCTACTTGCTGACAGTTGTTGTCACCCGAGCTAACCTTATACTATCATGGCAACCCAACCTTGATACTGAAAATATTATAATGCATCATTTGCTGTGTTGCACTTAAATTTTTAAGTGCCACAGGGGCTATTCATCCCTTTTGTAAAACATAGTGTTGCTGTGTAAATCAGCCAGAATGTTTAATTCACATTGTGCTAAAACCTATGGCTTTATTGTCGTAGCAACTGTCTGAATTATCATTAGGACATTGTTTATACCTTCATCCTGAATTCCCGGACTTCTTCTAATTATTAAATACTGAATATTAAAATAAAATTTTTGAATTTTGAATAATTTTAATCAAATATTTTTGCTTTAAATTAGGACTACATGAATTCATGAAAAGAACTGAAGTGCTAAATTATGTATATGAAATAACGATTGTTTTGACATTTCTTCCACTTCTATTAAATTTAAAACAAGAAAAATATTACTCATTAAAAATAAGCTATTTATCAGTGATTTCATGTATAGACTGCAAGCTTCAACTCTTAGCTTCTTGGATATATATTCTCGGAAATTCCATTGTTAATTGCAGATTTCTGAAAATAATGACTCTCTTTATTAAAATAAATTTTAATATTTACAACGGGAAGTAGGCCTAATAACAAAGAAACATTTTCATAAACTATCTCATTTCATGCATGAGTGAGTAGTTTTCTAGAAAATAACTTCAGCAAAAAATATTTTCATTAAACTATGTTGAAATATCTTTTCTATCACAAAAATTTAAAGCATCTCCAATTTTATTCTAAAATTCTGCTGCATGAAACATTTTTTTAAAATATCCAAACGATTTTGTATCTGGAAAATTAAAATGTTTCCTTTGCTTATTAAGTGAAATTCTTTTCCGCTACTCAGGTTTCGTTAAAGAATTTTAAAAAAAAGATGTTTTCCTGCGTAGGACAATTTTGTATGTCTTGAACTGTGTTTAGTTACATGAATAAAGTTAAGTAAAAAAATATAATTGGACAACGTAGGAATTCTTTCTTCTTTTTCCTTTCTTTGGGGGAGAAAGTACCGGAAAAGAGATATATTCTGGTTAATACTTTCTCATGAGAAGTTTCCGAGCCTGATTGTTTTGGGAATTCTTTTGTTTCCAAATAAATATAAAGAAAACAGTGTGAAAGAAAAGAATATCGGAAGAAAAAAAAACAAATTTATATTTATTGGAAATCGAAATCAAAGGATCGATCTTGTTGAGGATGCTGATTTGAAAATATGACATTTTATTTCAAGTTTAAAATCTACTTTTTTGAAAATTCTGGATTAATACTAGATTAATTTCAAAAAAATTAGTTTTTTGAAAATTAAACTGTTTATTATTCTACAAGTAAAAATAACCGCTGTATTGTTTTCCTATATAAAAAAATATGTTAAAAACATTGGAAAAGTCGATATCATGATACTTAGATTTAAAATTCGAACAAGCAAAATGTTAAACATGAAAAATTACACAAAATCTGAATCAAAAATATTAAACATTTTATATTCTATTCATCAAAAGTTTTTAATATTTCAAAGTTGCCATTTTAATTACTCTAAATCACTACGTAACCAAATACGAAAAATTAAATTGTTCCGATTCCAGGAAATAATTAAATCTGCAAGCTATTACACAGTATTTATAACTGAATAAGCTTGGAAATAAAAATATGTTTATTATTTAAAAACCTAACCATATTTCAAGTATTAAAAGAAAGCTCGCATTAGGCTTCATTTGGAGATTTAATACTTTGCTTTTAAATCAAAATAGTCTCTCTAATTTACAGCAGCATGATTTATCCTTTTAATGAACCTTATAAATTTGGTTTGTTTATACCGTCGCATAAATATAGGAACCTTTTCTAATTAACTTGCTAATGATGTATTTTTATTTTTAAAATGAGTGTATTGTCGTTCCATGTAACTTAATGTCTGTCAAAGACTTATTCCCAATCCGATTAGCAGCTTAGAGAGAAACTATAAAGTCAAATTAATAACTACTTAAAATTGGGGGTTAAAAAGGTTTTAAGCATCATTAATAAAGTAATTCCTTTCTGTACAGACAATTTTCTCGACATTTTGTTTATTGCGAATAGCCATATTGTAGTCCTGAATATTATGCCCACGTTTTAATCATGACCTAACCGAATTTTATACCACGAAAATTTCAAGGATTTCTTGATTAGACATTATAAACCCTTAATATGTCAAATTAAATTTGTTAATATTTTTTATAAATTTATGAAATTTCAAATGTGATGGGGGATAGAGAAATAATGTGATGCCATTCGCGCATGGCAAACTTAACTGCACATATCATCTAAGCCCATCATTTTTCAAAATCAGTAGAAAAATTGAAGTATTATGTTAAGATTTACCACTTCTTTGTGAAAGCCGTAATTTAAGGAAAGAATACTTGTTATTTATGTGAACAATGTACAATACCATATTTTGAATTCACCTTTAAAAATTATTTACTACAAAGGGGGAAAGATCTCGAATTTTTAGTTTGTAAAAGTGTTTTTTGTTTTCTTACCAGCGCTTTCGCTCGTGAAGCTCGTTGTTTACAGCTTGCAACTAAATATTTTATTGCTAGTCATAATGGATTGCATTTATCAGTAAGCATCCCGTACTTTTCGATAGTTTTCTGTTTGTTAAGATTCCAAGTAAAATCGCTATAAACAGTTTGAAGTATTTTGCTTTTACTATATAGATGAGATAGGCGATAATAGTGATATTATGCAGATTGTCTAGTTTTTCTATGTAACAGCCTTAAACCAGCAAAAGCATCTTGAGGCAAAAAGGTTTTCAATAGCGGTTAACTTTTCATTGACCATGTAATGAGTAATTAAAGTAAATTTATCACTACCAGGTGAAATAATGATTCTAAATACAAAAAAAAAATCAATTAGAAATAAACCAGACAGCATTTAAACATTAAAAGAATTAATTACATATATAAATACAAAAACTAAAATTATACTTTGGGAGAAAATATAAAATAAATACAACCAACTTTTTGCAGGAAATAAAATAACATTTTTCTCTTAAGTAGATGTTGACAGAACCGTCTCGAACTATAACCCGAAAAAGGCAGGAGTAAAACTAATTACATTGTTTTATTTAAAAGTGAAATCGCGGATAGTAGCAATCTTTAAAAAAGGGAAAAAAATATAACTGCAAATCAAAGAACCGTATAAAATTGTATTATTTGTAGAAAGAATTTGAAAAACTAATTTTCGGCAAAAAAAGAACGCAAGGATGGATTTCGTTTGTGCTGAGAATTTAGGGGAAAATTTTTCTCTTTTCTATTTTCGTCATCTGTGTTCGTTTACCCGATGGTATGGTCTCGGCTCGTGAGCTATAGGGTTTCAGGTTCGAGATCCGATTCCACCGAAGCCATAATAACCGCTGTTTAAAGGGATCTGTTGGACATTAAATCCGCCAGCGCCAAACATCCTCCAGTTGGAACGGCGTGGTATGGAAGGGTGGGGTGCCAGCTTAGGTGCCGTCTTCGTCATCAGACCGTGGTTCAAAATTAGGGATACTTTTGGATGGACCTCGTAGTGTTGATTTACAACGGGATATTATTAAAAGTAAACTGAACTATCCTCATCTGTGTTCAAAGCGTTTAAAGACGTTAGGAGGATGAAAAAATCGAAGATGTGAACTTTACATTTTCAATCCCTAATTACATAGTAAATATTATTTTTAAAAAACTTTATCCTAAAAGCAATTTTCTATGAAAAGGATAATTAGTTTCAACTGAATTGTCTTTTATATCTTCAATTGAGAATGTGAGTAAAAAGGTCAAATCTACCATTCCCCTCCCTCTTTGATTTGGATAGCCTATCTACTAACTAAGATTTTCACTCTTCTAGAACATATTGAAATTAAATAAATATTATTCTAGTTATGATGTTCACCAAATAATAATGACAGAGAATTATTATGTAATAATTAATGAACATCCAAAAAGAGTGAAATGCATTTATTTCCTCAAATATATCATCTAGATGTATATTTACTGGTAATAATTTAAAGTTTGTAAGTAAGTGTATTAATACATGTTGATGATAAAAATTAAACAAAAATTAATATTTTTAAGCAGCTAACATTTGTTTTTTTTTTATTTAATGAAACTTTCAAAATATATTTTGGGGCAACTTGTACATGGGACTTTTAAACAAATAATGATTGTTTTCTAAGAACCATAATTAATGACCGACTTGCGAAAATACTTCAGTAATCCTTTTATAACTATTGTTATAGATATTATTCATGTGGTTAAAATAATCAACTAATTTTGAACTTGTAACATTGAGGTATAAAGATGCATTTTTTTTTGTTTAAATCTAACAATTTATGATGCTCATTTGATTATTCCAAAATATTATTCGATACGAATATTCTATTCTAGTCCGAGAAATACCCGATCAGATTTACTCCATTATTCATTTAACCTTCGAATATTTTCTAGATCCGCGTATCACCTCGAACCTTTCCAGATCGGTATCATTTTCTTTCGCTCTTCTGATGTAACTCTAGGTGTTTCTAATCGCATGCTTACTCCTCGCTGGCGATGATCCTGCCTGAAACCCTATAAACGTGTCTTACATCGGAGTGATAAATCTGGATATCCGGTATGATTACAGTTACCCTCAGGGATATGGATGAAATGCAGAGCAAATGGTTTGTCTGGCACTCGGGGTAGGAGAACTCTTCGTTTTTCCTTTTCACTCTTCCATCTACCGACCTAAATAAAATGACTTTTTATGGTCACCCATAAATAGAGATGTAAGAAGTTTTGCTCTTCATTTTTGGCACTTTCTTTTTTATATATTAGTCTATTTTCAAGAAAAGAGATATATTTTGGAATGTTTAATAAATATTATAAATAAGTTATGAATAATCGCGGTGTTTATCTATTTGAATTGAATATAAAGGTTGGGTTTTCTTCTAGATTATTGAAAATGTATTGTATTAATTAAGTTCGTACCTCATATAGGTTAACCGTACTAACATCGGTTATAAATAAAAAAAATTGTATGCTGTGATTTATCTGTAAGATTTTCCTCCTGTTATGATTTGTATAAATCGTAATGTAATCCTGCCGGCTTCCTGTCCTTAGGCTAGCTCGTCTTCTCTGTGACCTCGGCTTCCCGGCTTCAAATCCTAGTTTGGCCATAGTTGTATACCCTGTGTTCTATCTGTGAGTTGTGTGAAAGAGCCCCCCCCCCCACCTGGGAAAAGGGGTTGTGCAAGCAAATGTGAATGTCAACTTAATATGAGCTAGAAGTCAAGCTTTTGTCCTTGAGTGGTCAGGAGCTTTACTGTCAGAAACCACTGCACAAATAAATCGCCTTAAATCGGTGACTTCGTTTGCGGGTTTTTTATGATAAGTGCCAAAATTAACAATTACATAATGCATCATATTCCAGTAATCTTTTATTTAATCGTCTTTGTGAATTTACCCAGAAATTCGAAATTTGGATTTTAAAATTATGTTGATAAATTAATGACAGGCTATAATTTCCATCATGTGTTAATTTATAATACGATTTTTTTTTCTTTCATCACATATTACTTAAAAGTGACCTCATTTTTTACAAAATTAGTGAATTTGTATTAAAACTAGAAGATGATTCGATATTAATGGATGTATGTAATTTTCATTCAGCAATCAAAAATGTGAAACTATCTATACTTAGTTTATATAAAAAATAAAAAAAATTGCTGTTCTTGCTCCATTATTGTGCACAAAATATCCTTATAATGACACAATATTTATAAATCTTTTAGTGAAAAGTGCCGTTTCTTCAACTCTTATTTGAAATATGATTTATTTGCTGATTTGTGTAAATCCATATCTGCTTTCTTTCATTTAATAAGAAATAAAAATAATTATAAAACCCTTTGAATTGAAGAATTCATTAGAATTTTCTAATGAAGGTTTCTGCCTGTTTAATTTACTATATATCCAATACATCTTCGCTAATTTCATACTTTTTTGAACTTGACTGTTGTTTCCCACTTTGGCTTCGACTATTTAGAAATATCCGTATTAATGCTCAAGAAGACATCTTTTAGCGTAGTGTTGGGAAAAGTTTCAACTCTTGTTTCACAATCCATCTATTCTTAAATTTCACTCACTTATAGCTAACATTCTTTTATTTAAGAATGATCTCAAGTCACAAAACTCACTTCCTGGTGACTCATTCGATGGATGGTCATCGCATCCCGATGCATGTCACTTCCCAATATCAGAAGTGATTCTGAGGGACGGCGATCGGGGATCCTCGACGACCTCGAAGCAATTGCGGAAGGTTTCACCTTCGATGATCGATGGGGCATGACTGTCTCCCGTGATACACTTCGAACCCATTCAATCGATGAGAAGTCTCCTTAATCCTTCTTCCTTCTGCCCTTCCTGATATACAGTTGGGGGCCTCCTGGGTTACGGATCTCTGAGGCATCTATTTCTCTTACGTTTCAAAAGCTTTCGTGCACAAGAGAGATTGAAAAGATACTTCCTTTATGGTTTGGTTTGATGTTTCACCTGAATATGCGAAAGCCTAAGAAGGCATTAGTTTCTTTAAATTCGTATCTCTCTGCCATTCAACAAATGTTAATTTTCTAACGGGTATAGATGTGAAGTGAAGCAACAGATATTAGTATGTACTTGAATGATTATCCAATAAGTGTGAGTAAAGTATCAGCAATTAATGATGCCTTGCATTGCTTTGTTTTTCGAAAGGATTGGATATCCTTTGGCAAACGCCTTTAAAATTGTTAGAATCTGGAAGACATTTTTTAGCTTAGAAAAATTTCTCTGATTTCAAAAAAACAGGGGTAAAACCTCTTCCAAAAGTGCACAGAAAAATATAATTTGAAGATATTCTTTGATATTTGAAGGTAAGGGAATTGAAAATTTAGAATACATGTTAGTAATAAGGAAATTATGTTTTAAGGAGTAAATAATTGTTATGAAGTCCAGAATTCATTTAAGTAATATTACCAAAAGGCAATAAGGAAAATTCATAGTGAATTCACAGAGATGTATTTAATTATTTAAATATTGAAGAAATATGAGTAATTAACATTAAACAAGACTCATTAGTTGAATTTTATGTCTAAATAATATTAATAATAATCTATTAAGATCAAACGAGGGATTTTTCACAAACCAAAGGGAAATTATAAAGAAACTACCTCTACTAACGAAACTTATCAATATATTGATTAGTTCTGTACTAAGCAAATGCTCTCACAAAACATACACATATTAAACTAGTTCTTAACTCTATTTTTCGTGCACTGCTCATTACTTTAATTTTAATTCAATTTTTGATAATATTAGTCCATTATAGATAAAATATTCTTACATTTTGTAATTATTTTTTTTTCTCGTCGGTGGCTTCTATTTTCTGAAATGTGCTATCATATATATTTGATTAAAAGTCCTTAGAATCTTTGAGATGAATTACTTGTTTGTTTTGTATAGACTTACACCATCTACAAATGACTTAATTTGAACTTGTTTTTTAAAATTATTTTTAAATAATTTCCCGCTAAAACCATTCTATGTTATCACATTTAAAAGGCTAATATTTTTTTACTTGAATACTTAAATGAATAAAAACTCGGCCCTGCATTGTACAATGGAAGAAAGGTACGTAAAGGGAAATGGAATTACTTCCAACCTATTGAAGAAGCTATGCAAAGTTCTGGACAAACTAGAATGTTATGCTTGATCTGAAACAAATATCCATTCTCGTTGAATGCGAATTCATCCTCAGCTAACACCCCATCCGATATCCTGGCTTCGATTTTCCATTAAAGTGTTTCCAGTGATCTCTCTTGCAGCAAATCGCGCCACTCTGTCACTCTTTGCGAGACACGCATTTAGTTCCAATAGGCGTTGCTCATAATATTCCCTTCGTGAGCTGGAATTAAATATCGAGCAGTCCCACCACAAATTCAATTTAGCCCGGACTGTCGCCGAAATGAATGACCTCGCGTTCCTCTATTGGCATGAGAAGAACGCTCTCTCGTTGTCACGTTGTCTGTTGCCCGTTAAAGAAATCTACCAAAAATGATTTTCAATATATGTTCGAAGAGCCGATAAACACTTTTTATGTCTTGTGAGATTTTCTGAAAATGTATAAATATTATAATTTTTTGCCCCTGGAATTTTAAAATTTATTTCGATTTTTTTTCTGTAATTGTGTATCAAATGTCATGAATGTATATTTTAATAGTTTTAAAATGTTTATAAATAGTTTCTGAGCACTTAAAGAGCCATTTGAAAGATAAATTTCTTAATAGGATGAATACTACTGTTATTACATTCTAGCTGCATTGTATGATAAGCATGTAGATTTTTACATAGGCTATTCCAAAAATAAATAATTATAATATGATTAATAATTTATTTTTCCCAAAATAAGCAAACTTAAAAGTTTTAGCAAACTAACAAATATATAATCTTGCCTGATAATTATATTTCATAACTTTAACTAATAAATTATTGGCACCTTCGGCGAACAGCTTGTTCTTGAAGAATGCTAATTACCGAGAGTAATTTACATCACTTGTGCATAAATTAAAAATCAAGATTCCTTATGTCTAAATACTTTTTTCTTAAATGCCTGTTTCAACTAACATTTAATTGAACATCAACTTTACTTTCTCATTACTCTAGAAAAATACGTATGATTTCAACTTAAAAATTGCTAGGCATATTTTGTACAATTAAGCTGTCGATTAGAAAAATTAATACCATAACAAAGCTCATTTGGGAATTTGTTTTTAAAAAAATGCATTTCTACGTGGATGGAATAACTCAGCATTATATTATCTAAACAAAAATAGGTGGCAGGTGATATCATGAAGAAATTCTGGTAAATAGATAGTTAGAAAAAAGTTAATTAAATTTCTGTTAGAAAAATTGGATTTCGTACCTATATATTTCCGTGAGTTGGTGTAGACTAAATGTTTAAGACCAGAGAGCATCCTTGAGAAGAATGCTTCTAATACTGGTTGGTTTCATTATCACTGTTTTCATTTAATTTATCTGCCGCGCGTGAGCCGTAATTGTAGCCAATTCAAACACATTCTATCGCTTAGAAAATTTTATATTTGTATTAAATATTTATTTTGAAGTATAGATGAAAAAGAATTCAGTTCAGTTTAAACGTGCGAGATTACTGATGGTTATATTATGTAAAATCATAAATAAGTCTCTAAGAAATAAAGCAATTTTAATAGCATTGTAATATTTAGAACAAAACTTACAAACTAAAAATAAACAAAATAATAAAGAATTACAAAATCTCAAAGGAAAAAAATATACTTTAATTATTTAAACTTTCATTCATCTACGAGAATGAACAATATTTATAACTCTATTATTGAAACCACTTTTAAACAATTTATGTTGAATGAAGTACAAAATAATAGAGAGGCTGAAGTTCTTAAGAAAAGTTCTGTCTCTATTATTATGCATTTTGAGAAGTTAAAAATATAGCTGCCTTAGTTAACAGCATTCGATACACATTCACAATTAAGAAATTTGTCATAAAATATGTTTTGGATCTAACTGCATGACTTTGAGGACTTGTTTCAAATATCTCAATCAATAATAGGTGTCATCTTCTTAAAATACATTCGCTGCCACTGACGCTCCTGTGCATTACAAATAATATGTAATTGTAAAAACCATCGACGTTATTAGATGACACCTTCTCTACTGCAGTTAAAAGATAGCAAAGAAGGGGTCATCTAATTAGATAGATGGTCCTGATATCAGGCGTAGATAGTGGCAGTGAACGTGTTAAAGAAATTTTGAATTTTTGATAATCTTCCATCTTAATCACCAATCTAATTCTTTAAATTAAAAAAAACTTTTATGTATGCTCCTTGTTTATAGATGTTATTTTAAGTACTTTGGGGGTATCTTTCATACGATGTTACAGTGGAGTTATTGATACCAATATAGATTTATTATTGCTTTGCCTTACCCCCGAATTCAGAATAGACTCTTCTAACCCCCACCACTCTGCAGTTCACGGTTTATTTTCCTCGGCGAATCTACGAAGTTTCGACGGGCGCCTTGATTTATTCCCCGTCGTAATCCTGGCCTTAATTCACAATTAATATCCTCGCGTGTGACGGAACACAAATTGAATCTAGGAGCCGCAACCTTCCGTGCAGGCCGAAACAGCACGTTCCACCCACCTACCATTGAAAAGCGAGCCTTGGTACAAGAGAATTCACCGCCTCGAATATCCGTTTTAGAAGTTTTGGAAAATTCGAGTGCGATCCTTTTAATTTCGGACCGAGATGCTCTTTAAAAGAGCGAGAGAGAACGAAGATGATGCATACATTTAAGGGGAACTCTTAATGTTATAAATCTGATACTTTAATATCTTGGGATGTTGCTGCAGTTACTTCAAAATAAAACTTGGGTGTTATGTTTATCAGATTAAATCATCTGTAAATAAAATTCGATTTTACCTTCTTGTATACGATGAATAAATTGAGAAAGTATTGCATTTGCCGACTTCCATATTGTACATATCTCAGCTTTTAGAAAATTATGTTTCGTAGAAATTGAATGAGTTAAGAATAAAATATAGTATATGATCTTTATTTATTAACATATATTTTGTCCCTATATATATATATATATATATATATATATAATATATATATATCAAAGTACTTTAAAGTTGAATCTACATTTAAAAAATGAAATAAGATCACAATAACTCAAGAACGGAATTTTTACTCGGGGTTTTGTCATCTAACTTGTAGATCCGTATCAATGTTGAGAAATGAGATTGGTCGGCGAATTGAGTCACTATTTAATCTATTTATGTGTATATGAATACAATTTCTAAAATCAGTGGGACTGGTCACCCCGAAACTTTCTCTCATACTCTTTAGTAAATGTTTTTACTCCTTTTCTTAATCTAAAACTGTAGACCTTCGATCAGGTCCCGAATGTCTTGCATAGCAAACAGTAGTTACCAAATATAGATAATTTGCTTGAATTCAGCATTTTAACTGAATATATCATACAGATTAGTATTTTAAGCATCATTTTCTTATTAAATTTAGCACGGAACTACAGTTATAGTCGTAAGATCACATATCAAATCTCTTTTTTAGTACTGCATTCATAAATTATGTTTACATGCACTCAAAAGTACAGGGCGACAGTTGGTCAATTCTTTACCATATTTGGTTCAAAGTTTGATAATCTCCAACATTTTTTTATTTTAAACTTGAGAACCAAGTTTTATCTACCTAGCCTTTTGCAGATTGAAGTATTGATTTCATTTAGACTCGAACAGTCAAACAGACAAACTTTCTGTTAATGAATTTTGTTTAAATTTAATTGAAATCTAGTTTTTTTTTTCACTCATAACAAATTTTATCTGCCCAGCTCAAATCATTTTTGAGTCATTGTGCTCACATGCTGACATAATTCCAGAAATTTTTTTTTTTTTTTTTTGTGTTTGAGAAAGGCTGGATGGTGAACATTCGTCGAAATTTCAAATTCAAATTTTCAACGAGTGCAATACTTTCTCTGTAATTATTATACTAGAAATTAAAAACGTAATAGACTAAGTTAATGGAGTTATTTTAATGTAAGATAGTTATATAAAAACTGCAAACAAAAATCAACATAATTTTGTGCTGTCAAGAATCGGGGCCTCTTGACTTTTAATTTGATTTAACAAGGATTAATTATTATAATTGTCCAAACTTGTACGGTTCTATAGGATACACGAATTAGGTTGCTAGGAAGATTAATTTATTATTTTTTCAAAACACTGGAAATTATTTATTAGAATACTAAAAAATATATTACAAAAAGTGTATTTATCAAAAAAAAATTACTACACAAACGTTTTATGTAGTTTTTCGGAATTTATTTCAGTGCAGTTATTATGTGACATTCCAGGAACAATATTTTTCTGTATTTGACATTTGAAAATTGCATTTTACTGAAAATTATTTTCCGAGAATCATATTTTGCATTGATGTCTTTCTTAAAACCACCTTACTACCATAGAAAAGGAGCATTAAGCGAACTTCCAAAGTCAGTTTTGGTTTTTATATCTGCGACCAGCCACTGAATCTCGATTGAAATTCTTTGAAAGGAATTAAAACGTTTTCCGTTCTCTTTTATAAACATCTTTTAAGAAGAAAATGCCTTTCTTTGAAAACTGTTATTCTTTTCTATTTCATCAATAAACAAAATAAAAGCCTTTTGCTTTTTACAAAATGAAATGGTGAGAAAAAACGCAATGAAATAAAAATGGCATACTGAGTTAAAATGTGTCTTAAAGAGATATGACCTTTTTTAAACTAGCCTTTTAAATATACTACTGTTCTAAATGTTTCATAATTAAAACAACATTTTTCAGAATAATTTCCTGAAACATCAGTTTTTAGTTTTTATTCAGCAAATGCTAGTATTAAAACATTTTTTGAATGAATTTATAATATGGCTTCTCTGCTGTGTAATTTATTCGGTAAGAAAAATAGTTTTACAGATCTTCTGATGTTCAATGGATACCAAGTCGATGGATACTAACTTGCAAAAAACATGATTGTTTGACGAAATTTTGCCATAAAGATGGACACAAATTATTCGAGATTCTTAGTGATATAACCATTTAGATTCGATTTTCATTCATTGTTCTAGAAACCTTTGCTTTGAAATAGAAACTAAAAAAACCGGAGTGACAGAGATAAAGGAGGCTTTGTCAGTCAGTTGAGTTGACTAATAACGACTAGTCTTGCGAAATCTCTTGAGAGAATTTTCTGTGAGCACGTTTGGCTCTTGAGGTAACTTAATAACGATTTTCTTTTTTTGCGTTATTAATTTCCATGACAGTGTTTTTTCTGCACTGTTTTGCAATTGTGTATTTTTGCTTCTATGTAAAATAAAGTAGTGTTCTTTCTGAGTGAGCTTTTTGGTCTTTTTACTATAACATCTAACCGACGGATTTGAGATTTTCATTATAATATTAAAATAAGCTATATAATATTAGTATTATATGATTAAAAATGTTTGCATATGATCAAACTTAGCGTTGTGCTTCTTTCAGTAATATCTGATACGTTGAAATTTAATCGATGCAGCACATTCCTAATATAATCATCTTAATACCAATTTTTTTAATTTTTTCTTTCTGGACGTTTAGTTTCGCTAACGGGTAAACCCCCTCCCCCTCTTTTAGAAACTTGGCTGATTAAAGTGAGTTTTTTGAACTATAATTCTATAATGGAATATTTAAAAATCAATTTATTTTTTAATATTCTTTTATGGATAAGAAAATGGTACTGAAATGAAAATGTTTATGTACTGAAATACTTAAATTAAAAAGATTGAAATGATGGGGAAAAATTGGTTTAAATTCTGAACTCACTTTTCATAAGGCTTAACTTTTATACAATTATTTTGAGCTCTCCTGTCAAATTCTAGATGCGATCGTAGATGAGATATTAGAACATATAAGATGCATGTTATAATCTCATTTCCTTTTAATTAATTTATTAAAAATATTATAAACCTAAATATATTAGAAGCAATTTTACAATACAACACTATTACATAAATAACATAACAAAGAATACATCTTTTTATACAGAAAACTCTTTGACCATGTAAATTATTTCAAAGGCTGGATGAAACAGCTACCATTTGCTATTCTTTTTGCCGTTTGTTACGTTATTGTGAGTTTAAATTCCTTAAACATGTATTCATCTCTTTGTTATATAATTTTCTTTTGCTTTACATTGGGAAAGAATTATCATGCCATATTGTAATACGAAACTATTGTCCTTATTTTTACGACTCGTATTTAGTAGCTCGTATTTAGTGTGGAGGAAGCTGTGTTTTGATATAAACCGAAAGCGTTTGATGCATTATTTTATTTCTCAAAAAATAAGCTGTGCTCTTTACTTAGACGTTTAAAAATCTTTTTGAAAGAATCTTTGCTTCTTTCCACAAGGAATGAAAAGATAATCTTTCTTGGAATTTCATTGTGCAAATGCAGAATGGAAGAACGAATATGATTCGACTAATTTTTGTTCCATTTATAAACATTCGATACCAACTTCCCTGCCCTGTCTTTTTTCTCCAAGCCCAGCCCTCATCACCCACTATTTTGCATTCATCAAATCAATAGCCATACCTCCGGTTAAATCGACTTCAGTAGTGAATCAAGAAAACCTTCCCTACACCAATAAAGAACACGGTGTATATACAAAACAAACGCCTTTTTTTTCTCCGGGATGTGTATTGAAAAGATTCTGCTTTCTTGTTTCGAAAATTGCCATTCTGCCGCGGGCGATTGGAAAAATAATGTATCAGTATATCGTTTTCGGAAACATTTTATCGTTGGATTATATAGACTGTCAGTATGTTCAGTAAAACAGAATTTCTTTTTTGGATTAAATAATCATGTGCAACATTTTCTCAAAACTATGGTTTGCTATAGATTTTGTACATCATTATTTTTCTGTACTAGAAATGATACGTTTACTTGCCGTATTATTTAAAGAATGAAATTCTATAATTTTCTTATATGTTTCTTAATCAAAGCGTAGGAGAATTATATTTCTGAAATTTTGATTGGTAATTTCATTAATGAATTGGAGGTTAATATTCATAATTACTTATGTTTATATTGGTTGACTAAAGTTTAATGGCTTAAGAACTAAATTCGAATAAACGGCGCCAAATAAAGTATGTAACTAAAAAGCGTTTACAATTTTAAAGAAGGGTCAATTGTTCACAATGGTATAAGTTTTGAAAATCCTTTTAAAACAATTTTTATCTTAAGAGATTCTATGCAGATGCCTATTTATATTGTTCCTTTTATCTATCGCATTTTGAGAAAAAAAGATTAAAAAAATTATAACACAATAAAAATTTCGATAGTAAATTATTAATATTAAGTTTCGATCATTTATTTTAACTGCAAATAAACGATCGATATTAAAATAAAGTCAAATTTTAAAGAAAACTATTCTGTATATTAAAAAAAATGTTCTGAAAACGCAGTCACTTATCACACAATCAGTAATTTGTAATGATATAAAAATAAGTAGATTTCAAGCACTAATGAAAGCCAATAAGAATTTATTTCATTTATAATTGTTGATTAAAAAAGCAAGAAAAGATGACATATTTAAGCTCTTATATCTAATTTAATCGTCTCAATTCCCTTGTGTAACTTATGTAGCGCCTCTTTGAAGTCTGTAAAAGGGTTTTGCTTGCAATAATAGTCAAGTGGTAAAGAAACAAAGCCTTCAGTTTTGAAACGTTTTTCCTAGTACCCTTCATCTTATCTTATTCTTTCTTTTATGCCGCAGTTTATTGCTCTATTCTTATTGCAAACCAATTTTTTTATTATTACTGTACTTAGCTTTCTGATGTTTTATACGAAAGCGATGATATAAAAATTTATACAGCTTCAAGTTATAATTCAAACCTATTTTCCCTAATATCAAGGTTCATTGAAAGTTAATATTAAACATTTGGCGTTATTAATACTAATCTCAATTAAGACAAACTATTAGAAGTATTTGCATTCAAACCCACATATAATTCTTTGTTAAATATATATATATTTCGAAATGTGAATATATTCTTAGTTTATTTCATAAATTATTATGAAATAATATTATCCTATTTTAGTAAAATTGAGTGTATCTGTCGTACCCTGATCTATATATGCACCTTTTTTTCCATCTACTTTCCAACATGCGAGTTTAATCTCAAATAAAGATAGTCTTATTCATGATTATACCGTCATATGTTTATATTTTTTTCTGCCGCAGGCTGCTTCGCTCTTTTAATTTAATCCTTTTTCAAAAAATTCTTTTATACTTGTTTCCTGATAGAACAACGAATTTTTTAATTCAAAGAAGTTCCGCAGTATTTCGAGTGTATTTGACTTGTCATATGTCACAAAAACATTTCTCTTCAGTTGAATTCCTTATCAACTAAAAAAAAACCTGCTCTTCATTTTTCAACAAAAAGAGGGGGAATGAAACCTTGACTATTCCGTCCATGGATGGATTGGGGGAAAACTTTTTTTTCCGCCCGTTTACACATTCGCGTGTTGAGGTTGAAAGCTATGATAAATGGTATTTTATAAAAGATAACTAGGACCGAGTTCTTTAAATAATCGAATGAAAGCAGCGCCATCTATCGGAAGGACAAGGGTTGTGCGGAGGGATGCGGATTGCTTTCTCTCAG
Source organism: Argiope trifasciata (assembly GCA_026543055.1). Lineage (NCBI taxonomy): Eukaryota > Metazoa > Arthropoda > Arachnida > Araneae > Araneidae > Argiope > Argiope trifasciata. Next base: position 3,080,354 of record JAPMOQ010015927.1, read on the forward strand.
TTTTGTGCCTTTCCCTATAAATGATGAACCTGTGCATGTCTTTGTCCTGCTTTTAGTTCCTAACCGGTCGAGGAGCATTTGTCCTTTATATATCGTGTTTGTTTTCCACCGCTGGTGACTGATGGTAACTCTCTGTGCTAAATTGCGCTTATTAGTTATTTGGTAATCGGTGCATTTTGTTATATTCATGTTTTGCAGAGTGTGGGACTCTAGAAACATTTTAATACATTTTGTTACCCATTTAGTTGCGTTCAAAATTTGGAACTAATTTGTACTATGTGCACTATTTGTTTTTGAGATCTATGTTTTGTTTTGAGCATTTATGTAAACAGTTTGTTGTAATTTTTCTTTGATTATAATGTATTTTGCTCTTCCGTTCCCTTTTTTTCAGTTATGCTTTTTGCATTGTTTCTTACTTAGCATGTTTATTATAGAACTTATTAAAACTAAAATTAGTTAAAATAAATTTAAAATTATTAATTGCTTTTAGTAAATAGATTTCGTGATTGAGATAAAATTTTTCGAAAATTAGCAGAAAAAAAAATTGTTTCAAATCGTTAATTTTGAAATTTACTCATTTAATTAGATTTTTATTCGTTGCTCAAAAATTTTAGATTCTAGTATAATTTTTGAAAGTTATTATATGGTGAGGAACAAGCTAAAATGATATATAAATTTTTAGGAGATTCGAATGTTCATTTAAAGTTTTTTTAATGTATTCAATTTAATTTTGTAAAAGATTTACTAAATATTTATATTTTTCATGTTAAAGATATTATTTTTCATGTTAGATATTATGATAATAATACAAAACAAATTATAGTATTGTTTATTAAAATTGTTTTATTATGATTTAATAAAAGTAACAAGACTAAAACCTTACCTAAACTTTATAGCTAACTCTATTTCCTATAAACTTAAAATGAATAATCGAATAATTGCTATGTTATACTTATTATCTTTACATTTAGTTTTAATTTATTTGTTTCAGATTACATTAATATTTTGGACAAGTGTTTATAAAATTTTATATTCGTAATCATAATAAAGCACTAAACTGATACAATTAAATTTTTAATACTCTAAATTTAAAGAGAAACATTTTTCTAAAGTTTTTTACTGTATTATTAAAAGAATTAATATAAAAATCAAAATTATTTTTTCCTATTATTGGTTTATTTTATCCAAAATAATTCGAAAATCATGATTTTATTATTTCAAAACAATTAATTTTTATCGAAGAGGGAAAAAAGTAAAAATTCCATCTCTTTAGATTATAAAAATTGTGAATTTATATGAATCTTTATCCCATCCACGTACACTGTTTGCGGCATGAAAAGAATCATATAAACTTTCATGGCTGGCATTTAAAATATGGTGACTTTCCTTACTTACTTTGCTTATTCTAGAGAAATATTTTCTACGTGATACAATAAAAGAAGGAGGTTATAGCTCTCTAGAGATCACTCTTAAAATGGCCCTGAGATATATTTAGGGTACATTGTGTATATCCATAAATATAGGCATTTACATTAGCTCATTTTTGTCTTCTAATCTAAAAAGTTGAGAGAATTTTTAAGTGTATTTTTCACACAGTCTCCACTGAAAAATTTAAATCTTTAGTGCATTATTGGTAAAGAAATTTTAAGAATTCTATTTTTTGTTATTAATTGTTTTTGATAATTGATGATATCAAATTTTTAATAAAATTATAATTAAATCGAAAAATAGATTTCAATATTCAAATTTATTTTTAGTATTCTCATCTATTTATTCTCCATGCTATTGATTTAATTAATTTAATTTAAGCTTTAATTTTTACTTTATGGTTTCCTTTTTGTTGATATGTCGCTGCATCAAATTTCTGCGTCGCATGGAAATCCTAAATTTACTTTATTTTTCTGTCCTATTCCTCTGCATGTAAAATTATTTATTTTGCATAGAGCATCTTCAGATTGTTTTGTTTTTCTTGCGATGTGATATAAAAAAGAATATCTTTATAAAATTGGCAGCAGTTGCACGATAATTTATATAAATTATAAATGATGATCAGCTTGGAATTATAACTTTTCAAATATAAATCTATGGGGAACCGTAACTCTAATGTGGCACAATGCCTTTCTAACAAAAGATCAAAAGCATTTCCTTCATACAGGTAAGACTTTTTAAATTATGCTTCTGGAAGATATAATTCTTTCTTTTCTTTAATTATATATTTTTAAAAATACCATATAATATTCTGTTGATTTTGAATTTGAATGTTTCTAATTTTTTACAGCTTAAAATTATCGATACGCCATATTAAATTATTATTTATATGCCTTACTAAATTTTTCGGATGATTTTATTAAGAAAGAAATATTTATATGTTACAGTTTTTATCTAACATGTGTCTTAAAAATTAGTTTATTAATTCATACAGATAAATGTATAATCCAAAGGAATCTGTAATTTTTTACTTATCCATGATTAAGGAAATCTTTATGAGTACTGTATAACAACTTTTTTATCCATTTAATTTTTTATAAATTTTATTTCAGTAACTTCATTTACTTTTTCAAATTTTATTTCCTGTGAATTGTTATTTGTTTAAAAAAATGTTTACATTAGTATGCTTACACTTTTAAAATCTGATTCTGAATTTTTGCAATGGAAAAGCATAAGTAAATGGAAATTAAAGTATTATTGATTGCAAATAATCAAAAACTATATATCGAAAATTACCGTTCTGTTGTTATGTTACATTAAATACAGTGAATTTCTTACTAAAGTATTTTACAACCTTGAAAGATTTATTTATGAATTTATGTTATAAATATTTTAATGTGTCATTTTGCTTTTAAAAAATTTGTGTTAAAAATATTCGAATTCCTGTTATTAAATGAATTTTTTCTCACTATATATATTTCTTGTGCAGCTGTCTATTAATTAATAATTTTCCCTGTAATATTTATGTCTTAATAGATCATGTTGAGGAAGTTTTTAAAGTTCATTTTGTCTGTAGTTTTTAAAAAAATATTAACCTTTTGGCCACAAATTTTTAAACATATTTTTATTTTCCTTTTCTACGTAAATAAAGGGAATAATAGAAATCAGATTGAATTTTTAAAAATGATTTTAAAGCCCAAACCTGCAACATTATGGCCAAACACCCTCTTTAAAAATGTACTTTTATTAATAAACTTCATTTTAAAAGATTAGTTGCATGTATATATTCCGTTAGCAGTCAAAGAGTTAAATACGATACCAGTTCTTATTTAGTTGTTTTGAATAATAGTTAAAAGTAAAGTAACATTTTCCCCAATACTATTATGTATGTATTCTGATAATCATTAGGTGTGTGCCAAAAGGGTCATAACACTGGTAAACAGCTCATAATTAAACTAAATTTAAAAGAATTTAAATAGGCGTAAAAGGACTAGTCATTCAAAAAAGTTTTTCAATTGAATATATGCACATATGATCCAAGTGCAGGGAGATAAGAAATACCATTTCTACAATTTTTCCTTTCAGTATAATTCAAGTAGAATTTTATTTGCTCCAGAAAGTTAGGAAAACTCTTTATCTGGGAAGTAATCTCCTACATAACCGAAAATGTACAAAAAATTAAAATCTAGTTTGCATAGTTAATTGGATTATTTCTTAGTTATTTATTTAGAGTTTCTTTAAGCTATCTTGAATCTTTCTAATTTTATAATTGAAATACTTTATAAAACCTTTTTAAATAGCTAAATGTAAAAATTGTTAAATAGTTAAGTACTATACAATTAAATGATTTGATTTTTTTAAATTTTAAAGTTAAATAAAGTTTTATTGTTATTATAAATTTACTTTAAATTTATGAATATTTTTTTGGTTTTTATAAACTTTGTTATTAGACTCTCTTATCAAAGAATTCAATAATTTTGAATTAAGGGAAAGTAAGCATTAATTTAGGAAGTAACATTCCTTTGTTTTTTAGATGAAATAATATTTGAAACCTTTATAGTGTTATATAAATTTCATATTAAAACACTATTTAGCACCAAGCAGTGCTTAAGGAAAACCATTGCTCTCTAAAAAGTATTGTTCCCAAAGTAATGCTTACTTATACAAACACCAAATTTATCAATGGCACCTGTCAACTTTTATAGTGGCAAAATGCAAATTACGAGCTCGTCTTTCCTGACATATAAATTCACAGCTTTGTTAGCGGAACAAAAAAGAATAAAAGCCAAATATACGGCTCTTGAATGAGAACTCTCTTCCTTTCTCCCTGGTGCATCCTCAGCGCGGCTATTGTCGTCTCTGGAGTTCTTCGTCGGGGATGTTACTGCAGAATCCTAAATGAGTCTTGACGTTTGTGCTCTGTTGGGGGAGTCCGCTTTGTATTCACTGCCAACTGCCACTGTTGCAGGCGTACCATAAATAAACGAATAAACTTGGATTTCGAAACTCGGTCCGGCAACAAAGAGGGCGTATAAAAATCTCTGTCCTTCCTTTCCGCATAGTGGCTAATGGAAGGTGAAATTAACCCCTTCGAGGTGTCTATAGGATTACCAGAAGGAAAGTGAGAGCAGAATTTTGATAGTCTTAATTGATAGTCTTCTTGCTATAGAGATTCAATGCTGTTCAACGGTCTACATTATGAGACTAAACGAACATGAATTGTACGAATTTTAAAATATGAGGTACTCAGACTTAACACTTATAGCAATCAAATTTTATTTAGACTTTTAGAGAAGGGAAAAGAATAAAATCTTTAAAGGTTATGGATTTTTTGTTTGTTTGTTGAAGACGCAATAATCGATTTTTTCTCAGTTGACTTTTTTTATTGTGGTTTTTCATTTGCTGCACGTTACTTATTCTTTATTGACTATAACTACTCCAGACAAATGTAACTATTTAATTAATCTTTAGTAAGAATTATGGGTAAGAGCTTATTGTGGTATTTGTCAATACTTTAAATTTTTAATAATTAAAAAAAAAGTTTGATAATTCGGTTTCAATTTTCAGTTACTGCTTTTAACATTTTCAGCCCTCTAGATGAAAATTCATTATCAATTTTTATTATCACTCTTATTTTATTTAAATCTTTTGTCTTAAGTACCATTCTATCTCCTCCATTTATCTTCTTAGTATTTTTTCTATATCATTACTTTTAACAGCAACTTACATATTATTTCATTAAGCAGCCACAAAATTTGATATAATAAGTGTTCCATTTCAATGAATAAACTTTATTTAGGTTTAGAAATCCATTATAAAAGCAGTTTTACTCTCATATTCTACTAAATCAAAGATCCCTATTTTCAAGAAAATAATAAGTAACTTCCATAGATTGAAGTTTAGAGCATTTATTTTAGGAATGCAGGGGTGAAACATAATTTAAGCTTATAAATGAGGTCTAAAAGTACTTAGTTTGATAGCACAAGCAAAATACAGATTGAAACACATAAAAGTTCTTGAATTGTGAGTTATAATCTTAGAAAAATTTAAACTGATATGTAAAACTGCTTATTACGTTGCGCGATTTGGATTATTTCAGTTTTTTGTGTAAATATTTCGGAATAAGACAAGTTTTTTTCTTTAAAATTGTTTGTAATTTAGGAAATATGATTTGATGTTTTGTGGAATAATTAAAACTAATCAATTATCCGTGATACACTTTCCGAACTAAAGTTTATCATATGCATAAAATGAAAAAATTGTTTTGAAATTTATATTTCGAACTATATTTACTTTTGATAAAGAAATATTTCTTTCGACTTTTCATTCTTTGAATTGTTTCCTTTATCATATTTCTATTAACCCAAAATCTGAATATTTTATTATATGTATTTACATAACAATTAAAAAATAGTTCACATCGCACTTTTTCCAAACGTTTTCCTTCATTACTCCCTCCACTCTAATATCGACCGAATCACCAACAGATTCTCTCAGCACGTGAGGAGGAATCTCTTTTACTTACCATTCACGTCTGGGATAGAACATTTTTTTCATTAAACGTCCGCTCTGTCGAGTGTGGACAGATTATCACACATTCGAACCCTTCAAAAGAGATGGGGATGGAGGCTGCTAAGGTGCCCAACGATTGGTGCAAATGTTTGTTCTGAACCTAACCTGCGCCTTTCGTTTTTCTTCATGCTTCCCCTTCTCTTCTCAATCACCCATCTCGTCTATTTTTTCTTCTGTACCGTATCAATACCTCTCCCTCTGCCACCAGAACCAATAAAGAAAGAACTGTTACGGTACCGCTGAGAAAGAAAATCGATCTCGCCGTTTCCCTTCAATGAAAAGCTCGACAGTCATGGTATTCGATACGTCCATGGACTTAAAGAAAGTCCACGTTTCAACATAAACACCGACTGGAGATCAGTTCAATCAGAATATCTTAACGATGAATAGTGGTTCCCCATTTTACAGTTTAGGATTTCAGATCTTTTGGAACTTTCCGTTGCATGCATTTGTGTAGCTTTTATTAATTGTTTTCAGAATATAATTAAGAAAAGCAAACAAATTTAGGACATTTCTTAAGGTCTTAATTCTTTATAAATTAAAATCTTTGAATTTGGAAGCTCTTTGTTTGCATCCAGACAATTTTTCCAGGTAAATTCTTATGAGTAATGCTAATTTAAATTGGCATCATCTGATGCAATGCTTTCCTAGACATTGAAAAGTGAAATAAAACATCAAAAAATAGTTATGACACATATTTTTTGAATCGTAATGGAACATGATTAAATGTCATTGCTTTTTATATCTTGCAAAATAATTTCGTAAACATTTTTACATGATATTTATTTAAATTTGACAAAACCAATAAAGCGATTCTCAGAGTGAAAATAAAATGAGGAAGTGATAGGATTAACAAATTTGAGAAACGACCCTTAAATTTACTAGTGGGGATTTTTACAATATCTTTTGAATTATCTTGATTCTGGTATTAAAGTTAAATCATGTTATTCAAGAATTATTTAACATAGGTTTATAAGTGCGTTAGAGTATATTGTGTGTTACTTTGGGACGTGATAGATAAATCACTGATACTGTGAAAAAAATATTAAGTAAGCTCATCATTAATCATTTAAAAGATATATTGAGCATCTTTTTTTTCTGTTACATGTTTCAAGGAAGGACATTTTTTAAGAAGGAAATTTGGTGGTTATTTTCACACAGATTTCACAACGAAAAGATAATAAGATCAATCATCACCTTCGACAATAATCTCGGTGATCTAGGAGAAGTTAGATCAATCACTTTCACTTCGACAATTTGTGATCTGTGATGCCTTTATAACCTCAATCAATCTTATATTTTCCATCATTTGTCTTGGACAGCTTCTGTTATCGAAGACTTCTCTAAGACTCATTAAATCAGGTTGCCGCTTCAAAAATAGTATTCTGTAATTTTTCAAATATATTTTATCTTATCCGAATAAAAATTCAATTAAAACTGTCACTCTCACAGACACATTTTTCTTACTTGACTGCTATTTAAGACGCGATTATATCGATTTAGAAGTATCAGCCATATCTTTTTAAACTTTAAAAGTTGATAAGGAGTGTCTTTGACGCATTGTTTTGTCAGTTAGGGAATGGACGCTCTTCCTGATGTCTTAGTAAATAAGTTTTATAAGTAAGAGAAAATTTACTTATAATTTATCAGTGTAGAATATAATCTGTCGTCTTAATTATTTTAAATGAAATGCGTTATACTTTTGCATGTTTTTCATTATCTACACTGCACATCATTGAGAATATTTTATTAATATATTAATTTATTTTCTGTTCAATTAATGGATAGCACAATTAATAATATTCTTACCTTGGTAAATCTCATTAAAATTTGTTTTTAAAATTAATTGCCTAAAATCTTATTTGTCAACTTGTTGTTTTATCAAGCGTCTTTTAAACAGATGTTGATTTAAGTTTATAGAAAATTCTTAGAAGCTATGAGATTAGATCTTGTTTAATATGCAACAAACATGTAGGAAATTTTTTAATTACTTTTGAAGAATAATAAATATTTTACAAATTATAATAATACAAAATGCTTAAAATATAATATATATTCTTTCGTAAAATTTCAGACTTAAAATTCCTAGCTATATTTATTAATGATTATAACTTTTAACTAACTTTTTTTATATTGATGCTATATTTATTAAAAAATGTTTAGGTTCAAAAACATGAATTTAAAAAATGCTCTTTCTTGTTTTGGATTGGTTTTATTGAACGTTTATGTTTAAACTTTGCATTTAATAATGAATTTTCTCCTTGAATTAATTCATACTTTGAATGTTTTCATGTTTTGAAAAAAAATGTTTCATTCTGTGTTAACGTTTACTAAGCAAAGATATTGAAAAATTCAGTATCCATATAAGAGAGAAAATGGAAAATAAGATTATTTTCTCAACATATGACTATGCAAATAGCGCCCCCCCCCCTTGAAGTAAAGATTGTTTTGTAGAAAAAAACACAAAATATTATAAATAATTCGTGAAAAGAAACTATTCGCGCCTAAAATATTTGTGTGTTTGTTCTGTCGATATTTGTTTTCTATCTTAACAGTATATCTTTGAAAAGAAAGGAAATAAACAGTATCCATTATAAAAGAAATGGAAGAATTAACGTATTGATCGACTTTATTTCACCTTCTGTTTTCTTGCTAGAACTGTTCCAACTGCAGTTTTGTTCAGAATATTAACATTTCAATTGAAATGTTATGGATTTAATCCGGATTTAAGCCTGCGAGGATCATTTATTTCAGCGTTATCTCGTTTAGAATAATAGCTGAATTACAGTCTCTTCCATCAGGCAGCTATATCTCTTTGTAGGTGCATAAACTTGTAATGTTTCCAAAGTTAACAGATATACATTTCATGAAGTATATGAAATTTGTACAGCAGGACAACATTTCAAACTATATTTTTCCAATGAAAGTATAGAAGTTGATAGAATCTCATCTTTTTTGTATTTTACCAGTCCTATTTTTTTTTCTATCCGTTTTTCTCTGTGTAGGATGAATAGCTTTCATCTGAATCCTACAGAAGTGCCACAAAGGATTTGTCTTCTTTCTTTATTTTAAAAGAGGCAGATTTCGAGTCACCGAGTCTTACCAAAAATCCATTTATTTACCCTTATCCTTTTGATGTGAGAAGTTTCCTTTTAGGTAAAGAGATAGAACGGTATATCATCTCGCTCATAAATCAGAGTACATTGAGAGGAGAGTAGGGAATAGAATCCATAACTTTTATGGGAAAATTTTGACTCTGCTTCTGGTTTAAAAAATGTTGCTGATCCTTTATTGTATTTTATTTTCTTTTTGCTATTTTTATTTATTAATTTTGCTAAGACCCTTTTGTTAAAAGTTTTCTGTCAAATAATTTGCGATTAGTTGAAAACCATTTTAAAGAAAAATCTTTTTTTTGGTCATTTCAGAGTGAAAATTTGTTTTTTAATCAACTAACATGAATAAAAAAGAAACTTAAATGCTTGTACATCCTGGGTTCTAACTTTTTCTATTTTGTTCTTTATAATAGTGTATTTTAATAATGTTTTTTAAAACGTCTGTTTAAAACATTATCCTGGTTTTATTCTTAAAATATCTTGATCCAAAATGACCTGGTAAGGCATCGTCATCAACATGCCCGGTGGTAAGGCATCATCCTCGAAACCGGAAGGTTTGAGGTTTGAGAATAGATTCGGCAAAAACCCGTCGTGTAAGTGGGCCTATTACATGTTAAATCCATCAGACCGAACTTCCTAAAGCTGGTGGCGTCCGGAAGTTTGGAGTGGGGGATGCTAGCTGAGACGTCTTCCTTGTCATCTGATTGCGATTCAAAAATACGAGTTCCGTAACAAAAAAAGTTTAGTAGGCCTAGTGTTTCTTTAATACGGAACGTTAATATAACTAAACTGAACTTTTGAATATCTTAATTAGAAATGAAGGTTAGATTATTTTGCAAAACTAATCTGCACTCTGTTTGGAAATTAAAAGTTCTTTTCTTTTCTTTTTCTTGTTACAATAATATTTTATTGTCTATATAATGCTTCTGTAGCGTTTTTCGCAAATTCCAGTTTAATTAGCATTGCTCACTCATTTCTTTCTGAGTTAGATCAACTCTTGATATTAATTTTTACTTGATTTTCTATTAATTTTTTTCGCTACTTCGTTGAGAAAACTTTTCTTGTCTTATTTCCTTTTATGCAAGAATTCTCGTTTTCCTGCAATAGAAACGAAATCGTTGTCTGGAAATTAATATCTTCCTTCTCCATTACATTCGTTTTCCCTTTTGAGAAATGAGAAATAAGATTTCCACTTAAGGGTGATAAAGAACGGTTCTAATGATGAAAAAGGGTTTGTTTTAGCGAGCGCCGTTTCAGCTGAAAGCTGATGTATCTCTTCCTTAACATTTTCTATCTGCGGTAGTCCAGTTATATGGCATTTTATTGATTTATTTGTATGCAAATTCTTTTATTACCAATAACAAAACAGTGAATTTTGATACTTTTTTATTTTTTATTTTCAGGAATCGTTTCTCACTACTTAAGATTGTTGTAATTGATGTTTTTTTCTTTTTTCTATATTCGATATCTATTCTGTTATTAAGAATTGCATAAAGTGTGTAAGCAAATAGTTCTATTGATATTTTATACAATTATAAATAAAGGGAATTGGCAGTTGCAGATGAATCGAAAAGTATTACAATATTTGAAAAACGTATTTCTAAGGCATCTCTCAAAAACATTGCCCTTCTAAGTTTTATTGTTTTTTCGTATTTTCTTTTCGAAAGTTTAAATCGTCGATTTAAAGGCGTACGATTTATGTTCCAATTCTCTGTTTAGAACAATGCACTCATTTTAGGTAATAAAGGAATGGGTTTCCCAATTTTCATTACCTGCTCTTAAAAGAAATGAATAAAATATTTAAAGAGAGTTAAAAAAATAAATAGCCACTGTTATAAACGTGCATAACCTTGTTACAATTCGCCAGATTCTAAGTATCGATACGTGCTATAGTTTATTAGTAATTTTTCACTTTTAAAATAAAAATCTGGTTTTTCGGCAATGCCTTTCTAATAAAAATAAGCATTAGCACATTAAGTATTGCAGTACTAAGAGATTTTCAATAATTTTATCTGAACATTAATCACGATAATTATGGGGGCAAAATTACATCAGCATTAACTACGAATTTGATAAAAATAATTCAATTGCCTATTTTTCTCTGTTAATGAGAGAAAACAAAATTACTAAATATGTGCTTAATTTTGCAGATTATAGATGTTCATCGCTAATTTATTACATCTTTTTAAATAATTTGTATTTCTACATACAATGTTATTCCAGTAAAAAATTATTTATACAAATTTTAAAATCAAAGATAAACCTGTTATTTCGTAAACCGATGAAATCATGAAATAAAATAAAATTGGGAAAATGCGAAGATAATTTGAGCTTTTAATGCAAAACATCGTATTATAATACTATTTTAAATTCGATTCTTCTGTATTAAAATCTTTAGAGTGGATGTCATTGAAATAAAAGTAAAAGGAAAATTAGTTAAGTTTTTAATTATTTGAGCTTTACAGCACTATGAAAGATTATGAAGGAGGTGATTTTGATACAGAAATATGCTTCAAAATAATTGAAAAAAATTATTCGATTATCTTTTAATTATGAAAGAGCCTATCTGGTGATTATCAATACTCAAATGGTAATATATTCCAAATTTGGTTGTTCTAAACCCAACGGTTTTTTCTGTAGTTTGTTTTAAACCAGTTTTAAAATGTACATGTCCCATCATTCAGCGCAAACAACATGCCTATCGATAAACATTATGATGTTAAAATTCTCTCGAAACAAGAAGATTCACTTAAATTCGTATTCCTTAGAGTATGCTGACAATGTGTATCTCAATTTATTTTAAATATTCCTGTCATATATTCATTCCCATCCGAACTATAGACTGTTGTATGTATAAAGGTTGATTTGCAAATTTAATTCAAGTTTCTATGTAAATTTCACATTCATACTCCAATGTGCCATGTGTTTTATTTTCATATTCTCTTTGAATTTCAGAAAGGTTCCGAGAAAAGTAAAAAAATAGATAAAAAATAGCACCAACAAATTTTTTGAACGGAAAAAATTCTCTTCTGCCTTTCTTGAAATAGTAATGATAATAATAAAAAAAATCGACCTGGAACAAAAACATTTACATTCGTTCTTGAGATGAGGGAGATATAACGGAATTTGCATTTTTGGAAAAAGGGTGGAGAAAAAAGAAAACTGCTGAGCTTTTCGAAAGAAAAACATCACAAAAATTTCCTGTGCACCAGAGTTTTATTATTTTTTTTTTTCTTCCTTCTTATTTCGAATAGAATACATTTCACTTGGAGATTTGTTTGCGAGTCGATGTTTTCTCATCATATTGATGACTGTTGTTATAACTTCTCACGGAGAGAGAGTAAAAAATGTTCTTTAGTTTTATTATTCTTCTGAACAAGTAATCCACTAAATAAATTTATCACATAAACTAAAGGAATAAAACTCGGGAACTTCACAGAATTTCTGTTCCGCGCGGTTTGAAAGTAAATGATTAGTGGTTCTATCCGCTTCTATACATTTTTCGAATATGTTTATATTTTACTTACCGAAAAATATGTTGTAAATTTTAATAAGCATAAAAGTCAGTGACTGTTTTCACCTAACAAAATTCATCACAGTTTTATATTTATAAATTTCTTTGTTTAGTAATAGAAAAATGGTATTTTTCACAAATACAAAGTATCCTCTAGTAATAGTGGACCAATTATTAATTTTTAAACTGTTACAAATAGATAATCGAATTTCAAATTCTTAAATGACATAAATAATTATGTTTTATGTTGTTTGTGCTGAAAAATAATCTAGTAAAAATACTATGAACTCTGAATTTTTATCCAATTAACTATTAATTTTTATGAAGATATTATTGGTTCGAAAATATTTTTAAAAATGTCATTGCTTTGCGATTTAATAAAGCTTTGATTTTCCTCGAAGTCACTATTGAAATCTTCTGAAGATGCCAAAATTCAGGAAGCAATTAAAGCTTCGCTATTCGGTTAGTTTCAATCATAGAAAATTAAAGCATCTGTCTTATAATGATTATGTTCAAATAATGTTTTGCTTAAAGACTTCATAAAATTTAAACTTCAGATTTCTTTTTCAATAGTAAACATTTATTGCTTCAAAAATAAAGTTACGTATTAGATTATTTTCTCAGCTACAGTAAGGGCTATTTTTACTCCAGATATAAATTTAGTTCTTTTGTTTTAATCAATAATTTCATACTAATATAGAGTCATTAGAGAGTGCCAGATCACAAAAAAAAATTTTTTTAAACATGCAAGTGAGGGAAATTCATTAATTTATTAGAAACGATTATCTTTCATTGAAATATTGTTTGCTGCATTGTTCTTTTCCGAATTCCGATGGTCATTGGAATTTAGTTCGCTTCCGACTGGGTAGGCGGTTGCAAATCTAGCAACATATTGAGTAAGGCTGAAAACATTTAGTAAAAGGAATCGGCATAATGTAATATGACGATCAGTTTTTCAACTGACTTTATAATATAAGCAGAACAGTGTAGAAAGTGTTAAAATTATGCCTTGAAATAGTATATAAGTATATTTTACTCATATACTAGAAAATTTTTTGTTGATTGGATGTTTCTAATAGATAATCGATCGTTAAAATTTAAATATCTCCTATTTAATACATAATAGTTAAAAAAAGGGCTTAGCCATGAAAAGAATCCCTTAATAATAAATGACATTCCCTTCATAATATCCTTTAACCATTTCATGACAAAAACCTCATTGGAATGGTCATATGTAGTAGACGGAGTCATACAGTTAATCAAGAAAATTACTCTCAGTTACAATCTCAGTTATATTCTACAATATATCTATTCATATCCAGTATGATTGAATTGGACACTTTAATCCATTCAGCATAACTTTTCTTATTTAAATTGTTCTTTTCTCTCTTTATTTCAATGTATTTCTATCAGATTGCTGCAAGTTGAAAATTTTTAATATGAAGTTAAAATCCAATCGGAAATTATAAGCCTCTTCTTTTGCTGATATTCTAAATATTTTCTTGCTGATGTAAACTCCTATGATTTTTAAATTCATAAGTTTAATATGTTATATTCTTCAGCTCAAATAAATTCGCTATAGTTCAGGTTTTTACCACATACTGGGTTTTAAATAGTTAAGAATGCATAATAGTTAATAGCAAAATAGTTAATTCATTTTTTATAAGATGTATGGTGATAACTTCAAGTATCGCTTACGTATACTTTAAGCCTCATTAAATTTTAACAAAAGCCGGCTTTAGCGAAGACGAAGCGCACAGAACACTGGGTATAATCATTCATCGGCAGTCGTGGATGTTAAAGAGAGACTTTGCTCACACAAAACGCACAGGAGATTTAAATGCTTTCGGGATAGTAGTGGCCTGGTGTTTGTTTGAATTGTGGAAGGGGAGGCGAAAATATGGAAATTTCTGCTGGATGCAACCCTCAGCGCCGAGTGGGGGAACAGAATTCTCGTGAATTAATTATTTTGGAATGGTACGTGATGCGGACCTTTTGTATTCATTGGAGAAAGGGGAGAAGCATCGCATTCCCCCCGAGGGAATAGAATAGAACAATTTTAAAGAAGTTTCCTAATAAACTAGGGAAAAAATTTTAAAAAGCTAAAGAGAAATTTGTTTTCAGGTTTTAAGATATTTTATTGTAAAAAAGGCAAATTTTCAGTTTATTTTGATTTTTTTTCTCGGATTTCAGATGTGTATCAAAATATTCTATCTGGAATATTTTCTTGACTTAATATCTGATATATACTGATGATAAATTTTTACAAAATAAAACATTTTTGCAACTTATTCAATAATTTTTGTTCAATTCCTTCTCTCCTAAAACTGTATTTAGGAAACTATAAATTTATTTAAAAGACTGTTTTGTTAAAAGAGCTAAAATAATAAACAATTATATAGAGTGAGTTTTAAACTTTTTTCTGTAGTTTTCTGTAAGCCATGACCTACTTAAAAGTAAATTTCATGCCTTGGGCTATTATAAGACTGTAGGCAGCACTAACTTATTACTAAAACGCTTGCAATATATTTTTGTTCCGAATTTCTTATATTCTTTCATTCTTGTAGCTTTCTATTTTATTAGTTTAGATTCGAAATCCGGCGCGTGCAGACATTGGTGAAACAATGTAAAGATGCGATTTAGAATAAGTTGCTTTTCTTTTGTTGAAAAAAATTTCAATTAATTATTCTTCGCTTTATTCAAGTTAATGTTTCTAGAAATTCGTGTAGACGTTTCATAAATAGAAGCATTTTAACGGTGTTGCCTTCAAAAACACTAGAAGCAAAATCTGATCTGATCAAAATCTATTCCTTTGAGCCTATTTTTTAAATCATTTATTAAATTTTCAAATTTTCATATATAATAAGAAATTAACTATGAACTTCTCCTGTCTATTGCATTGCAAATTTCACCGGTATCGTTAATGTCCCATCACCTGTTTCATAATAATTAAAAATAATTTTAATTCATATGCTTCCGAATTTTCTTAGTAAAGGTGAAAAAAAAAGCAAACGAGTTTTATTGTCATCATTATAACATTAAATTTGTCTTTCAAATGAATTAGAAACGAAAATTAAATATGCTCTAAATCCTCCCTAATCGGAAATATTTTTAGTAACTTATTTTTACTCGAGCATTTCATGGGAGTAATTAATTCCATATTTGCCAAATCTGAAATATTTCATTTGAATTTAAAAGTATTAAAATAATATTGACAACTTTCTAAAAGCTTTTATGTTAATTATAAATTATATTTAGTAGATTTTTTTTAAACGGCTGAAATAGTTTTCATAGTTTTATGAAGAGATAATTTTTATTTGGGATAATTAAACAACATTTATATTAAATCTTATTAAATAAGTTCTCTTTTAATTAAAGCTGATATGGAGGAGATAAATTAAAATGACAATTAAATCATATTATTTTTTGTCATACATCATTATTAGGAAAATATTTCTCAACCGCATTTCCTTTATTAACGTTGTCAAAAAAATTTGTTTGTTTCATTGTGGCATTTGTCGCATATAATCCATCCAAAAATCCTTAATTTCAGCTTTTCCGGGAGCCTTTCAAATCGCTTCGGGATTCACAACGTGTTTATCGTTTCGAAAATTTCTTTACTGCCCTCCCCCACCCTCATCTACTTCTGAAAAAAGACAGAAATATCACCGACGCTGTTTCCAATAAAGCAGAAAAGTAAATACAAATATAATCCTTTTCCGGGATTTGAAGTCTAAATTCCCCAAAGTTAAAAAGAAATGGCGAATCCGTTCAACTGGTAAATCAATGGCAGATGTGTTTTTCGCTTTTTCTGTTGAAGCTTTTGTGTCCTATTTGAGCAAAAAGCATCGAGGATGCTATTCTTAAAAGCTTGTCTTAGAGATTACGCCCGCTGAGCGACGGACTGTAAACAATGTGGCTTTACCGAAAGCGGCTCAAATGACCTGGAAGAAGGCAAAGACAATTCAGACTGCATTTCTTGCACAGTTCTGTCTGTCCTGCCGAATTCGGTTATTTGACCTTTACGAGTGGTAAACGTAATTTTACATTCTCTAATGTACCAAGTTCTTGCCAACCGATAAATGAACTGATCTAGATGTGCTGATTTTTTTTTTCATCCTAAGAGAGTTGTTTCGTTAAAAGGTTTCATTTTGAAAAACTTCCTAAAAAGATAGACAGTATTTGCTAAAAAGCTTATCAAACCAGTTTGTTGAATCACAAGGATGGCTTGTACGACGCTACACCCTTCCTCAGATTCGTCCAATATTTAAAATTCTCGCTGTTAGAAGGATAGTACTTGTTTCACTTTGCTTTGATCCACATTTTCGATATAAATTCTAGTTGTAATATTTTAAAGAGTTATGCGAGATGGAAATAGCCTTTATTTTCTGAAAAATATCAAATTTTCGCCATTTTTAATTTGATTTTATTGTTGAACGTCTTATAGTAAGAGAGATTTGCGTACATAACATGGATGTAATGAATTAGTTATTATCTGGAATATAATGTTTCGTCCTTGTAATGTTCTACAATGTTCTGTGTAATCCATTTGTGATACTTATATTCTAACCATTAAAATTGCTACTAGAGACTTGTTTTTTAAAAGTTGACTAGGTCAGGTTTGTGTATTTTTAATGATATTCTATGAGTAAAGCACTGCACAATGTTATAAACGTACGCATTATAACTGACAGCAGAAATTCTGGTTTAGAACTAGAATTAAAAAAAAAACATCCATTGCATTTTAAGATAAAATATGTGTACTCATTTTGAATATTATTATTCAGAATATTTTAATTACAATATATATAAATTACACTGCCATTTCTTCACTAAGGAGAAATAGACAAAATACTTTTTTTTTATTTCACACTCAAGAATTGTGAAATAGTATATTCACAATACCACAAATTTTTTATCAAATGTCTCTATATTTCATGAGCATTCATTCCAAAAAAGTATAAATATGAATTTAACATGAAGATAACATTGACTGTTAAAACATATCCCTGCTGCTTAACCCATTTGCATCATTAGCGTATATATACGCACAACTTTCCTGGTCACTATCACTGGAACGTATATATAAGCTGCATCATATTATATGCTATGCATATGATATGATATATACTTTATTCATATTATATACTATACACCTATATGCATCCCACATTTCAAATATTACCACACTGAACAAAATTGCTGACAAATAATGCTCGAAAATGATTTTTTTTCCTACTTTTATACAGTTTTACACCTAAATATGAAATAAAAAAATTTCCGTGAGATGGGCTTTTTTTTCATATTTTCATATGATGCAAATGGGTTAAAGCGTCATTTATGTTACTTTAATTTTTTTTTGTCTTGTAAATTTCATTTATTCATTTATTTGGTTTGTAAAATTAATTCTTTGTTATTTTAATCCCGAATTTTTACAGAAAGACTTACAGAAAAGGAAATTAAAAAAAAACTATTTTTCAACTGTATTAAATCTTTCCCTTTTTGTTGGGAAATATTGGAAAATAGAGATAAATTTTGTTTAGATAAGCGCTCTCTAAAAAAGAGGATAGGCATTTAATACGTTGATATAAAATAATTTTTTGTTTTATCTGGCTGTTTTAAATGAAATTTTTCAAAAAAGCACTAGCTCAATGTAATCATAACACAAACGCATTATTAATTCTTCAGCAGCAATTATGTTCATGGTGATTTTCTGGAATAAATTATGTTTATTTTATTTTAGATTTTTTTTAAGTGAACTACTTATTGCATACATCTTCTTCGATCACTTCTCTGTCAAATTTGTTTGTAAATGGAGAAAAAATACAATTTTTGGAAAAAAAATTAATGAAAGTATTTGATTTTGCTGTGTAATATTATTAAGCTCATAGCAAATAAAATTAAATAAATTTGGCATCTATGAAAATGTATCAATTTTTTAAAATTAGTTTTAAATTATGTTTATATGCCTTTTTTTCATATCTTATATTATTTGATAAATCACTCTTCTAGTTGCAAATTAACTAATTAAAGAAAATTGAACGCTTAGTGCAATGCCGTTTGGCCTAAGTGTTAGTTTGATATTGACTTTGGAAGAGTTTGATAAATGAAACATTTGTTTGCCTCTAAAATTAATAATTTTTCACTCTATTTACTTAACTGTTGCAATGATCAGAAATTCTTTATGAGTTAATCATGATTGGCATGGTATTTTGTAAACGAGAAGTAAGGATTAAACTGTTCCACTAACATAAAATACACACTTAAATGGTCAATAAAATTTTACCACCATAACGAGGTTGAAGCATTAGAAAAGTGCAATAATGTATCCAGGTTTTCTAATCGTAATACAATCAAATTCAATTCTTTTTCATAATATTATTTGTTTAATTTTAAGACAATGCTCATTAGAAGGTAAATTGTAGCATTCCATAGGCCACTATAGCATTTTAAGCCGTATTAGAAGTTCTTAATAATGATGATGAACTCCCTAAAAATTATGATATTCGATTGCAAGCTTGAAATTTACTATTTACCGTTTTCGAATGTAGCATCTTAAAGGCATCTACTCAGTACAAAACTTTCAAAGCATGAATTTTCTTTTCTAAAAATAGGTATATTCCGTTTGTCAGTGGTTTTATTAAATAATCTCGATCCCAAAGTACAAATCTTTGCCTGAATTAAAAAGAACAACTAAATTCATGTTCGTCAGCACACATAATCTTTTTGTTCTTTGAGTAATTGCTCCTTTACTGGCATTTGTGTTGCTTGAACACCGATGCATTAATATCCATGTCTTATCTGTACTTGTAATGGTAATCGATTGTTCTTATTCATAAGATCCACGGAAAATAAATGGAACTTCTTTAACGAAATTAAACACCAGATTGGGGCATCTTGTTTTCATGGACCAATTGAACATACCGCCTTTTGATTATTTTTCAATACAAGCGATTTTATTCGGTTTCATTCGAAAGTTGATTTGTTTAGGTCTCATTAACTCATTGCGCAGTTTGACTTTAGGCAATCATTAGTTACAAATTAATTCGATAATTGTGAATAGATTTATCAATTCATGAAGGGAGTGCTGCGTCTTATTCTCTAAATAAGACAGGATCCTTTTTTTAAACGAATCTTTACAACTTCAGAATTAATTTTAATTTATCTTTACTTAGTGTGTATACGCGCGCGCGCGCGCGTGTGTGTGTGTATGTTTGAGTGAACATTATTCTGTAATGCACATAATGCTTCAAAGCCGAATGACTTTTTTTAAAAACTCGTATTTTTTAAAAAAAATTTGGTTTCTGTAAAAATTGTTTTTATATTAGTCGAAGTTTGGCTCCTTTGCACTCCGATGTCTCCTCTATGGCACTATTCGAGGCAATGCATTATTTTGTAGTTTTATTTAACCATTTTCTTAAATTTTGACTGTCAAAAATACTTAAGAGTTGTAAAAATATGTAATTTAATTTTCCAAGAAAATTTTTTAAAAATCATATTATATTAATTATTTGACAAATATTTATGCATCGAATTGCTTTTCGGAGCGCTAAGGATTAATTATTTCCCCTTTAATCTAAAGCTGAACTTTTACAGGACTTGAGAGATAATTAGGAATAGATACATAGTACAATTAACAGAGCTTGATTGCACTTAGCAGCAACTTATAACAATTAATCTGTGATCTCCATAATAGTATGAATGAATTATATGACTATTAAAACTTGGAATTAAAAATTATTTGGCAGAAAAATAATTTTAACTTTTAAGAGACCAGTTACATAAAAAATTTACTGAAAATGTTAGTTAGCATAGATATTGGTGAACTTGCTTGTTGCCGAAATCTGTTAAATGTTCAGTACTTTTCTAATGTTAGAAATTTTTTTCTCCAAATCGTATTTTAAACTGAAAATCGAAAAAAGGAAGAAAAAAAACTATGGTATATGCTACAAATTATTATAGTATTATTCTGGTAGACCTCCTTTAAATATTTTTTTTAATATTTTAATAAATGTTGAGCTTTTTTTTAACTCTGCAAAGAAAGAATGCAATATAACTAGTAGAAAGTGCAATATAACCTTCACTTTTAAACTTTAAGGAATAAATTACTGATTAAATTTATTCAAACTGTCTGTTTGAATTATTGCGCTTTCGTTGTTATTAACTGTAATTCCCTATTATTTGTTGCATTTGTTGCAATGCTTTAAAATATATCGTTTCATCTATCAAAGTATTGTTTTCTACTTTACTGATTCCCAGATTTTTTCTAAATTGGATAATTTTAAATATTCTGAATTACAAAACTTTAATGAGCTTTTTTATTTTTTTAATATAATGTGCATCTGAAAGTAAAAGAATAAATGCAATATTACATTATAAGCAATAAAAAAAATTTTAAATTGAAAAGATGTTATATGAAATCTTTCTTTTTATTCAAGTAAATTTTTACTTCTTTCAATATCTTAATGAGCGTTTATTATTTGGTAACATGCGATAAAAATTGTTTACCCTCTTTTTTTTCTGTTGGAAATATTCTATGTCCTAGAATACTTTTCCCTTTTATTTAATTAGCATGATTTAACTGACGCATATAAATGATCATAAAATCCTAATTACGACTTTTTTTTTTTTACGATTTTCCTCCCCAAACGCAGATGATGGACGGATTTGCATTTTGCTTTTACTATGGGGATTAGATGGAGACTTAGTTCATATTATTGCTCTTATTTTTTCAATTTAGGTTTTTTTTATATCTGTGTATTTTTTTCCCGTTATCAGTAAAAATCAATGCGGCATTATTCATCCTCAATATGTATTTTTTATCGCGTTAAGATGATAAATGGTTTCATGCTTTATCAATTTGTGCTTTGTGGTTTTTTTAAATAAAGAATTTTTTTTTTTGTTTTAATAAGAAGTTGTTGAATGTTTCCTTGACCATGAGACCATCATAGATAAAATTTTAAAAATATAGATAGATAGTATATTTATAATGGCGACTAAGCACCTTTTTCTTAATTCTTTTAATTAAATCTTTGATAAAGGTTAAATGAATTACTTTATGATGTATTTTCTACATTTTTTTTTTTTTTTTGAAATTATCTTGGGTCAAAGAGGTTTGAAGAATTTTTATTTTAAAATAAATGACTGTTTTCTTCGTTTTTAAAAAATTATGTCTATTTGGATATTCTGTAAAAGTATATAATTCTAATGTAATTTACTGTGCTGTATAAATGCCACAAAATGACACGAATTTTGTATTGAGAAGAAATACTTTCATTATTTAGATAGTTTTTGTACCATTTATACTTTTTACTCTGAGATACTTGAAGTAAATAAAAACTTCAAACTTTGGAGTAAGAAAACGCCCATTCAGCATAAAGCAACTTGTCTCACGTTTAACATTTGTTTTAATAAACTTTAAATAAAAAAGAAATTATAAATCTGCTAAACTAACTACTTAAGCCAAACTAAAGGTTTTAAAAACCAACAAAGTAAGTTTTGTAATAGACGTTCCCTATTTCCCAACAACTGTTTTATGTGATCAAATGAAAAGCTTTCCCCCGTATATGTAAAATCACGTTCCTTCTGTTATAATAATAAGCCCATTCGAAAGATTTTTGCATAACTTATAGTATTTGGAAATTCTGTATAGTTACGTTTAATTTCAGATAAATCGATTAAATAAAACTTCATGTCTGGGTTGCCTTCCAACTACTAGACATGGAAACCATGTTATCTTAATTGTCTTATATATGCTTGTCTATTATATATATGAAGCTTTCTAATAGAGAAGAACCCTATGGAATCATAATTTATTCAAAGTAAATATATTGTTTGACCATCTGCTAAATTCCGTAAAGCTGTTACTTCCTTTATTTTTTATCCCTCTTGTAAACTACATAGAATTCTTCTTATGCTTTTAACAATGGGTAAAATCAAATGATTCAATCTCGCATAAAATAATTGAAACGATTTGGATTTCAGAATAATAAAATCTGTTGTTGAAGACTAAGCAAAAAAGTTCCTTAAAGGAATTGTCAAAATTCAGAAAAAAAATTACATTACTATCAAATTAATACAATTAAAAAGACGTCTTTTTAAATGTTAGGATGACGTAAAAATAATTTTTATGCTGTAATATATAAAGTCATGATGGAAAAATGTCAAAACTTTTCGCTTTATTAATTTAAACTCTAATTAAAACTTTTAAAAATCACTACTAGGTGATTTTTTTTGTTTGTTTTGTTCTCCAAAGTATATATATCCTAAGTTAGGCAGCTCCGTGGTAAATAGTCTGGCACATATACACTTATCCTTATTAATTATAAAGTTAGCAATTATAGATTATTTCTAGAGAAAGCAAATTAATATACTTGGTATTTATCTTCTATAAATGTCTGATTTCCATAGACTTTTTCCTGCGGCGATTGTTTTTCATAAAAAATTCCATGATTTCTAAATTCCCTTTCAAAATCAAAATATATTGTCGAAATTACTTTTTTCATTGCGCTATAATATGTCTAGAAATGAACAGAATAAATCTGATATCGATAGATAAAGCTTCAATTTGCTTAAATCTACAACTTATGCAACTCACAGTAAGTAATGAGTAAGAAAATGAATTAAAAAATAAATAAATGAAAGGAAGTTTTAAAAAATTCGCTACTTTTATATATTTTTATCTCATCTTAGAAAAGGTAGCTCTTGCCACATATTTGTTAGATTGAAAACGAAGGATAAAGATTTCAAAGCAACCTGAAAATAAAGACGTCGCCTTATAAAATCACTTTCACCACTACTTTTGTCAAAAAAATATGGAACAGGTACTGAAAAGTATAGGTGTAGTCATGTATCTGTAAAAATTTTAAATCTTGTTTAAAACTTTTAATAAAATGATTTTTAAATTTTATAATTTTTATATCGATCAAAAATAGATTATAATTGATAATCTATTATATGCGACACAAAATTTAAACTCTGTTTTTCACATTAAAGCGTCAGACGAATGCCGATTTACAATGTTGTAAGCTTGAAAAGTACCTGATAGCTCAATAAATAGTTGTTATGAGCAAAATTTCTGAAAACATTTCTGAGGCTAGTGTGGTTTAGTTAATTAATAGTTTTTTACAGGTATAAAAACATTTTCACTTTTGAGCTTATAGTGTTTACCACTTTCCTTCATTTAAATAATGAAGTGATACAAAGTGATAAACTTATCTGGAAGTATTTGGAATAGATATAACATTCGTTTCTGTATCGGTGTTTCGCGATCATAAAATCGAAGCGTTCTCTTTACCCTTTCATTTCTTTTATTTAATTTACATATTTTTATTAAGAAAAAGAAAGTTTAAAATGCCTCATACTGCGCCACAAAATTTTATTAAAATCGAAAAATTAGTGGGAAAGGCCTTTTTCCAAATTATGTAATGTCATGCAAATGTACTAAATTACTTGAACCAAACTGTAAAAAAAAAGTTAATTATTTTCAAAAAATAGGTAAACTGTCTGTCCAATGTTTCATTTTGTGCACTTTTACACCATTAAGATACGGCATTCAGTGCGGTGAAATTTTTGATAAGTAATGGCTGAGAAAAGCTATTACTGCTTTTTCCTTCCAAGTTGTGCTCGTTCATTGTTTATGGGAAGTTAGCACGCTATTTTGCTTCCCAGGGAGGGCGAGGCAGAACATTTTCTCACTTAATTGTGACTGTTTTGATATCTCATTTAATTACCTTTATACACCAAGAAAATATGAATGTCTCCAGACATTCTTTTATGCTGAAAACGTTTTGTTCTTAATGGCATGATTTTTTTTGTATATCGGATGCCTCATTTTTATAAAAAAATTAGTAATAAGTGCATATAAAATATAAAGAAACAAATGTTTCTCTTTCCTTTTTTCCCTGATTTGTGTTCTTACATTTTTATTATTTGTCTTGCTTTTATTGCTCCAGAAATCTGAAAGTTAGTATATTGAGAAAATTTTGTACTTAATTTAAAACTTTTAGTAAATCATATTCTCGTTGGCAGTGTAATTTTTCTCCCATTTTAACAATGCTTTTAAATAAATTGATAATTTAAATAAACAAATAAAAGATGAGACTCCAAATTTCATTGTCTGTTGAAATTTATAAAATAAATTAAATTGATTAGTTTAGAACTTTTTTATTTTTCGAATTCAAATTTGTCTCCCTAGTAAATATATTAGAACGCAATTAATTGTTAATTAAAGATTTGATTATTAATAAAGATTAAAATTAATAAAGATTGTGCTGATTGTTAATAAAGATGAAAGAAAAGATTAAAGATTGTTAATAAAGATTAAAGAAAATATTTTATTGTAAAGAAAAGAGCGCATCCGTGAATTATTTCCATAATTTTGAGAAATACAACTCTATTATTATCATAAATTTCATGAAATTCATTTTAATATATAAGCTTATTATATTTTAATGATTGTGCTAGGAAGAATCTTTAATTTCTGTCTCAATTATCTACTTTACTAATTTTCAGATACGAGACTTGCTTGGAAATTATTACTTTTATTCCGACGAAAGAGGTTCTTAAACTGTTAATTAGATTTTTTAAAATTTATTAACATATAGATTAAACATGTTTTTAATTTTAAAACTACACATATTATATAAGTAAACATTCACTGAATCATGTTAAAGAAAAGGCATAACAAAAACTTTTTCTCAAAACTGTTTTTAAAATAATTCTATGGATCAATCAGAATAATTCTAACATTTCTCATCTTCATTGTTATAAGAATTTCTATTTTATATTAACCTATCTACTAAACTTTAAATACAGTTTTTTTCCTTCCAAAATTAACAATTCGATTGCATGTATATGGTTACGAGATAGAAAAATTACTTAAATTATTCTCCAATTCGATTAGATTTTGGATATAAATTTGCTTGTTCATTGCAATATAGTTTACCCTGTGGTTTATAGATTTCTTGATGCAAGTTTTTCGTTCGGCATACAATTTGAGTTAATAGATAAAATTGCAGTACAAATATAAACGAAGCACATCAGCATTAAATTGCATGTAATTCAAAAAAAAACCATACAAAAGTTCTAAGCAAATAAAATCAAAACAAGACTGAAAATAAATTACCAGTTCTTGTAAAATATCATATCCGAATGCAAAAATCCAATAAAAAAATATGTAATACGAAGTAAAAATCTTAAAATATAAAAGACATTAACAACATGTATTAATATTCAAAATATAATTATTAAAATCTCCGAAAAAACTAAAATATGCATTATCGTTAAAAGAAATAAAATTATTTTTTTTTAGTCAAAGTACCTGTAAAAGAAAGCTTTTGTAGACGCAGCTGGTAATGTAAATAAAAAAATTCCTTTCAATTTTGTTTGATATCCGCTATTCATAACTAGTCACTTTCGACGACTGGAGGGTTGGCCAGGATTATTTATTATATTTAAGTACATGATTTCTTTAAATAATGAGAGATTAGAAGTGTGTTGTTTTAATTGTCTTTTATAAGTTCTATTTATTGTAGAATAAATTGTACATACTTACTGTACATATATTAAACATTTTAAACATATTGTACATATTTATCGTTCATAAACTTTTCTAATGGAGATCAGATTCGTAACATCACATCGCTATTAAGATCCGGTTCAGTTTTCTTCTAAATTTTACGGCATTTTTAACTTTCTATTAATGTAAACTACATATGTTTAAACAGTGTCCTTTTGTTTCCAATAATGGAAGAAAATTAAGCTATTGTATATTTTGGTGGAACTGTAAAAATTGTATAAATTTCAAGTTTTATTGTTATCTGCTGTTAGTATATCAGACAAAAAATATTAACATGCTGAAATTCAACAAAATTGATTTTATTAAAACAGACAATTTTTTAAAATTTTGAATCGGCATAAAATTTAATTTTGTTCAGTAATATTTTAAAAGCCAAAAATTTGTTCAGTTACTAAGCAATTAAAATTTTGATTTAAATTTCAAAAAAAAAATCAATTCGCTGCCTTTAAAATATAAATGTGACATGTTTAGTAACTTGTTGTAGTTCAAACAGTTCATCTTGTAAAGTGTCGCTCACACACACATGCATTCACATACTTTCATCGTTTTTCTTAGTTACTTAACTTCAAACTTAAAACTTCAATGAGGTTAGTTTACAACTTTGTATATATTTGAAAGAAATTTTCTATAAAAATGCATCCAAAAACATAGCAGTATTATATAACTTTGAGAACCGCTGTTACAATTTTGTGTTGATACTAACTTGAAATGATGTAATTGTTAATAAAAGTGAAACATAACGTGTTAAAAAATATATTGAATATTTGTTAATTATAATTAAGGTAGAATCAATAGACCCAATGACTCCTACTTTAAAATCACTCCTTTAAATCCCATCCAAAAGTTTTGGCAGTTGCTCAGTAGAAATTCTTTATTTAAAATTTTTATTTATTGTTTACTAAATCCAGCAATCGGATGCCGCTTAATATCAATATCATTCTAATTATATGATTCAAAATTGAATATTAGTCTTCTATATCAGAGAAAATTTTTCTCTGAATAAGACACTAATATTATAAATTCTTCATGTATATAACTTCTATGAATTATTAAGGTATTTGTTTCTGAATATCGGGATACAAGGAATAGTGTAGTCTTAAAGATACATGAATATAAAAAATAATGAGATAGATGATCAAATTTTTAAAAAGTAAATGCAAAATACTATTTTAGTATGAAAAACTGGGAAGAAACTTCAATTCACGTATCTTGCGTGTGTTTTAAATAGGCGAATACATTTCTAAAAATTAGTAATGACATTTCAATGTTTTTCCTACCACTATTTCTATTAGTCAAATCTTGGCTTCCCTATAAAGTTTTCAGCTATTTTGCAAATTCATCTTTCATTTTTGCGGAGAGTTGCCATCTGAAATAATCGATGCTTTTGCCGAGTTTTTTCCTACAATCCACAGTGAGAAAAAAAATTATTGGACTTCTGTTCAATAACTGACAAAACCATTTATTTTTCTAAGCCATTGCCTGAAGCTTTCTCTATTTTCTGTTTCTCTTGTCGACGTGTAGATATAATATGTAAGAAAAATATAAAACAGCAAGAAATACTTCAACTTTCTTTCCTGTGATTTCTTCCATCATTTTTATATGTTTTTCAATAAGGCTCTTTTGCATCCATTGCTGTATTTCTGAATTCCGTTTTGAAAAGATTTATTCAAAATATCTTTTGTGAAAAAGTTATTCTGCATTGCATGAAAAATAAATTCATCTGTCATCTTTTTTTTTCCAAAATTATATTGAATTTCTGATTTTTTTTTTATTTTAATGGAACTGTGGATATCATCTTTTTCTTCCTTTGTTTTTGACAAGTTATTTAGAAAGGAATTAAATATACCTACTTAAAATTTTTGCTTTTTTTTTTTATTCTTCTTATTTTTTTTATTCTTTTTTATTCTTCTTTTTATCTATTTTTCTTAATTCTTCCATTTCATTTAAAAATAAAAATTAAAATGAATGAAGTTTACACAATGTCTTGAAATGCGATATCGAAGTATTTAATATAGATAATGTATCCCATCTTTATTTATACTGCAAAAGAAAAAATATCGACATATCAGCCAAGGAAATGTTATCCATCATTTATTAAAATTAATAAGAGCAGGAATCATTACATATCAAAATTTTCAATATCCGTGAAGAGAAAAGAAGAAAATGCAAGTAAAATTTCTTCAATACTCTCACAAGGCAGCATCCATTCTTCCAAGTTGCAACTTTATTATCTTCTTTTTTTTAAAAAAAATATATTCTTTTTTATATTATAAAATAATAGTATGAAACTAATCATATTAAAATAAATTGATTTTCATTTAAAAAAGTATTTATTCAACTTAAATTTATTCAATTTTCTTTTATTTTCAATTCCTGTCAAAATATTGTTCAGAAGCCTGACTACGATTATAAAGTATTTTGTAAGTGAAAGCCTCAAATAAATAATGCATAGATTAAGAATACTGTAAGAACTGTAATTTCTCTTTCATGCTTTTTTCTTTAAGAATTTAGTAATAAAGATAAAAAATTAACTACCGATTAAACTCTTTGCTTTCGGTTTTCATTTTATATTGTTTATATTTGATTTTTTTCTTCTTTTTATGTAGTAGTTATCGAGATATAATATAAACATCGTTTTAAGAATGCTGATAAACTCTAATTGCTATATCATGTACTTTTTTTTTTATCATTCTTGTAATAATTGGTCAAAGCTTGAATCTTTTACTTTTTCCTTCAAGCCAATCTGATATGGTTTCGCCAAATTTTTTTCTAGTTCTTTTAATAAAAAAAGAAAAAAGTCATTTTTCTATAATTAGAAAATGAAAACAAGGACGAGATTTGTTATTATCTAAGATATTTAAATAAGAAAAACTGATAGAAAACTGTAGTCTAACATTCCAATTAATGTAAAAGATACAGTAAAAATATTATTTTAGAAAGGTAGGGACATAAAAACAGGATGTTTATAAATTACTAAACTCTGCACTTACAATAAAGCTTTACCTTCTAATATCTGATCCTATAATTAATTCATAATTCTTGGAGTTCTCGAATTTTTGGTACGTTTTGATTATTTTCTGTGAAATAGCATTTTTTGTAAAAGCCTGGCGAATTTCTTTTTGTCTTTGCTCTGTTCTTTTATTTTTTTAAAAAAAGGAATTAAATAACATATTGAAATTTCCATGTTTGATTTTGTTTAGAAATATATATACATTCTCTTGCAAAGATAAATGCCCTTGGAAATACCGAATTTTTTAAAAAATGAACACTTGATTTTACCTTTAAATACAGCTTTAGTTAGTATTTCCCCGAAGATTAATATATATGTGCTTATGAAAAGAGAAAAAGCAAAAATATGTTTACTACGAACTTCCATTAGTTTCAATTAAAGTGTCATGAAAAATATGTTGGGAAGCCTATTTTCTTTGCTTATTCTTAAGAGAATTAGCATATCTTTTTCCCTGCTTGTAGTTTATTAACTTGCTATTTTTATTGTACTTTTTGAGTGCGATTAATTAATTCTTAATTCTTTTATCTTTTAAGTAATGATTCTAACAGGCTTAAAAATCTTTCTTTTGTAAATGCATCCTGATTTTCTTTCTCTTTTCCTTCCTTTCAAACCAATTACAGAAGATTTTTTTATTTAATGTTTTGCCAAGAAAATGGTCAGAAAATCCGACCTCAGTTTCATCGATCGTTTGTTAGTGATCTTTTTTTTGTTCTAAAGTATTATCATCCTTCCTTTTCCGATTCTAAGAATGTGTTAGAAAATAAGAGAAAGGTCTCCCTTTTAGGATAAGAGCTCTAAAGCATGAGAGTTTAAATGGCCCTGTTGGCTTTTCTAAATTACTTTCAATTACTAATGATAGTTGAAAAAAATTGGTCCTCCGATATTTTTTCAGCGACTTTTGTCTTTAAAACCTTTTTTTCTCTTAATTCTGGTCTGTGTTTACTCAAAAACTTGAAGATATTTTTTTATCCTAAAATTTTATTTAGAATTTACTTCGAAATGGGTTACATCTACCTTTAGTAAAAATAAATGTATGTCTTTGTTTGCACTACTATTCTACTGGGAAGAATGTTTGGCTTAAAATTGTTGAATTTGACACAAATCTCTTTTGAAGGGTGGAAATATGCACTTCGGAATGATTTTTTTCAATTACAAATGGAATTTAACTTTGCTTTTTAGCTTTTCAAGATAAATATTTTCTTCCATGCTGTTTTTTAAAAGCAATATTTTAATAAAATTTTTAACATTTTTTAAAGTTTATGTTAATTACTATTAATATTTATCGTCAATATTAAGCAACTATGTACCGTTTTTAACATTTATTTTTAATACTACACCTTTGTTCTGTAACCTAATTCGAGTTTTAAAATATATATCATCATATTTTTAGTTTAAAAAGTTTTAGAAGCTCATTTTAGGCATGTGGATCTTTTTAAAATTAAATCGATAAACGAAAATCTTCTTAATCATTATGTTACGCTATCTGTCTTGTTGGATGTATACACAGAACTTTCATACTGAATAGTTCTACTCTGTATCCTTAATTGTTTTATAAAAATGTTTCCATTCTGCATTCAAATTAAGGAATTAATTGAAATTTAATCAATTTTTGTTAATATTATGACAAATGCCGATTCGGAGAATGCGTATAAACAATTTATAATATAAATAACAAGTTGAAAACATTTAATTTAGAAATATTTTATTACAGGAACCGTTAAAATCAAATTAATTATAAATGATTTTATAAAAAATCAGTTAAAAATATCACTTGTTTTCCTTATCTTACTTATTCCGTTTAAAATTTTTGAAAATTAATTAATTATATAAGTTTATAATCATAAAAGTTTTGACAATTTTTACCTATTTTAAATATTTGTCTTTACTTTTGAATTCAGACTTAACAGAGAAAAAAAGGAATGGAAATTTCTTCAGAATACAAAGTTCTCAGGTTTGAAACTCCTACTGAAAAATGGCAAATTAAAAGGAAAATTAAATATTGTTGGCCTTTCCTTCATATAAAATTTCGATGAGTTACATAAAATATTAATATCTCAAAATATCACGCAGCAAAAATTGATGAGTTAATAACAATGAGGAGAAATAATTAAATTTACTAAAGCCTGAAAAATTATTTGGTTACTGTACCTTATATCTGTTTTTGAACAATTGTCTTCAGTGTATGTAAAATATAATTCTGCGTATTATCTTGTAGAAAATGGATTCTGATTTTAATAAAGTACACATTTTAATTTCCATTCCCAGCTTCGTTTTCTAATTATCAAGATTGATTGTTGTTTTTTCTGACTTCTCGTTATGAAACAACTAGCAAAAAACTCTGAAACAACAACCTTATTAAAGCTTATGCATCATTCAAGCTATTGACATGAAACAATGTATAAATGAAAAGATATTTATTGAATTTTAACAAACAGCTTTGATTATTTCAAGTTAAATGCGACAAATACAAGTTAATTTGAAAGTAATAATTTCCCTTATAGTAATGATATTAAAAAAATAAGTAAATTTTATAATCAAATATGTATTATAAAAATGAGAAAAATCATACTTTTTTTGCAAATATTGTGTATTAATTATGCATTTATTTTATGTTAACTTGTTCATTTAAGTGAGCGATATATCAACGTTTAATCTTCATTTAACATGCTGATTGTTTATGAGCATTAACTACAGCATTTCGAATCAATTCTATAATGTTTGTGACTTCCAGCAGCCTATTAAATCGAAGCTTCGCATTAGTACGAGTTAGCTTGTCTTCTATTAATTCATCAACTTCTGTTAATTCCGAAACAGCATCGGTATCGCAGCCTGTATATCTCCTTGAAAGTTATAATTAATTTCAAAGGATTCCAGTCTTTTTGCAATATTAATTTTAATAATGTATAATACAATATTAATTTTAATTTGCAATATTATATTTACAAAAAAAAATTATAGCCGAAGAACAATTTTTCATCTAATGAACAAAGCATTTTATTCTTAAGTTGTGTCGGTTGAACTGGGAATGAGATGAAATGATTTATAAATTATCAATGCAATAAAAGTGCATTAATGTAGTTTATTTTCAAAATACCATCATAAAAGGGAATTAGAGAGACCTGCAATATTTATCTATTGATTTATTTCTCATCATTATGCTCATTAATATATGTCTTTTCATTACAAAATCGCCGTAAACTCCTCTCTTTATCTTAATATAATAAAATAATAAACAATATTTAGTAATTTTTTTATCGACCAATATTATTAAATTTGAATAAAATTGAACGGATACAATAAAAAA
This sequence comes from Argiope trifasciata, assembly GCA_026543055.1. NCBI lineage: Eukaryota > Metazoa > Arthropoda > Arachnida > Araneae > Araneidae > Argiope > Argiope trifasciata. Next base: position 3,112,874 of record JAPMOQ010015927.1, read on the forward strand.
TTTTCATTTTTACAGATATTTACATATTCTCAGGTATTCTAGAATTTTTTAAAAGTTGATTTGTTTTTTTATAACTGCTACTTTCTGTTCCTGTGAATGTGATGTCCTTTTTTATCGTTCAAACATTCTCATTCTGTTAGTATACGCCAACTTCCATTTAAAATGAATAAGTTTGGCTTAGCATGAGTATTTTTGTGTGACTTTTTCCCCTGTTAATGATAATTCAACTTTGAAGGGGAGGGGGACCTTCCTCTGGAACACAAAGCATGTCCAAGAGGCCGAAAAAGAAGTAGTGCATATTTTAGAATAAACAAAAAAAATTATGGTCTGTCTCTTTCTTTTAAAAGATTTGTTTCCCCCTATCTAGTTTTGTTTTTATTTTTGGCCAAAGAATACAATCTTCCTTAAAAGGACCCTAGGCGCCTATTCTTGATCCTCTCTTTGCGCAGGCGCAATCTTTTCAAAGTTTAAAGGTTTTCCGCTTGAACTATCAATTCTTGCGATGTTTTTAAAGAAGTTTTTAGATAACTTCCCTGCTATCTAAATATTCCAGTTTTTTAAATAAATTAATGCAGATATTTTTAAGTTAATTACATTTTATTGCATTATTATTTTTCTGTTATAATATTTCATTTTCATTATATAGTATTATGTTTAACTGACTTGAATATCTGAAGAGATCTTTCAATAACATTCCAATTATTCACAGTGTAAAATTTTAAATACACCTTAGCTGCATATTTATTATAAAATGTTAAAAAGTTTTAAAACTACGTGAAACAGGTAAAAGGATAGTTAAATTATTAGTTAAATTTGCGTTAGAATACATTTTTTCCCTAGTTCCCCGAAATGAAATTGGCAAATGTCACAATTAAGATGCTATATTTCACAGTAGAATTACTAATTTATAGTAACTACTCTGCACAGTGGAATTACTAATTATCAGTAATTATACTGCACGTTGGAATTATGACAATTTAACAGACTTTTTCTTTTCTAATTTTGAGAGTATTTAAGTTATTAAAAAATGATAACTAAATTTTTGAAGTTATGAAGACAAAAGTTAACAAAATAAGTTTTAAAAAAGAAATCGGGATGGTTTATTCATAATCATGTATACTTCTCTTAAATATTATCTATTCTTTTACAACATAAAATTTCCATCTAAATTTTTTTCCCAATATTTTTAATTACTTTCTTATTATTGTGTCAAATTCGGCATATTTTCACTGACTTTATTTTTCATCTTCTTCTTCAGGTCATTGTTGACTTACACTGAGATAGTTTATCTATGAAAAATGCAAAAACATGAAAACTAGCGGAATTTATAATGATCCCAAATTATAGATATGCAAATTATTTCCTTTGAAAAGCGGAATCTAAATATTTTCCAAATTACTACACATCGGAAGAAGCTGCAGCAACAAGAAGGAAATTTATTTCATGTTAAGAAAAGCGTCCAAATCAGAGAAGTTACTCTCTAAGCGCATCAATAAATTCATGAATATTTCGACCATTATGCAGACATTTTGGCTTAATTGAGAGCAGTTCATTTTTCTGGCTTTTTTTTTCCTTCATCATTTTATTTTTTTCTCCTGTCTGCCATTAAACTGCGGCTTACTTACCACTGAATATTCTTCGGAAAAAGAGGAGAGAAAAAAATTCGAAAGCGAAAATAGCCAGAAAAACGACATTAACAGTTATTTTTATGTCAGTTGCATAAGTCAAAATTTTCCAGCAAGGCATTTTCTTTTCTGGGGGTCATTCGAATATTACGGCGGGCTCAAAGTTTTTTTTTACTCGGAGATAAACAAATTAATGAATATAAAGGGGTTAGCTTAATTCTAAAAAGGTAAAACAAATTTTAAGTTAAAATAAAGTAAAAATAATTTTCAGCTTATTAAATTGTTTCAGTTTACTAGCTTGTATTTTTTTGAACTGATCAAATAAAAATCATCATTACTTTCATGGAATAAATTTATAACATTCCCAATAATAACTATCTTAATACTATAGACGGTGCTTGGAATAAATAGCTCGAGTATTTCTCCCATTTTCTTCCCAAATAGTTTTTTTTTATTTAAAATGCTTTGTAGAAGATTGAATGCCTCGTATTTTATCATAAAATCTTGAAAAGGCTGTATGTTTGTATTCGGTAAGAATTCAAATGTGAGAAAGATTCACTTTCCGGGTTTTTTTTAATTTATATAGTCATTTTTTAAATTTCTAATAATTCAGTGACATCCATTTATGTTCTTTATTTTATCTAATTGTTTGCGGTTTTTTTTCCTTCTTTTGGTTAGGTAAGATAAAAAGAAACAGCATTCAATTTAATTTGAAATAAGAAGAAATTTACACGAAAGGATATTATTACAAACTTTTGGATTTATTTTATGATCTCATTTGTATAAAATCAATTTAATTCCAATAATTAATAGAAAATTCATAGTTAACACTTTTCACCCATCAAATAGAAATTTTTATTACCATAAGGTTTCATATAAATCTTTAATATAAATTCCATTCCTTCTACTACTGAAAAATGTTGAAGTGATATTTAATATTGTATCGTACCACTATCTGCCCTAGGAAACTTAAAAAAGTAGTCAAGTAGAAATAAATTGTAAGTTTAAATGCAAAAATGGAACAAAAAAGAAATGACGAATCCGGCCTGAAGACATTTTCAAGGGTCACCTTCAAGTAGGGATTCAAACCAGGGATTTTTCTGTCAGGAATATGGCTTCCGTCTAAAATACTGACCCTTTGTAACCCGAAAATCCCAAGAAATTGAGGTTTTGAAAACAAGAATTGATATCATAAAATCAATAAATTGCACCATAATAAGCAAACTATTATTTCAAAAATTTAAATCTAAAACAAGACCACAGCCAGTTTGAATCAAACTTTACTGCAAAAGGACCATAAATAGTAAAACCTAAATATGCTAATAGAATAAAACATTTTTAAACTGAATTCAGCTTTAAACGTGGCAAAATTAAATTCTGTTTATCTTTGTGGGTATGTACTAGCATGTTTATTATTTTGACAAAGTTTTTGGAATTTTTATATTTTAACTGGTATGTTCTTTACCTTTATATTCTTAAAATTAGATTTCAAATGTTTTTCACTTCTGGAGAAAACCTGCAAATCCACAGCGTATATTTTTTTTTTCAACTGACGTGCCGACTTTTTGATACGACCCCTAGAAGCGAAATTGTTTGGCGACTACAGAGATGGAGTTAAAAAACATATATTCAGGATCTTGGATATTTCATAACTCTATGTATACCTATGGCTGCGCGCCAATATATGTATAAAATAGGAAGAGAGTCTGAAGAAAGTTTGGGTGCTGGGGCCCGGATAAAGGCGGCTAATGCCTTTCGAGGGAAAGATGACAAAATCAATAGGTGAGGGTAAGCAGCTGTCGGTAATGTATTCGCTGTTGTGGGCGCGGCTCCTTTGTGGTTTGCCGGCGCTAAATATAGAAGGCAAACAGCTAAATGCCACTGCTTTCTGTGTCCGTAAGACCATTGCTTTTTTCTCATATCTTTTATGTCGAAAATGTAGTAATGGGCTGGCGCTTCCGTAGACTAGACATCAGTGATTATTTATCTGGATTATTTTCCATTCGAAAAATTCCTTTTTTGCTAACAGCAAATTAAGTGCAAAATGTTGAAAGAATGGCTGCAGGGTTTGAAGCACGTTCATTCATGAAAGATTACCTTAAAATGAAATTTCTATTCAGAAATATTGATTATTGCATTAAAAAAAAATAATTTGGATATTCGAGTTTGGTGGAATTTTAATCTTGTATCTTTAGTTTTAAAACATCTGACCTTCGTGTCATCTTATTTTCACATTTGTGTTAACCGAAAATGTTTTCCAGTCAGTATATTTTTGCCTAATATCTATGTTATAATTATTATTTTCAATTACAAGATTTAAAAATTTTTAAAATGTTGCAAAATTTTAATATTAGTTAAAAATTGAACAGATATATTGTTTTTATTATCTTTATAGCAAATTGAATTAAAGTTTTGGGGTTTCAAATGGTCAACACTTTAGTGTAGTGATTTATGTTTTAAAATGTAATGAAACATTTTTTTCAGGGTAATTCAGTTGTTCTTAAAATCTTTTTAATCCTAATTAATATAAATTTTAATGTTCTTTAACGAATCATTATTACTGTCATTTCTTCTGCTTTTTAATCCTCTTATTTATTCCTGGAAAATGTATATTATTATTTAAAATCAAATTTTTAGAAAATTATTTTTCTGCAATTTTTTTTTTATTTAAAAAGTAATTGATCATATCTCGTGCATTATAAAAGCATATTACGAAACTGTCCAATGCTAAACGTAACTAATTGCTTTCTTGATTTTTATAATTTAATTTTGTTCAAATAGCTTCAGAAATCAGATTTTTTTTTCCTAATTGCAGCGAACGCCTCATAAATAAGCAAATCTTTCTTGCATATATTTCTTCTCGGTTTATCCATCTGGCTACATTTCGAATTCTAATTTATTTTCTCCTTCCCTGCCATTTATATTGACTTCTCGAAAGTTTCTTCAAGATTTTCATCCTTTGATCCTTCAAAGAAAAGGCTTTCAGTTCTTTGAACCGTATTTTTGCGTAACATCTCCCTCACGTATTCAAAATTGGAGAGTTCTTTTGTTCTCATTTCTCATTCCTCCATGATTTCAATGGAGCTCTTTTTTACTCATCCTTTTCCTCTTTTTAAGTTTGTCGTTGTTTCTCATTTCATCTCTCCTCTACAAGATGGAATCGTAGTTCAAGTTTCGATTTCTAAATTGCTTCCAGTAATATAATCCGTGTTTCACAACGACTGACACTGATGAAGTGTAGACTTGATCTTTCAACGTGGGAGATTTTTGTTTCGAGACAACTGAGATGCTTGGCACATGTTCTTGTACATTTGGCATATGAATTAGACATAAAATCGATTTTTCAAATTTATTAACATACCACCTGAATAACTTTCCTGCAAATTTGAATTGCACTTTTTGCATCATTAGATGAAATTTTTCCAGAATAAGTTCCCGAAATGGAAAAAATGTTTATAAATTAAATAACTTAGCTCATGATTTAAATTATGCTGCTATTTATTTGCTTTTTTGAGGGAGAAAAGACAACAAATTGTGTAATATGAAATGGATCACGAAGTTACACTATGTGGTAAAAAAATATCTGGACCTTGCCTAATTTACACGCTTTTCTGAATTTCGGGGGGCCGTGGTGGCCTGGTGGTAAGGTCTCGGCGTCGGAACCGGAAAGTTTCAGGTTCCAGACTCGATTCCGCCGAAGAACCGTCGTGTGAGGGGGTCTCTAGCACATTAAATCTGTCAGGCCAAACGTCCTCCCATTGATGTGGTGTGGAGAGGGGGTGCCAGTTCAGGTGTCATCCTCGTCATCTGATCTTGGTTTAGAATTACGAGGTTCATCCCAAAATAGCCCTCGTGTTGCTTTAAAACGGGACGTTAATATAACTAAACCAGAATTAAACTTCTGAATTTCGGTGAAAGGGCGGTACAAAGTACCTTTCACTTCCGAACATGCAAAAATATGCTTAAAATGAAAAGGTCAAAGAGAGTTATAGAAATTCTACTTGAAATTGGTGAAGAAAAAGATGTAGATGAAAAAAAGTCGACAAATTAACTATGCGGGATGTGATTTTTTACATGCACGAAATTTTATCATCATAATTCTAAATCAAATTTTCTACATTTTAATTGAATGATAAATTTCTAGATTTTAACTTTATAACGAAATATCCATTAGATCTCTTTAACATACCAAACATACTCCCATACATAAACCAAAACTTACACTTGGTTTTAGCATGGAATTGAAAAATTTTTAATGTTGTTATATCGGTAACAAAAACTTTTATTTTGGGGGTCTGATTTTTTTTATTATTTCGAGATAAGAAATTTTCATCTTTTTCTTAAAAATATTTGTAAATAGCGTAATTTAACTCTTGATACCTAAATTTAAAAGCATTATTACTGGCTTTTACTCGCATTAGGGAAATAAAACATTTTTCCAGCAGATTGGCATTAATTTGGTAATGTTTTTTTATAAATTATTTCATACTGAATGACTTCATGATGCATCTATATACAGTATATATAACTAGATTATCTGTGAATGAATATGCCTTATTTAATAACCGTAAAGAAATAAACATTTTTATATGATTTATAAATATTCCCCTAACATTTAACATATTTCAAAATTGAGTTATTTTTTAGTGTACTGTATTATGTTTTGTGTACATTTTCAATGTACGCAAAGTGTATATTTCGACAATAAAAATAAAATAAATGTGTCGTCAAATATTTTCATATGAAAAATGATATAATTAAAATTGGAAACTTTTGTATTGTGATTTTTATGAGGCACTAGCTGGTACCCGGCTCGTTGCTGCCGCAGAAAAAATATTATTAACTGCAATCAGTCAATAATTTGGCAATGTTTTATTGAAATAGGACATGTACCACAATATATAAAATACGAACAAATAAATATTTTATATGTTAGATTTGTGTATTCTTTTAAAATTGTAAAGCTGGTGTTCTTTCAGAATGGTAATGGAAGAAACTATATATTCTTTCTCATGATTCGTTTAGTAGTTGTTCAGATTTCTCAAATGTAATATTAGAAAATGTGATTAAAAATATTCTTTTGACAGTGATTAAACATAGAAAATATATTTATATCATAAAATCGTTAATATAAAAGTAAAGATAATTTTTTTTTTTTTTTTGAAAATTAAGATAGTGCAAAATTATTTGTACCACAATCTTTTAGGAAGTTACTAGTGGAAGCGGAAAAGGCTAACATATAATTAAAATTTAAAATCCCCAGGGTTGGTCTCCCCAATGTTTTCTTACATAATCTGTAATAAAGTTGTTACCTCTGAGAATGGCTTGCATAACAATTATGTTCAATAGATATTCAATATTAACTTGGATTTAGCGTTTCTGCTGAATCTATTGTCTCTTCACCGAGCTATTTGTCGATTTGTCATTGGTAAATACATACTGTTGAGATCCGAATTTTTATTTTTAATGTTATATAATTGTACTATGTCTCTAACCATCCCATAGATGTAAGCAATAAACTGACCAAGTTTCAGAGCAATCGGATGAACGGTTTAGGAAGGCATAAGAGGCATATAGATTTCTATAGATTTTATTTATATAGATTAAGTACTATCTATGTTACTAAAGTTTTTTATTTTGATTTAAATTAATTCACTAAATTGATTTCAACCAATATTAATTTATAAATTTCAATTTATTTAATTTCATTTAAAATTTTTAAAAGCTTTTCATTTTGAGCAATGGGTCTAACCTGAATAAATACTTTCTTTTAATATTCCTGATTTAAAAAAAAAAGAATATGAAAAGAAATTTCACTTTCCTATTCTATCACGAATTCATTAATTTTAGGGCATCATTTGAAAGCAAAGCCTCCTCAATAAATAGTTCTTTCGTTATAGAATTTATATCCTCAGGCTTACTTTCCAATTCATTTTCTCATTAAATTTGTAATTTAATATAAATTCAATAGAATGGATTATTGATCAGTCTCCGGAAATTCACTCTCCGCACTCATCAACAGTTCTGAATTGCTTCGGAGGAAATCATCAAGTTAAAATTCGGTGAAATGAGGTATTACAGCTCTAAATTTAAATGGAACTTTAAAAGGTAAATGTATCTACTTTGTTCATATCATTTGCTCGTTTACCAGATTGTAAGTACTCATTAGGATACCAGAGGGTTTTACCTTCATTTAAGGTAGTATAGTTAAAATGAACGGCTCTTTGGATAACAGAGCCGTTTTTCGAAGTTTTCCTAATGCCTTATTTGAAATGTAAGTCTCTTAAGACTCTTGAATTGTTTCAGTATAATTCCAGGGATAGTAAGGAAAGAAGTTAAAACTATTTGATTATGACTTCCATTTAATGAAATGTAATACAAGTAGCAGCTTAATATGTTAAATTAAACCAAGTTTCCGGTTCAGTGGACTAGAAAATAGAATAGCACAACTAATTCCGATTTCAGTGTAATTTTATTCAATTTCCCTGCATTTCGCACTTTGCGAAGAGGTAAAAGCGTTCAAAGATTCAGATTTCATGATTGATTCAGGTGATTTTTAGTTTTTTAACTGTGTTCTTTTTACCAGAGTCAGATCCCAAGTAATGTAGCGAATAGACCACAATATAAAAATCATTTGAAAAAAAATAGCCGGTAAAAATAAATTAGAATTTATTAAATAAAACTATAACTAGAAGATTCAAAATTTATTTGAATGTGCAGGAAACTCAAAATTACTTTCTTAATAATTTCTAATTCTGCTTTTAATAATTACTTTTTAAAATATTTAAATTTCTGTAAGATTTTCTTTAAAACGATAAGCATGTCGTGATATATGGCAAAAGGTTCATAGTTTTTTTTTCTATAATTCTTTACTCATATACTGATGATAATTTGAATAAAGAATGTTATTTAGTTATTTTGACTTGAAAAGAAGATAAGAATAAATTACTGAATATCAAAGTAAAGAAAAAAAAATAATAATAGTTTTTTCTCTAAACATTTTGCAATAAAAACTTTTTGTGTTATATTATCATTCTCAGTTTCCAAAAATATTTTTTAAATATATATTTACGTTTACTGAGAAATATATATTTACGTGTATATACTTACGTGTGCATAAATGCTTACTTGAACAATACTTACGTGTACTGTTACATTTATATTTCCCACTAGTAAGTGGAAAATATAAATGTCAAAACTTTCAAACCTATTTCTTTTATATTTTTATTTCTTTTTCGAAATGAAACAAATTAGCCTAACTTCTAACTACCATTACAGATATACTTTTAATGATTTGCCAGACAAAAAAGTATTAAATGAAAAAATTATTGTGAGAATTGTTTCTGGCTATGACTGAAATGCGTTATTACTGTAAGCATGAAAATGCAAATTCAGTGCTTATGACCTCCGATAACATTTAAATTTTTACGAACAAAACTAGTTTACTCTGATGTAATGATTTCCTTCCGAGAAAGCGAGTAATTTTAAATAAATTCTACCGCAACCCTTTTAACATTATTTTGCTTTTTTTCATTGATAAAGTTATAAAACTAAATAGTTTTTCATTATTCAGTGATCAAACTAGTTTCTCACTAAATTTCGAATATATATATATATATATATATTTTGCTTTTAACCTATAACTGGAATTTCGTTTACTTTGAATAGTTTTTCTCTATTGTCATCGAATAGAAATCTGATTTTGTTTACATTACTCAAGTTATATTTTTTTGTTTAATTTTATTCTGTAAAATGTAAAATTATTAGTTTTATATGTTAGTATGCATTCACATTCGTAATTGTTTGTTATGTATAGTTGAGAAAAAGAAAATTTTGAAGAGAATGATTTTGAGATCCCGTGAATTTAAAATTTAAATTATCTTTAAAATAATTTTTATTTTTACTAATGTTTGAGTATTAAAATACGTTAGTCTCACTATCAGTGATACGTCTGACGTCCTCTTACAGATTAAAAGAATTTTCATGTTAGAATTTTTCTACTTATCTTAATTTGCTTATATAACCAAATACTCCTGTCGCTTAATTTATATCAAAGATTTTTGCACTGAAACTTTAATTTCCAATTATTAGAATTTTTCCTACAGCAGTTTTGCAAGACATTAAAAAAAAAATTATATCATTCTGTAAAAGTTCAGATATAGTTTATTCTTTCTATAGGGTATTGTTTTATGTCATGTAGTGTACTTTTCTAGGAATTCTAAATTAAAGGCTTTTCAATTCGATATTTTTTTGCGTTTACAATAAATTATTTCTACCTTGGAGATAAAATGAATCAAACTCCCTTTGAAAACCAGTTTGAATTTGAACTATCATGTTTGCCCTTATGTTTTAATTCCATTCACATGTGACAGTTGTTATTTATAATGAAGAATCTTTGGAGATGTTGATATCTAATTCCTTCTTAAAAATTTGTTTCTTTAAAATGAAAAACATTAATTTTTTTTCCTTATGATATACCTATCTTTAAATGCTTTTATCTATTCATATTGGTCTTTTTATTTATTATATATTTTATGTCCTTAATATTATTATGTTTTCCTGGTGTTTATTTTTTTTAATATTTTTAGTTTTAACTATGCTTTATTTATTTAATTACTAAAATAAATACCATTATCGAATATGTAAAACCGTTATAGTTTCATAAATATTTTAATTGTGTTATTTTTTATTGAAGAAGTTAAATACAGAGCTTAATTCAGTCCTTTATATCTCATTAAATATTTAAAATTAAAAGTAACACTTCTTTTCCGATATTATGGACTGGATCATATATTTATCACCGCTCCAAAAACTTTTTAAGTGCTTTAATTACTTTCATCACTGTAAATTCATCGAATCTTGGAGCTTCTTTTTTTTGTTGTTCTTAATTGTCTCTACCTTTATTCTTTTCAGTTTTACTGTTTTGGCTCTTTCTCCAGCCAGCAATTGTAACCGCTCTCCTGGTAATCGAACTATTTCGGAGATTCATTTGCGAAACACTAAAATGGTTCTACTTTGCCCTCAGCGGAACTTATCTTAATTACTGGGCCATTTCGCTGAAAATTTAAACATGCTTATCTCCAGTACGGAGCGTTATCTTTTAAACACTTCTACTTGTGAAACCATGCGTTGAGTTCACAAGATAAACTCTTCGGCTTTGTCTACGAATTTTTTTTCTTTATTTTGAAACCATGTTAAGGCCTTGGGTCATTTTTCTTTCTGAGACTCGCGTTCAGATGTTATAAGAGAGTAATAGCTTGTTTATTTAGCATGAATTTTTCTAGCAGCTTATTGGAACTACTATTTATTTATTTAAACGTTTAAAATCTTTATTAATAATTTAAAATATAATTTTTAGCTCTAAACATGAACATGTAAAATATTTCTATGATTAATTTTCTTTTGTTAAACAGTAAAATTTGAATAGATATTTTTAAAATTCTGTAAATTGCATTTAAATGAAATTCAATTACATGTAAAGTTATATAAAAATTTCTGTATTTCTTCTATAACTGTTGAATTATTTAACAGACCCATTGAGATTTATTTTTTATATTTTTTTTAGTGAAGTGGCGTAAAAAAAACCAGGGACTCATGATTGTTTTAGTTATTCTGTGAGATTCTTTCTAGCTCCATCGAAACTTTATCTACAGGAAATGGAAAATTACCCGTCAAAATTATTTGTAATTTCCAATGAAATATGCTTCTGAAAATTGTAAATGAGTTTCTTTTGATATGTGCCATATATGCGAATTAACTCCATGAAAGTTATTTTCCTTTCATTGTGTTCCTTCTTCCTTTTTTATCGCACAAAAAAGTTCATAATAATTCATAAGTTCAGTAATTGAAAACAATTTCTTAAATAACCTAACATTTAAACTGTTATTTAAATAAATATGGAACCTCTAATAAACTAAATTATTTCTAAATAAAAGATGCCAGGAATTTTTAATAGCACTTATTTAGCATCCTTTTCCTTAACATTTCCGATCTTTTTAATCATTCTAGATAATCAGAAAGGTATCCGAGACACAGGCTTTACAACTGTGATAGGGAATCCTGGGTTCACATCACATGTCATTAATCTGTATGTAAATTTGATATCTGGGCTTTAAACATCTCTTAACCATTACTACTTAACCTTATACTAGGAGATATATAAATCTGAAATAATATATCTGCTAATCACACACACACATTATTATTATTGTTTCCCTTACTATTTTAAGTTAAATTATTTTTTAATAAAAGTATTTCATAATTAGTACTATTGTAGAGATTTCAAAATGCCCATCAATCATAGCAATTGAAATAAAGCACTGCAGTTTCCAATTTGCAAACGGGGCTTTCGTCTGTAGATAATACTTCTGGATGTCTGGAAATAACAGGCGGCCAACAAAATATCAAAGCTTGTCTTATCGTTATTATTCACATCCAAATCAAATAATCACTCTTAACCACTAATCAACTGCTTTCTGCATTTATGTGCGTTGCCCTTAAGTCAAACAAATTAATTTCGGGGAAGAAAAGGCGCCCTGAGTTTCTTTAAAAAGAAATTTGAAATAACTCATTAATAAACTCCGGATCTTTTGGATCCTGGTATTTATTCTTTGTTAATTGAGCCCTGCTAATTAACAAAGATGTCCAATTCGCTTAAATTAAGGTTTCCAATAACTCACTCAGACTCGAAACTGTTTCGATGCGGATCATTGAACTTTTAATTCCCCCCCCCTTTGTTCTTAAATATTCTCTAGATTGTTGCAGTTATATTTTTGTTTTAAGTGGATCGTTTGAAATTGTGCTTAATTAACTGATTGCGGAGGTAGGCTAAATTGTTTTTAGATTGTGAAGAGTGCATAATTTAATTTTAAAGACTTGTTGAATTAGGATTATCTAAACTGTGAGTTGATAATTACATCCAAATGTGCAGCACAGAAAATAGTTTTAAGTATGATTTCTAATTCTATATCATATGGAATATTTTGAAGAAATTTTATTCCTTTGTAAATTTAACTTCTAATTTCTTGACGAGTGACTAATTATTAAAACTACTTTCTTTTTAAATGCATATACTAAACAGGTACAATGTACCTAGAAATTAATAAATCTAATTAAACTTAAATATCTACGAACATACAAGGTTTACTAGATGAGGATTATATACTAAAATAACTCATCAGATGTATAATCTTATTTGATGAAGATTATGCATGGGAGAATTTAAACACATAGTTAGGGTTAAAAAAATTATATAATTTTCTACTTTAATTTCTAATTAGTCTGTCGTGTTACAATTATGCCTAACTTACGTCTAAATTATATCTGTCTATTCTAATTGAAAGGTAAGTCGTTATTCAATTAATAATAGTTTTAAGCGAAAATTGTTTATAAACAATTGATTTGTTCAATATTGTTCGGGATGAAAGCTTAATAAACTCTTAATTAAATATCAAGAATTTTGGTTAAAATATTCTTTCAATTTGAAGGCAGATGCGTTAAAGTTTAAGTACAACATTACAATTTTTTTATAACATGAAACTGGTTTCAATTATTAAGTATAAAATCAACTGATGTCAGATGTTAAGAAAAAAAAGGCTTACTTAAAGTTAGAACTGGAAGAAATGCCTCTGCACCCATAAATAAATGTATTTTTAATGAAAAAAAATTTACTTAAAAAAATCTTTTACCTAATATGAAGTCTTATTCATAAAGTCATTTTATCATCCTCGCCATCCTTTTTGATTAAAATAAAAATATCAAATGCAAGAATTTTAAAAATGCTGGACACTATTTTATTTTTATTATTAATAACTTTTAAAAAATGATATGGAATTGATTAACATTTTAAAAATTAATCTAAAAGTAAATAAGGGTTCAAAAAATACATATAATACTGATTTTTCTTTCTTTTAAGTAGACAAATTTAATTATTTTATTGGTTGTCACGTAATCTTTGTTAAAACTTTAATTATAAATCATAGAATTTTTACAGTAAAATTTGATGAAAATCTAATGAGCAGTTCGTAGTGTAGGAACCATTTTTAAATTTCATTTTCAGTTATATTGGCTGCGTAAGCCAAAGATCCATTTGATCTATGTCATCGCTTTTGGATTCAGTTTATAGAAAATTCTTAATCAGATTTTTAATTATCTAATTTATCAATCCTTTTTTATATCACCTCAGCAGATTTAATCTGCAAAAGCTGCATCCTAAAAACTTATTTCGATTTTAAGACAACCTTGCAGTGACTTGAGACTTCTTCATATAAAGAGAGCAGCCTCCAAAAAATTTAATAATAAAAGATTAATGAAATTAATTATAATCAGGCAAGCATTTAAATATCGTCTTGAAAGAATATTATATCATGAAACTGCTGAATTAATTTTGTTAAAATTATTTTAAAAAGATTTATTGTTAGTACGTACCCTTTTCTTTTTTTTTTTTTCAAAAAAAGAAGAAAAAAACTTTTTTTAATCAATTTATTTTTTGTTAATAATCATGGACAAAATCTTCTTACATTAAACGCTCATACAGACAAAAAATTGTTGCAATTTTTTTATCCACTTTGCATTAATAATTTTGCAATATCTATAAGAGATTTGTTTCTTCACAAATAAAAATTCCTACAATTCCAGCTATTTCGAGTTGAACTGGAGCAGCTAAAGTATCGTTGAATTCGCATAAAAGTAATTTATTCATTTAAAAGTCCATCAAGACCTTTATCAAAAGACATTTATCAAAGGAATCCATTCAGAAATGTTCGTTTCTAAATCTCTCAAGTATTGTTTCAGAAAGCCACCTCAGTTGAGTTAAACTGAAATCCGAGATTCGTTTTATGGATCGGATAGATTTGCGCCCTGCGATTGAAGAATTATTGATTTCAAGGTTCATTAGATTATGCTGATGATTTTGAGGAATTTTTAAAATTTTATTTTATTTGAAGATTTAACTGTACATTTATTTTTGGCGTAATTTTCTTTACAGTGACATTCTTTTTCAACTTCTACTATTAGTTCACAGTCTCACAATATATACATATTTATTTATATAGTTCAAATTTTCAATCTCTAATAAAATACTTTTTATTCATCCACTCAAGTTCAAATGTATTTTTTAAACTTGTAGTAAATAACACTTGGTGTTAATACAGGGATTTTTTTCAAATATTAAATCATAATTAATTTTTAATACTTTAAACACAGTTTAGCAATTTGTAATGAAAATTGAAATCAACAGGCAGGAACTCAATCGGTAAAATGCAAGGATTTCAGTATTTTTCATTAGAAGGTGAAGAATGCGAGTTCAATCAATTCTTGCGAAAATCAATTTTTATACTTATTTTTTGTTAATTATTTGATAAATAGTAACTAAAATAATTTTTTCTTTGTCTACCTAAGTAGTAATTGAATTTTTTTTTTAATTTATATTACTTTTTTCAAGACTTATTCTGGGTTTATAAAACTATGATAGACATTTCACTTCTCATTTTCACATCTTAACAAATTGAATATTTGAATCGAATAAATTCTAAAATTATTTATGATCTCTTTGACCAAAAGTTCGACATTCTGTAATAATATTTTCCGATTAACAGATATTTAATATTTCGCCAAAGATAAAAATGAATAAATGAGTGAACACATTTGACTTCATAATATATTTTTAAAGTTTTCACTTCACTATTTCTATTTCTAAATGTTCCAACCTAACCCGTGAGATAATAAAACAGTCTCGAAAAGCAATTTAAAATTCTGATGACATGTCCCATTGTGAAGAAGAAAAGCTGGCAGGCCCACTTCGAAAAGCTTCATTTCAGATTTGGAAGTGAGGAAGCTTTACATGATCTGAATATATTAGATTTTCGAGGTAATCCATTTTCAACTCAATCGGAAGAAGCAACGCGAGAAAGAAAAACGAAATGGATGGCGGAGGTTTTGTTTGAATTCATGGATCGCACGTTCTGCATACATTCCATGTTTCGAAATTTTTAATCATGTCAAGGAAGATGCATGCCTTGGAGGAAGGGGAGAAAAATTGCTATTTGTTGACTCTCCAGGGAAGAAGATATGCTAATCACTCTTAGGTGAATTGGAGATCCGCTATTTTTGAACCAAGTGAAAAATGTACCGTTACTGCATAAAGCATTAGAATTATTGCTGAAAAGTAATTTATCCTATCTATTAAAAACAATACGTTGTCAAAATA
This sequence comes from Argiope trifasciata, assembly GCA_026543055.1. Taxonomy (NCBI): domain Eukaryota; kingdom Metazoa; phylum Arthropoda; class Arachnida; order Araneae; family Araneidae; genus Argiope; species Argiope trifasciata. Next base: position 3,128,705 of record JAPMOQ010015927.1, read on the forward strand.
CAAAAAGTTAAATGAAAATGTAAAGATGACAAAAAGCAAATTTCAATACATTTTTTTTCCTGAAAATACTTTTTATTCACTTAAAGCGTGTTCTTTGTCTATGAAGGCGAACTCATATGTTAGTAATATTAGATTTCAGATGATTCAGGATTTTTTCTACATTTTTCCGTTCTATGACTGAAAAAAAATTATAATTTCAATACTTCGCACTTCATTTCCCCTTCACTCAAATTTATTCCAAAAAGTTCAAATTAAAAAAGTTTTTTCTAAATAGATTACTTGTTAAAACCTATATAATGCATCAAAAAGTTCAAATATTTGCCTTCAATGTTGATGAATGTCTATTGATGGCAAAATAATGAAAGGCTAGAAACATGTTTTAAAAGGGTTGTTCAAAAGATTTTATTTACATTAAATGAAAAGCGTACTTCCAATTTTGCAAGATAGAAAAAAAAATCGATTTTTAAAATTCTAGGCAAGAATCGTAGTTTTGAATATAATTGATAAATTTTGTAAAGGACTTCCCTAGAATATATAACTTCTTTCAAAAAATGGATATATTTCTTTTTATATACAGTTTATATCATCTATGGCTATTTAAACATTTTTTCTTTATTAATTCACCTTTTTTATTTTATTTATTATTTTAAGGAATAGTTTTTTTTTTTCTGAAATGGTCTGGAAAAAGTATAGTGATTGTCAAAAAAATCCGAAATCGAGATTATGACAAATCTCTACTTTTTAGACTTCCCTGAATTCAAAATAAATTTTTTTGGAAAATGACTGACTGTGACAAAGATATAACAAAAACTCTTTGAGCAAGACGGTTGAAATTTGGTATAAGGTCTTAACATCAAATTTTCAGATTTTTATCAAATTTCGAGTAAAATTTCTTTGGAAAAAGTACAATTGTTTGAATATATGTTAACAAAATAATTAAAAAGTGAGAGAGCTGTATAGATAAAATTCGATGCACAAATTTAGCATCTATAATCTAGACAGTCAGATTTTGAGCGAAATTCATTTACACGTCGACTGTATTCGATTGAATTTTTGGAAACATGAAAACAATAATTAAAAAACGCAACAACATAAATATATCAAATTAGGTGTGAAATTTTGTAAATAGATGTGCAATTTTGTGTCAAATTTTAATTTCATTCGAATGGTAAATACATATATGTAATAAAAACTCGATTTTTGGATACTATTAACCGCATATTTGATATTAATGCCATTTAACACCTATGATGCTATAGATTCAACAAAGTTGTTAAATTCAAAGTTAATATTTCGTAGCTTTGTACGCCAATGCTATGTAAGACACTCTCTAGCATGACAAATTTATTAGAGAGAAAGTTTTGGAAAAACTACTCCTGCAAATTTGTATTTTTTTTTTATGTGTTACCGACCCATTTTTTTCTTGTTTTATTTATTGTAGTTTTAAATATTTTATGTTTTTGTATAGTTTATTATTAATTAAATTCAAATATTTTATTTTATTGAATTTCAATTCGGTATTTAAAACAGCTGGAATTTAAGAATTGTAAAATAAATATTATGTTCTAATTTATTTAATTTTAAAAATCAATACTATACATCGATAGAAGGCAGAAAAATATCATTTCTGTTTAAAGCAAATTTTCAATACAAATTCTTTTTCTACCTTTTTCTTCTCCACTGACGAAAAGCATAATTTACTGATAATAAAATTAGCAATTTTAACTCCAGGTAGTTCTTCATTTGCCAGACCAATACATGATATAAAATAAGGGATAAGTAACAATAACTGAAGTTCGATGGAACATCCTCTATTTAGTAGTAAGAGAGAAAAGCGTTCCTATCCCATAGTTAAGAAATATTTTTCTGTTGCTCTTTGCCTTACTATTAAATAATCAGCCATTTTGTGAATAAGCTACCATTATTTTTACATTTATTGAAACAAGTTTTTCCGTACTAATGTCATCTATTGCCTTTTTTTCTTGATTAATTTATTCTTAAAATTTTTCTTTACTTTTAAATCATTTTGTGATTTTTTTCTATTTAAGGTGGGTTAAAAACTATCCCCCCCTTAAATTTAGAACTATCCATATATGAAAAAATTATTCTAAATAAAACATCTAATAATGCTATGCATCGTTATTATTGTTTTTAAAAAAGGAAATTCCACGGTTTTTAAACATTATAAAATTTGTGCGGTAAAATATTTGTTTTTATCTTCTATGCAATGAATTCAATTTTTTTTTTTATAAAATAATCTTTTTCTAGTTTTATAAATCCGAACGTACTCAAACACAAAACTATCTTATTGCTGGTTTCAAGAATCGCAACATCAGCAAAGTATTTCCAAAACATTAATATCTTTTTACACCAGATAAAACAAATAATCTAGGTTATAGGCCAAACTTGAAAATGAAGCTGAGAATTCCTTTAACTGCCTCATACTTCTTTATACTGTAACCTCGTGCGTGACTTAAAGTGAGTGCTCCGTCAGCTCGACTAAGAGACATCGCCCCCCTCAGCCCTTTCCTTTCCTCCCTTTCACTCACATATCTGGTTTTTATTATTTCTATTTTTCTCTTTCGAATGACACACCAGGTCTCTGTGATGTATCGAAAAGATTTCTGCGTGAGAAAGAATTTAAGCCCCCTCCCGATAGAAGGAAAAGGCCCTCTCTTGTGATGGAAGGTTATTGGCGGCTTTATCTTCGTGATCTCAGACATTTTGGGCTGAAGTCTTTTTTAACGCTCTCTCTTGCCAAAGTAAAAGATAAGATGGTCGTTAAGGGACTGCAATGCATAATATATCATATCGATGAAAAATGCTGTTGGTGACTGATAACTTAAAAGCAATGTTTCGTTTTATTAAAGACAAAATTTTGATTGGTAATTAACTAAACTCACCTTCATAAATGTATTAGGAAATGTCTTGGTGTGCTAACTTTGGCTATAGATATTAATACGTTTATACGTTTAGATATTAATACTATAGATACAAATACGTTTTTTTTTAATTATTTACTTATATATTTATTTAAAGATTTTTAACAACCGCCTTCCATTAAAGAATTATTGTTCTTTCAAACTCTCTTGCAATTCTTGGTGGTGTTGCATATTCAGTTGGAAACAAATGATACTGCTATATGGAACCTCATCTCCTTTGCCCTGCCGGTATATATGATATGCGAATATACTACCTGTGTAGTAATCGGATTATAGGAATGCCAGTCTTTATGATGGCATTGAGACGAAAACTATGGTTTAGTCCTAAAGTCCATGGCCAGAGTACAGTTTTTCATTTAAAGAACGCCATTCAGAACGTTTCAATTACGACGCGTCATTTGAGTGAAAGTGACTCTGCCATGCATTTTTCTTTACACATCAGTAATGCTAGAACCAGCCAATAATACCGAAAGTTTTTAATTTCCAGAAAGCTGTGAATCTAATCGGATGGTTAAGCTCAAATTTTTGAAATTATATTTTCTTGAAGACTTCAGTTTTATTTGAAATCGAACTCTTTGTAGCAGTAAAATAATTATGTTTCTTTATGCGTACATTTAGAAAGAATTAGAATTTTAATTTTCAAAAAATTATTTTAAATTTTAAAATACATTTTATTTAATGTGCTATTTATTCAATTCAAGAGCCAACAAATATACGTATTCTCTATTTTCGCATTTTGTAAGGAAGATAATTTCTTTCGAAAACGTCTGCAATTATCCCCAATTCAGTTTACCATGTTTCTCATCCTAATTGCTGTAGATATGAATACAGCTTGTTAACTGCAGACAGTCCTGCTCATTAACTTCGGTTTGATTATTTACTTCTCCTAAATCCCAAGTAGGCTTGTGGAAGATATGCAGTTCATTAATTAATGTAGAATTATTTTATCCATATATAGTTTTAAAAAATTGATTTACATAGAATTTTTCATTCTCTGCCTTTAAGTATTTTTTAGATGCATGAAATGGTTCTTTAAAAAGAATTCTTTTACCTTGCAAAACTGGTATATTCGCTACTCATTAAATTTTTCCAGTGCTTCTAATATTCAATTTATCATTATTTATTAATTTTATTTAAGTATTTATAAAAAACTTTTTTGAATATATTTGCATGACTAAGCGTTAGTATGAACTAGGCAATTAGGTACAATTTAAAATGGTTTTTTAGATTACTTTTTGTACCAAATAGTTAAAAAAAAATTATGAAAACATTTTGCTGTTCTCATAGTTGCTTCTTATTTTTAAAAATCATCTTTGAAAATGAAAGGCATTTGATCTTATAATTTTAGATAAATATTTTTCATTCTTTTTTAAGTCTACAAATTTGAGAAATTCTTTTTTGAAAGATATACAGATTAAGATATAAAGATATTATATAAATATTATAAAGATATAGATATTACATGTTTCAGACTTTCCTCAAAATGTTAAAGTACTAATAAGTTATAGTTTCTTCTTTTAATAGCGTTAGATTTCCTCAGAGATATTCAGTATTTAATGTTTAGATTCAAAAATATTTCCTTCTAATAAATGTAAAATATTTTTTATTAAAGAGTTATAAAAGAATTGCTTAATATTCGAGTGCCCTTTCTTCGACTTCAATTAACATTCAAAGGAATGCAAACTAAATGCTTTTTGATAAGAATTCTCCAAATTTACTCTTAAAAAATGGCACTTTCGTCGGAAAATTAATGGAATATTGATTAGGCTTTGTACCTACTTCTTTCACTAAAGTTGGAAGTTGGTAAAATCGATGTCTTTTATAATTTATTCTGCCAGAAATTGTGATAAATGATCTGCATTAAGACACGGTCGAATAAGAATTTCCATTTAATTTCTGCTTTAACGATTACGTTTGGAGTTGGATTATCTCAAAAGACATTTATTGATGAGAATTTTGCCATATGCTCTCCACCATTACATTATTCTTATTAGATAATTCTTTTACAAACTGTTATTGAAGATGTTCGGATTTTATTTCAAAATGTGTTTTAATGTAGTAAATATTTACCATTGTGAACCATAAAATTGAGAATTTCTCTTATGCAATGCCTTAAGCAATAAATTCAAGTGGCATTTTTTCAATAATATTTGTTATCGGGCTTTGTAAAATAATTAATATTTAAACAAGTTGTAATCATAATATTACGATAAATTACAACTGGGACAAAAGATGCTATTTAGAAAATGGGGAAATATTGAAGGTTGAAAATGAAATTATACTTTTAGATAAGATTACTAGAAATGTACACTTATATCCATAAGGATAATTCTGAATAATGTGAAAATCGAACTTTAAAATAGATATAACAACCGTAAAATGACTACCACATCTTAAAAAATCTGCAAATTGCAGGAAGCCACCAGATGACACTGATAGTACGTCACAATGGCGAGAGTGTAAGAGAATGATCTATAAGGAGTAGAGGCAAAGAAATAAAGTTGCTTGCAAACGCTTTATAAAGCTTTCAGGTTCTCTCCGGATTTTCATATGGTGAGCGCCAAGTACCCGTTACCACCAAGAGAGCATTATTGAACGAACATTATTGATCGTTCGGCAAGAAATTATTCTGAGTTCCAGAACTGACCTGCATGTTCAAATTGGAACCACGACAGGCCAAATCTATCGGGACGTCGTTCTGGAACAACAGGCATGTTTGTTTTGGGGCGCCATAAACGCAGAATTTGTGTTTTTAGATAACAATGCCCGTCCTCACAATTGAAACATCACAAGTGTATGCCTTCGATCGGAGGATTTGCCTATATGTACTGACCAGTATTCTCACTGGACTTGAATATGTAGGACAAGTTTTACCTACGAGTTGCAGCCCGTCAATTACACGTCTACCAGAATTTTGGAAAGCATTCTTTGAGAAGTGGTGTAATAATCCCTAAGATCAGATCGATATTTTGATAGCATGCCTATTTATTGTATGGACTGTAATGCACCGTCTGGGGAACATAATATGTATTAACCGTCATACCAACCTAGTGCTATTGGATTTTTAAATAGATTTTTGTAATTTGCTCCAGGGAGCAAAAATATCGCAACTTTTGCTTATGATATCATATAGCATCTTTTTTTTTTCTCTTTACCTTTTGTTTAATAAATAAACTTTACAAATAAGTTATATTTGTTTTTATTCTGACTCTTTCTTTTTCTGAACGTGCATTATCCTTAATTTATGAGCAGAAATGTAGAAATAATTATATGATTGATTTTCGTTGTTTTTAATTATGCGTATGTATCAGTGATTCTAAAATATTTTTATTAATGAAATACCCCGGCATACACATCCAAATATTCATTTTGTATATATATATATGAAAGTAATACATACAAATATTCATTTTGTATGTAGGTATTAAAATTTGTTCATAGATATTAAAGTTATTAAAATTTATGTCATGTAATTATATTATTCGTTAATTTTACATTTGGCACTTACTACCCGCTCTCTATTTCTTTATATGTTCTTTTATGTTATGTTCTTTTTTGCTCATACACGTTTTAATTTTCTCTTAATTTTCTTTAAATGTTTTATACTAATTCTAAAACATAATTTTTTAAATCAATAAAACCTGAATTGGTATTGTAAACATAAATAATTAAAGTGAAAAACAATCTGATGAACATGTATTATCTTGGTCCATCTGATTATTCAAATTTAAGATGAAGCTTCCAGCTTTCACTTATTGTCTGTTTTAAATTCTAATAAGTGTTAAATACTTTAGTTGATTAATTTAAAATTTTAAATTATACATTGAAATTCTGCAAATGCCATACTTCAATCACTCGCTACCAAAAGCATTATCTTCCATCAACGAATGTTAAATGTAATTTTATTCGTATATTAAAAATTTATCTTATACGATTCCTAATCATTTTATTTTTTTTTTTAAATATAAGAGAGTTCGAATGAATTACTATACTTGCCATAATCCATATATTAACTGAGCCGTTTGTACATATATAAAGTCTGTTAAATAACTAGAATGCAATAAAAATGTGAGTAACTATCAAGAGACTTTCGTTTCTAAGCCTTAACGTCATTTTTTTGACATTGTATGGACACAAGACAAGCTTTCGGGCTAAACCAATCAAAGAAGTCGAGCGTTGATCCCGAAGGTCAACAAAGACTCATATCTTCTCCCTTCACTGCCGTTAGGGTTAAGAAACTTTTCCAATTTGTCACCAATTGAATAAAGAGGAGAATTACACGGGAGATGGCTAACGAGTATGTCCGAAGATGGATGTCCGAATGCATAGCATCACTGCTCTGATAAATGGTGATTCCCGTCATTTTTGATGGATGGAGAATAACGGCGTCCACCCCTTTCCGCCCGCGACACCGTAATAACCGTCTTCGGCCTCCAACTACTTTTCTGTGTTACCATTCTGGAGACGGAAATCTTATTCAGAAAATGTCAGTCGACATGAAAGATCATAAAGAAGTTGGACAGTTGCGTCGTGTTTTCCTTATTTAATCTGCTCTTCTAGTTATCTTAAAGGAACACTTTTTAAATTTTATAAAGGCATTCATTTATAGTATTTAAAAGAACATCTAGAGACTAGCCTATATCTTTTGATGACCGAAAGCTCAATTCTGTGACATAACCAGCATCAACTCTTATATAGATATAATTCATCCTTATTTGAAGGATGAATTATATAAATAATGTTGATCTATTTTATGAATTAGCTCTTCACTATAACAAATAATGATATATTACTTTTATGAATCTAAATAACTAATTATTGAGCAGAAAAACAGAAATCTTATTCGTAATTATTGTGTTACATTTTAAATTTTAAAGTTTCAAAAAGAAATTAGCGTGTCTTGAAATTTGTTTCTGAGTAAAAGTTTGATTTCCTTTTAACAAAATAGAAAAAAGTAATTAATACCAAGATAGATAAGGAAAGTGAATACTAATTTGATATGTTTGACAAAGGTTCTTATATGTTTGATGAAGACAGCATTAGATATAACTAATTAAAGAAATAGAATTAACTAGAAAAAGAATTTAATACGAAATGCCCATAATTAAAATTCTGCCATCCAAAACGGTCTATTGCTACAATCATTCATTAGAAAAGTACGAAACTTTGTGCCTTATTTTATAAAGAAAAGGTAAACATGCAATGAATAAAAAACATCCGTAGCTAATATGGTCACTAGAAAATTTGCGGCTTATATGGAAATTTTTTTCTGGGTGACTCCGCAATTGTAATAAAATTTTCAAACACGCGCAGGTAATTTCTTTTCAGTATATCTGCAGTTCACATAGATTTCAGTTGATGAGATTGCGGTTTGTCAGTAAATTGGTTTTTTTTAAACGCTTCATCTGTACAACTGTTGCATTTGAATTTCGGACTTAGAGGAGGTTTCGAACATGTGCAGTCATCGCTGCTGATGAATTCAAAAAAGAGAGAGAGAGAGAGAGTGGAATTTGAAGGAAAAGTATCGTTTTCTCTTCAATCTGGATAGGATTTTTAAAAAAAATTGTTTCTTTAGAAGTATTTAAAGAGATGAATGCAAATATACAGAACAACGAATTGAACTTTATGATTGGTAATGGTGTCCGGAACAAATTATCAACTAATGTTTATTGATTTTATAACAACTGAAAATTTATTTGCTTTTGTGTTACAGGCTTCTATGGTAATACGGCTTTTGTAGCTATACTTAATACAAAATTATTTTATTCTATGAATTTTTTCCCTACTTGAAATTTTTTTGGAATATTCAAGCTTTGAACATTTCTTTTTTTTTTTCTGTTTGAATAGAGGATTTGACACATGATTAATCTACCAATTGGATTAAGTTAAGAAAGATTGGAAGATTATAGGTTTTAATCGGAAAATAATCAGTATTTACTTCTTGATAGTTTAATTTATCGTTTTTTAATAGTCAACATAACTAATTATATATAAGATATCAAAATCCTTTTCTTGAGAAAAGCAAATTTTTCAAATTGGACTAAAATGCTTCTTGATAAAATTTAAGAATTATTCTGTTAAACTCGTTAACCACCATGTCATTCATCTGTGACTTACACTAAACTTTTCAATCGTGCTTCGTCACTCACTGTTGGCTGATTTTGTACTGTTCTTTCAGGTCTCGTCAGCCACTTTTGACTTACATTAAAATTTTCGTTCTGGCCATGTTAGTCATTTTTGATTGACAATAAACATTTTAAAGATTATATCCTCTTAACCGGGAGATCAAAAATGATCTTAAATGCCGCTAGTTTTATCGCAAATTCTCATAGATCTCTAATTGTCAACTTATCAAAGAAATTTGATATTGCAGAATAGAACGAAAAGTACGCCAAAATGATGTGTTAAATTTTAAAATCAATTCTAAAATCAAATCATTTGATAACAGAAAGATAATGACGATTATAAAAACGTTCTATTTTAACAATTCTTCCTTTTGGAATGCTTTCCAAATAAATATATACAAAAGACTTCAAAATAACGTAGAAATCTTTATCGCAAAAACTTTCAGAACGCATACAAAAGCGATTCTTTATTTTTTCACAAACCAGAGACCATTTTTCTCCCGGTATCGATCTAACTGGACGGCATGTCTGGAGTAAAACCTTGCCACTTCCCCTTCCCTAACTTTCTTTTTTCTCGTTTCCTTTCGCCCCTTTAATATCTACAGCAATCCAATGAACTTTAGCCCAGGGAGAAGGGGTTGGCAAAGTGAAGGGAAAACGGAAGCTGAGCGGTGCCAGGTGTCACGCACGTGTCACGTGCACCCTATTCCGTGGACATTTTTTTATGCTTTTCCTTGGAGTAAACACTACATCCGTCCTGTCCGCGATCATCCCGTTTCCCCCCCTACACACACACACACACCTTTTGATATTTGCTCACTGCCACTCGCAGCAATGCCTTCTCGAAGGGTGGCCTGGCAACTCATGTTACTAGGTTCCTATTACACGTGAGTTTAAGAGTTTCTTCTGTAGTCTATATTGTTGTTTTTTTCTATATAAAGTATGTATAAATGCAATAGAGTTTTTCTGAATGTAACTGGTGGCATATATGATATATATGAATCATAATATGAAAATAACATAAAGGAAGTAAACAGTGAAGTTTTAAGATAAATTTTAAATACTTTTATGTAAGTATACTGAAAATTCAATTTATTGAAAAACTTGGAGATCAAAACAAAAATATCTAAGGCTGAATATAATGATGGAAATATTTTTAGTAAGTTAGAATATTTGTCAGTTTATATTGTAACTTTAAAATTTTATTATCTTTAGTTAAATTTTATGTATTAAATTTCTAAACGGCGCTTACTTAATATCTGTTGTATTCAGTAGTTTTATAGTTTTTTAATTTCATTCCTTGATTTTCGATTAAAAATATTTTTTGTACACTGATAAGAGTGTTTTTAAACATTTATTTTTCACTTACACTTTTACGACATTAGTAAATTTATGACACACTGCTATAATTGTTTTAAAATCTTGCTTTCAATTTTTTTTTCAAATTTAATAGCAGATGGTTTTCCTCATATGGAATGAAATTTAATTAAAACTGAAAAATTAAATAATAATTAAGTTCTGACTTTAAAATATTTCAGGTTTGAATTTTTAATTATTTAAAGTTCACATGGTTGTATACATCAGGAAAAATTTAATTCTAATACGAAATGAGAGAAATATTGATTTCAAAATAGCTAAAACTGATTAAAATTTATTGTTGAAATTTAAAAAATGCTGAAAACACATCAGTTTTCTGATGTGTCTTTCATTTTTGGGTTTTGCGAAGAGACTATTCTTGAATTCAAATTAGTTAAAAAAAAAAAAAACAACGAGTTGGTCTGTCTTTTTTCAGAATATGTTATATGAAGTGTTTATAATATTCAGTAACCATACATCTGTTCAGTTTATTCTTGTTTTACCATTTCTGTTTTATAATTATTCACAATTTAAATTTGAATTCTAAATAGAAGAAAAAAAAGGTATCGGTGTTTCTATGCAATTTGATAAAAGCATTGATTAGGCTTTTTAAAGTGAATTTTCATTATTTTTTATCATATAGTATTGCTGTTTTATTCATTTGTATTATTATTTCTCACTGATTATTTAACATTAATTCCAATTTTGCCTGTGTAAATTTGCTTTGTAAACGTTTTCAATATAATATCTTTAAATAAGATTTCTCTTAATAACGATGCAAGAGATGGAATACATGCGTTCTTCTATTTATAAATATACATCATACAATTGTTTTTTATTGATTTTTGTAACAACTTAAATGTTATCTCCGAATAAAAACATTGATCTATAAAAGAAAAGTAATTATTCAGTACGGAGAACCAAAAGAAAACGCTGTATTAATCTTACTTGATATTATGAGGGAAATTAATTAAGATAATTAAGACTATTCTTAGAACTGCGTTTTCAGTTCTGTGCAGTAATTAATTTCTGATACTTTCTTGCCAAAAACTACGTTTTTTATAATGTGAATTTAGACATTTTTAGGCCAGTTATATTTAATCTGCTTTGCAAATACAATATATCACAACTTGTTTGATAAAAAAGAATCCTTAAAAATTTACCCTGAGTGAAAAGATATTTTTGTTCTTATCTACCAACTTTGATTCATATCTACATTAGTGCTATGAAATCTTTACTCCAAATTACATTGCTATAGTTCATCGCATTTTCTACTTATTAAATCGCAGATGAACGTAATTGAAAAAAAATATATCTTTTAGGACTTATTGCAATGTGTTAAGTTGTGGTGATTTATCAAAATCACGAAGTAGAATCTCTTGACCATTGCAATAGTTTCTACTTCGCAATGGGAGAAAGCAAATTAAATTATACTACTCTGCAAAGTACATTATTTTTTATAATGCCAAACCCATTAAGTGCAGTCTATCCGTTGCGCAAGCCCCAATAATTAGATGTATTTATATTCTTTATATTTTTTATAAGCACCTTTCTCCTGACATGGGGAGGAAAGTGCCATTAGTGCCCGCATCGACTTCTTGCGTAGCCGAACGCAATGGGGGGGAGAGGATGACGGCGCCTGTAGAATATCGATCTTCCCTGCTTTGCATGGCCATAATCTGTCTTCATTGATATTTTTAAAACCAGTCAATAAAACAATGGTCGACGCTAGCCGAGAACAAATCTTCGTCCTGAAAAGCACAGAAATGGTATTACTTTACTCCGAATCATTAAACATGGAGAAGATTATTTTGTTTTTACTTTATGATCCCTCTGTTTCTCCCCCCCACTCCGTTCTTTTTGGCAATTACAACTCCCTTGTCACATTCCATTAATTCCCTCCTCTGGGGAAAAAGCTAGGGTACGTTTATTAAGTATGAGGTAGACTTTTTCTATTCGGTTTTGAGTGAACTGTTATTCACAAAAATTTTCCTTGATTTCATCGAGATCTCTTATCTAATTAAGTTGGTTTTGCAAGGGTTTTTTTTTTGTAAGCATCTCAATTAATTCGCGCTTTGTTTATATATAAAATAAATATTTGTTACTGGGAAATTAGATTAATTAAAAGGTATTTGCTTGCTTTTTTGTAAAACATTTCTTAGTTTCTTTTTTCCCATTTCTTCCTTTTTTTCTCCTCTATGTACATAAAAGAAATGTGGGTTTTTTTAAAGATTTAATTTAAAGCCATAGAATGATCAAATGTATTAAATTGAAACAAAATTATAATTATAATGAAATAAAAAATATCATTCAAGCTCTTTTCTATCACGTAAAAAAGGAAATATTTAAATGAAATCGTGATGTATAAAGCTTTATAACTGTGAAGACTGAGTGACAGATTTCTAATCGTGAACTAATAAGCTTGTTTCAGTTTCAAATGTATTAAATATAATGCATGTAATATGGTTCTAAAAGAAAATACTCGTTGTCTTTTCGGTTTTTTTAATCAACTGTAATATAAATAATTCGTTTCAGTGTTCAGAATGTCATACAACGGGGAGAACATCCGATTTTGATTAGTCTAAAACAGAGTTTCCCAAACTTTTTTGTGTCGTAGACCCCTTGCCATGTTTTTCCGTATTGAATAGACCCCCCACGTACCTGATATTGATTTCCTGTAAATTTCTAACTGTAGTGAAGTTTACTGTTAAAAACTTAAATTAAAAATACATGTTAATTTATACACTTATTAATTGAATTTAAATTTATACTACTCAAAATAAAATTTCGTATCTGTTATGTAAAATCTATGTAACATGAAATAAACTAACATAAGCAAAAAGTCAATATTTTTAATGAGAAGGATGAGCCTGATGCTTTAACAATAAATTATCAACATTTGGTGTCAATTTTGTAAGGGTTAATTTTAAATCTCCTCGGCTAATGATGTCCAATGATGCTAAATTTTTTACTTCATAGGTACTTTTATGAATAATGTAAATGTTTTGATATTATAAGATAGTATGATGTGAGTAAATAGGCACTATCAGTGTATGTGTTGAGATTTACTATCGTGGATCCCCATTTTCATTTCATGGACCCCCAAATTTTTTTTTCGCTGACGTAGACCCCTTGCAGGTTGTCATAGACCCCTAGGGGTCGATATAGACCACTTTGGGAATCACTGGTCTAAAAGAATAGCTTAAAAACAAAAGACGATGAAGTCTACTAAAATAATTTTCATTGCAAATCATTGCATAAATTAATTAATCCCATGATTTATAAAGTTTTTACTTATCCAGTTTGTTATCTCTGTCTGGTTAGTCATCGCGTATACATTTGCAACAATCATCTTTTCCAAATATGAATTATAAAGATTAGATTTAGATTTCTTTTCTACATTTTAATAATTTGTGCTTTCTGATTTGATAAATTCATTTCTTTGGAACGGCTTGCATTAACTTTATTATACCGTGTCCTGTTTATTTCAATGAAAGAAATATAATGTAAATTCTTTCCCAAATTTGCAGATTTCTATAAAATCTTGATCGAAATCCATTCTGTTGGTTCGGCTGTCCAAACATAATAAAATAAAGGAAAACAAAACAAATTTGGTTCTGAGATTTATCATTTAAAATCTAGAACCGTATCGAAGAATTCGACCATTAGTCTGTCTTTACTTTTATAGGAATATAAATGCGATAGCTCAAAAACGCTCGAATTTGAATAAATAAAATTTAATACGCCGTTTTAACATCTAAAGTGTTATATCATAATTTAATTTTGAGTTGAATTCATCAAAGGATTGACCGTCTGTCAATCTATACTTTCAAAAGCATGTAAATTCAATAGTACAAAAACGTGTATACTTTTAAAAAATGAATTTCATTTATGATTTTGTGACAAATTTTTAATCCATTGCGTACTTTCATACCTCAAACAGACGCAATTTTCTGGTACTTGCATATTAACTGAGTTTCAACAATTAATCGAAATGACATATGCTAATGCGCTTTTTTGTAATTATTATGTGCCATTTTCATGTGATTGATAATATGCAAATACATTTGTTTGAGAATTTATAGAACATTTTTGGGGACCATTACCAATAGTTTTGAAAGTGTGAAAACTTTATTTATGATTATCGGGTATACAAGTTAATAGCGCTTGACATATTTACTGATTAATATCTTATTCTATGCGAACTTATTTTTTTTATTTTTACATAACTCAACTTATACTTCTGTGTTTTAATGTTTGTTTCAAGAAAGGCATTCTTGTATAAATCGTAGTGTAATTAATCGATTTTTTTTTCCTGGTCGGGTGCTTTCATTCGACCATTGCTTCCACTTCCGAGATAATTTTCAATCCAATTACCGATTTTCATGGAGTATGGAAAGAGGGCATTTTTATTTGAAAAACCAATAAACTGTATTTATCACTTTGTAATGCCTCATCAATTACGTTAGACGAACTTGATTAATTAAATACAAATAGTTACCGATATTTGGAAGTTAATAAGGAATGAAGATTAATTTAAGAGCGTATTCATTGCTCTAATTACGAAAGAATTCTAATTTAAAACAATTCGCTATTTATGGTGATTTAAAGCAATCCATTTCCAGACCATAGATTCATTAGCTCTTCATAATTAGTTCTGAAGTGTATCCGCTGTTATGGTTCTATGCTTAAATTATGAAAGTTTAATTGAATATTTTGCAGCAGCTAGTATTGTGGAAGGTTACATTCTTTCATTAATGAACCATAGTTGATGTATTGAGTAAGAATTGCATGTAATTATTTCATTTTTGTTCTGCGTTTAAAAGCTTAAATTCTTTATTGGTCCAACAGGTATTTTCGGATTTCCTCTTCTTCTCCTTCTTTCCCTGTGAAAGTAAAACGAAATTATTTTTTCAAATACAAAGAGAAAATATGTATTCACCCAAAAATGTGATAAATTTCTATATTTTGAATATACCTTTCTGAGTTATAAAACACATTTTTAGATTTAAACCTGTCTGTCTATCTCTAAATCTCTATATCTGTGAATCCGATAATTCAAAATAGTATTGGTGTAGTTAATAGAGACTTGGTATATGGCCACTACATTATATTTAAAGTTTCTGTGAAATATTGATTAATAGCCATTCAGTGTAAATTTGTTTATTCAAATATAAGTGAATAGGATAAGTACGAAATATAAAGAACTTGATGAATGAAATTTGATGCATTATTTTATCAATTTAATTTGTAGAGAAGCATCAATTTTTGGATACAGTTCGACATACATTTCATTGCCTGTCTATGTATTCGCATGTATATTAACGTGATAAGTCAAAAAATATACAGATTTACATTGATGACATTTGGTATTTAGCTTTGTGTTAAAATTATATATATGTATCAAATTTAGATTTCAATTAATCTAAATTAAAACGCTAAAAAAGGCATTTTCTATTTTCAAATTATTCTATGGAATAAAAAATACGCATTATATGTTAAAAATCGATGACAGCGAAAGGACACTCGCGAACTTTTCCGTCATTTTCCCTTCCTAGCTTGTCGATGTGATAAAGTATGCAGGCTTTAATAAGTTCAAAATGTTCTCAGAATATTAGAAAAAAATTTACTATTGAAATTCAGATTGCTCAAACTATAAATAAATCTCTTAAATGCGCAAAAAGTTTTAAAAAATATTTCATTGGTTTTGCCAATAATTTATATAAATTATTGTGAAACGAATAAATAGTTTGTACGCTATAAATGTTCTACTTACCGATTAAATTTTCTTCAAATTTTATTCACAAATACAATAAGCAAAGAAACGACGAGCTGCCTCATAGCAAATCTGGAGATCCTGATAAGCACTCTCTGATACTTTTTTTTTCAAAGTAGAACCTACGCATTTTTAAGCTGTAAGGAAATTCGTGTTTTAAAATATTTTTTATATAGTTGTATTTTTACTACAAAATGTTATATATGAATTTTATTAAGTATGCGTATTTATATATGGGTTAGATTCTATCGATTATTCATATTAAAAATGCAATTACAATAACTTTTGCAATATTTTGAATATTGCTCAGATGTACTTACAAATAAAAAAAAATTATTGTTTAAGGGAGCCGCAGTGGCCTGATGGTAAAGACTAGGCTTCGAAACCGGAGGAATTCAGGTTCAGAACCCTATTCGACCGAAGAACCTGGTCTGTTGTGGTGTGGAAGTTTGAAGAGGGGATACTTGCCGAGGTTTCTTCCTCGTCATTTGACCATCGATTCAAAATTGCGAGTTCCGTCCCAAAAAAAGTTTTAGAGTTGTTTTTAAAAAATGGGGCGTTAATATATCTAAACTTATAGTGGCGATTTATAGAACGATTAATTTATTATTATTAAAAGAAATGATAATTTGCACTCGAACAACAATAAGCATATCCACTAGTAATGAGTGATATTAAATTGATATTCTAAAGCTTTAGTTATCAATGGGGAGCAGTACCCCTTAGTAAGCTCTGGAGCCTCCTATGAAAACGAAAATGGGTCCAGAAGCAACCATATTTTAATATTTGGTGAGACTGACTATTACGGGCGAGAGGAAAGATGGAATGGTTTATTCTTTTAAATAGATAAATGATGCAAAAAAGCTTGGGAGCCTTTGATGCATCTTTTAACAGAAATAAGTGGATTTCATTCTTTGCACTTTGAATTTTTCGAGAGGAACAAAAATACATCATAATGAGGCAAGAAGGAAACCAATCCAGTACATTGCTTTTGCAAAAAATTGAATTTTAATCTTGATTAGTGAAATGGAATTTCTAAACTAGAAAAAGAAATTCTTTCTTACATTTTAAAATGTTTCCCGTCATGGGACAGTATTAAGAAATTTTAATGGACTTTAATGGACAACATATTGATAGGAAAATATAGTTATTCGAGCCAAGTAGAATTCTAATTGGTCGGCCTGATTTAAAGTAATTGTATAGAAACAATACGTGTGCATTTTAAAATGATTTAAATATTTAATAATTTACCATAACTAAAAATGATACTTTGATGGCAAAAATACTAAATTTATTGCAGAATATAACTTTTAGAAATACAGTTAAAGCATCATCGTATTTTTAATTAATAATATTTGTACGAATATTTATATTGACCTACAATGTTTTTATGTCGCTTTTAAAAGAATTTTTACAAAACCGTATGATTAAAAATTCTTTACTTTCCGTTAGTTAAATGAGGCAAATAAACATTTCTTGTACGTGACGTTTTTTGAAATAATTTTGATGAACGGTCACCTGTGAAATTCAAAGAAATAAAATTTTATTTATCTGAAATTATAGACTAAATAAAAATAAAATTACTGATTTTTTAAGTCTTTGTTCCTTTGAAGTTAAAAAACGAATTCCATTGAAATTGGAATTACAAGAATTTCAGACTTGAACGATGTTATTATCTCTTAATATCTTATATATATAATATAACAAAAGCTATACATAACTTTTTCTGCTATTTATTATTAAATCCCGAAATTTGTGTGACGAAAAAATCTTTTATTCTCATCTTAAAACAGGTTTATGCAAACTAACATTCACTTGGTTCCTTTATAATTATGTTTCTTTCAAAAACAGTAATACATTACCATCGACGAAGAATTGAACAGAGAATTCTAATTCAATATGGCTCATTCGAATACAGCATTAATCTTGAAAAGCACAAAAAAAATACTTGAAACATGATAAATTATTGATTATGCGACTTTTTCTTGATCTACCTTTAATAATCCAGCATTTAAGTAAAACTGTTTATCTGGTTTTTAAAGAAGAATCAAAAAATGGCTATCAACAATGGAAAAAAAAACTACATTAAAAAGTAAAAAGTCTCGAGTAAGCTTCGTAGGATTCCCTCTTTACTTCCAAGAAATTTCCCTTGCATGTTTTTCCCCAAAATGGTTTCTTTCTTTTTCAAGATACGCATTCATCTAATACAACGAAAAAGAAGCAAAAGGTTTGTGCTTTTTACGCTTGTTATTTTGAAAAATGAATAATAAAATTGAAAGAAATGATAAGTTAAATAGATATTTGAAATATTTTATGTATTGAATTTTTGGATCTTTTAATGGGTTTTGTATTCAATACCGTTTCATGTCGAGTGATTTATTAAGACAGGCGAAAAATAAAGATTTCTTCAATCATTTTCTTTTAACGTAAGAAAAAAAAAAACTTTTTTGAATTTCTAAATGGCACTCAGATTAAGAGAATTAGCTCTGAAGCATGTTTTCGTTTTTGTAGCTGTTTTATTTTCCCCTATGGTTTTTAACAGCATCGATATTCAACTTATTAGTATGCGTGTTTTAATTTCATTTGTTAAGTGTGTGTCCATTAAGATATTTTGAAAGAAGAAACAAGTAATTTAAATGCAGTATTCAATGTTTGTATATATTTTTGCTTTAAATCATCCTATAGCTTCATATTTTGATTATAATGGTATTTCAAAATTTGATATATTCTGATTGTTTTTTTTTATTTTGGATAAAATCGATTTTTTAAAAAGTATTTACAGTTCATAAATTTAGTTTGATTTTTCATGCAATGAATTAAAAAAAACTCTCTCATATATTGTATTTTTAATTTTTAAATATTTTTACTCTCCACAATGGATTAAATATATGGCAAAAATTTATTTTATTATATAAAAATTCAGTTATTTATCTTAATTACTAAACCTACATCGAGAGTAGCAGCCAATAAATTTTCTAACATACTCAGCAAAAGTGCTTCACTTGGAAATGGGCTATTTAAAAAAAAATCCAATCATTTTCTATGGGAAAATAACACTATGTAGCTCTAGAGAATAATTTATTTCATTCATTTTGGTAAGAAAAAAAAATCGATCATTAATTGTTATAAAATTTGCAAGCATTTTATATTTGACTAATTTTTGGAATTGCTTGTAACTGAAAACTTATAAAAAGGAATTTT
The DNA here is from genome assembly GCA_026543055.1 of Argiope trifasciata. NCBI lineage: Eukaryota > Metazoa > Arthropoda > Arachnida > Araneae > Araneidae > Argiope > Argiope trifasciata. Next base: position 3,148,105 of record JAPMOQ010015927.1, read on the forward strand.
ATTGAATTTTCTTAGATAGAAAATTGTGAGAACGAGATTAGGGCGAGGGGAAGATACATGAACCCAAGAGAAAAAAGAAGGGGCACTTTCCTTTCTTACTAAATTGGTTGTTTTGTAAGATAACAATTACATTGCCGAGCAAATTGGGGAAGAAATGTAACTACTGCGAAATTTGATCTTGTGCTCCTAATTATACCTTAGGCACATACCTTGCCTAGTAACTTGAACCTTCGAAAACGGATTGTTAGCGGGGGTGCTGAAATGTCTTTCCCGCCCCAAAATGCTCCGCTGTTGCGATAGTTTTTTTTACTGAGATTTACTTTCCTAATGACATGTGGACGGCTCATCTTATAATAAACCTGTTAAACAAGAGAAAGTGTTTTTAAATTCTTAAGTAAATATGAAATATGTAATAACATAGCTGATGTTGGACAAAATTTCCTCAAAATAAATTCTTCTCTTTACTGAAGAATATTTATTCGCATTTTACATGATAAATTTAATACATTTTGATATGTCTTCATATTTTTAGATAATTACTTGAAGTGAATTTCCTTCTAAATAATTATACATTCGTTGTAACGAGAATTTGCGCATAAATATTAATTACTTATTGAAGTTACAGACACTTGATACACAACACTTTGACAATTTTGCTATCAATTTTTGAAAATCATAAATTGCGCCATTTTAATCATCAGTATTTATTACCAAAGAATGTCATTTGAATCTAATGGACTGTATCATTTATCTGTATTTCAGTAATTTTCTTGGTTCGGACTAATACATTTCATCGCTTACAGATGTTTTTTTCCATCGATTTTATTTTTTTTTTCCTGTCTTACCCCTTTTCAATTTCATATTTTACTGACTCATAAGGTCGATTATTCTGGATTATTTTGTTGTTATTTGACTTTGATTTTCATAGACCTCCTTAAGAATTTTTTGGCTCTTTTTTTTTACCGGAGAAAACAAAATACAAAGCAAACAAATTCCATATTTTGGAAATTTTTGTTTGCCCTAATAATTAAATACTTTTTCAGTATTCAAGCATATATAGCGATAGATTAGGCAACAAGATGTAAGTAAATGCATTTTTGAGAGCAACTGGAATTCTTATAATCATAACGAAGATTTATTGAATTATAATTTTTATAGAAACAAAAAGAGGCTCAACTTTTTAAATGAAATAAAATCGGAATTGCTCTTTGGAAAATGAATGTTTGTTCCAACCTAGTAACGATGCTCTTCTTTTTCTTTCAGCCATGAAACGAAGACCTCTTCATGGCTACCCCCCGTGGAATCCTGGGACTCAGGAGGAATAGGGCTTCCCTATGGCTGGGAAGCCGCCTTTGACAGAGAAGGGAAAACTTATTTCATCAAGTAAGTTCACTTTCTTCAATATAGGTATAGTTCCTAAAGTCCTTTATTTCTGTAGCTGAAACATTTCGAAATCACTTGTTCTTTCCGATAATTACATTCCAGTTCGAATCCACTTTTAAGCTTCATCAAGTTAAAGAACAGTAAATTCTAAGAGGAATACTTGAATAAACAAAAAATTGTTTCAATTTTATTTCTGTAATTTTTATCTAATTTTTTTCCTGTTTAACGACAGAATATATAACGGTCACAAAAGTCCTAAAACTATTTTTTTAAAAACTTTTGCAAATTTCTTGGGAAAAAAATCGCACGTATTTTCCAACGAATCAAAAAGAGGTATTGTTTACCACATTGCTCAAAAATATTAATTCTTATGTATTAAGGTAATGTCTTGAATATTTTATTATTTGAACCAAAGAAACATTATCATAAGTTAGATCTATAAGATGTCTTTACTATTTAAAAGTTTTTTTTTAATTTACTGTTTCAAATATTTTTAATTTTAGTTTCAAATGTATTTTTTCTATTAGAAGTTATAAATTTTCTGCAGAAGTGAATTAAAAGCAGAAGCAAATTCTTGTATTAAAACTGTAAAATCCTGTCCCCAAAAATATCCCTTTTTCTTATTAAATTTCAAAAAAAATTAAAAATTTTACACTATATTTTAATTACGTTTAAAATGGCAATAGCTGCATATAAGTTACATTGGCATAATATAAATTATTTTTTCAAACACTTTTTTATTAATTTAAGTTCAGAAAGCTTTCATGTATGCAATTCCTTTTTTAAAATAACTTTGTTGATATATTATGGAATTCATCATACAGTCTGTGAGCTCTTATTTAAAACTAATTTAAAAAATTTAAAATAATAATTTTTGGAATTATCAATATTTAATATTTTCCGGTTGTAAGTAGATACAATTTTTTTAGTATTCAGTATTTTGATGGGGTTTTATTATGTTATTTTATATCAACTGCGAGAACTTATTAAATTGGTTATTTTATAAAATAACAGCAAAGAATTTCTTTTACAACTTGTTTTATTTGAAAAGAAATTTGAACTTTGCGAATGATTATTTTGAATGCCTTGGGAAAAAAACATTGTAAAATATGGTATTAAAACTTTTCGGCAAATCTTTTCATTTTAAAAACTATTTTAATTAGTATATCGAATAACTATTCTCAATTTATGTATTTTTTTAAAAATCAAATTGCCCATAAAAAAGAATAGAAACAAAAAAAGAAACTATTGCATTTTTATATAATAAAATACATCCTACAACGGTGCAAATATATCCTAATTTTAATATATTTTTAAGATTGGGCACTAATTAATCTTTATTTCAATTCAGATTTATACAAAAGTTTTTAACTGTATATAAAATTACTAGTTTAACTAAAGAGACATTGCACTGAATTAATTAGTAACTTTCGCATGGAAGTTATACAATAAATATTGTGTTTATACATATTTTTTGTTATAAAACAAATTTTGGAATTTCATTTATGATGGAATTTATTTTTGATAAATGATACTTACAGTTAATGGGAACTGACGTTATTTCATTTTAGAATATTTTTCAATTATTTTTTTGATGAAAAAAAAATTCTTTATCTATGAACTTCTTTTCAAAAGGATTTGTTTGCATTTCAAAAACATGTGATGCATACGATACTTTAATAAGATATTGAAAAATACTGATACATGACTTTCGAAAAAGTTTTTAGTTTCTTCCAAACAAAGGCTAAACAAAACACATTTTGAAATCTCCTGTTAAAAATAGAGTATTGGATTTTTGACATTAAAGGGACTATAATCATGTCTCTTCAATATGTTCTTAAATTAACATATTTTGTGTGCTTTAAGGCGTATTATTCTTTTGTTGCAATTTCTTCGAAAAATATATGAAACCTTAAATACCTTTGATGCATCTAACTCAGTCAATTTTCTACATGAAAATATAAATTGAAATAAAAATTTGGAGAAGGATTTAAAAAATTAATGATTGAAAAGATAAAATTCAAATTTTTGTTCAATTGTCCTCTTATCAAATAATTTCAAATTGTAAGAATATTATTTTTGAATAATCGAAATTGTTTTGATGAAATTATATTTAAAAAATAACCCAATAAGAATTTTTTATGTAGTGATTTCAGTTATTTTTTCTTCTTTAATATTGTTATTATATGCTGATTATTATTATTATTATTATTATTATTATTATTATTATTATTATTATATACTATACTGATATTTAATATTATTATTATACCTATTTTAATACATAATAATTTAATCTACATTTGATCTAAATATTGGTTTTTTATCTGTCTCGATAGAAAATTTATAAATATATAGAAATCATATATTTCTGGGGTCTAAATTAGATTCAGCATTTAGAATTTATATTTTCAAAATCTATTTTAAAATCCATTTTCATATTAAACTTTTATTTTCTCTATATTTTTAGTCATCCTTCCAGAATTAAGATTTAATATTAGTTCTTTAGCATAATTCTGAAATCATTAATTGAAGCTTTTAAAATTGCCTCCTCTTTTTCCATCTTGCACAAATTATCGATTACTCACCTCATGAATCTGGATTCAACATAAACTTTACACTTTTAGTATCTTCCTCGTAGTTATATAGTATCTATTCAGATTATCTGAAATTATAATTTCAAAAACTTTACGTAATAAGAAAAATATTCATGCATAAATATTTGTTAATATAGTTTTAGAAATTTTTGAATTTTAATAAACTTATTAAAACAGTTTTATTTTTAAGAAATTGAACATTTTTATTGCTGTATATATTTTTATCAAAGCAGTTGCCCGTTTCCTCTTTTAAGTCTAAAAATAGAACAATTTTATTTTCGTACATGAAATATAACTTTTACTAAGACTAAAACTTCCTTTCCCACTACTTTTAATCAAGTTTCATGGATGGTTTAAAGATTTTTGCATCAGAAATTCCTCTCCTAATCAAATAAAATTTATTTGTTTCATGGAAGCTAGTTGTAACTTGAGGCCTAGTAGGATGAAAATCGATTACTTCACTGAAATTAATTTTAGTTCACCCACAAGCCGCAGTAGGTTTGACATTATTAAATTAATATGAACCGACTTTCAGACTGAATGTAACACTGCCTTCGATCCATTTTAATGCATATCTCAGGTGACTTGTTTAATTGTTTTTTCTGGCAACTAGTTAGTTGAACTTAATTTAAAAGAATATCGTGTGAAATCTCGTTTCCTTTAGGAGAAATTCTCAGTAATTATTTTCTCTACATGATAATAATTTCGTAGAACTGGGAAAGAATTTATTAGTATCTAATTCTGTATTTTTATCGCATTTTTTATCTGCTCATTTAAATTTCTTTGCAATAAATAGCAATTTCGTAACTTATTAAATAATTTTTATCATTCTGTTTGAAACTTTTTTGAATTAACAAGCATTAGCATTTTAAATCAAATTAATATTCCGATTAAAAATCCATTTTATGAGAAATGGAGTGTTTATAACTATTGAATAATAAATTATGCTTTTAATTTTATTCAAAAATGATACTTTTACATCAAATATAGTTACATATGCTGTAGTAAATAGTAGGTAATAATGCTTAATTATGCATGTTCAGATTTATTATGAATATACGGATAATTTATTGAATGGATTTGTTTTATTGCATCCGACTGAGATCTGTTAATATTTATTTACATTGATTTCAAAAAACTGGCGATTCAGTTGCCAATTGATATTAATTTTGAATATCAGTTGTATAAAAATAGCATAAAAAAGTGCCATTTACCGTTAGTGGTATATTTTTCACACTTTAAGAAACCCGTTTAAATTTCAAACCCGGTAAGATTTTATTCGAGAAATGTTAGTTTGGGAATATTAATTCGCTATTGATTCTGTAAATATTTGTAGAGTATGTCATCATGTTGCAGTGAAATATCCTGCTTTTGAAATCTTGAGATAAAAAGAAATGCTTGATGCAGAATTAATAAAGATAGTAACTTACTTTCTTTTAAACCCAGTTTAGTCGTGTATATATATATATATATAAAACTTTAGAAAATATCACAGTATCTAAATTAAATGGAGTTATAAAAAAAAAGGTTGCTTTCGAAATTAAATTCCAAAACAACAAGAAAAGAAATAAGATGAAATTCAAATTCATTTTAACCTCCAATAAAATTGAGCATTGATTTCATTTTAACTTTCAATAGAAAATGTTAATTTGTCATTATAAATTTATTTTGATTTTTAGTTATATTTAAAATGTTTTGCTTTAAAGAATTTTTGACTGCGGCTTTTAAGCACAAACATCCAGCAATGCTAAACGAGATTTTTTCATTAATGGGAAATCATTGGGTTAGAGTAAAATTCAGGTTTTAATCAGTACATATCATTCGCATTATACATTTTTAATCTTAATATATAATACATAGATAATGACGGTCTTATTAATGTTCGTAGAAACTCTGCCAATTGAGTTAAAAATTATTTTAATTTTTGTGCCAATTTGTAAGATGTAATCATTTTTTACTACATTTAAAATGAATTTTCATTGAAAAATAAAATTTCTATTTCTCTAAATTACCATTTTGTCTCCTCATTCATTAGTTACTGTTTTAATTTTGCTAGCCAAATGTTAAAATTGTGTAGGTACTGCTAAAAGCTGTCGATATCATAGTTTAATTATTTCTTTCATTTCTTCACTTGTCCCATATCAGTACAAATAGAAACGCAGAGTACGAAAACTTTGTCAAAAAATTGTCTATTTTAATCGTGCAGTGGATGCTGGGTTAAAAAGTTGTTATACTTAAATGCCTTTAAAGTTTATGTAAATTTTTCGATATAATTATTAACAAATGAAGATATCCTTCTTCAATTAATTGTAAAATAACCTTTTCTTAAGATTATTTTTTTAGATTAAAACATTATTTTCAAGAGTGTTTGGTATCCATTATGAAACATAGCACAACCCATTTGCAACTTCATAATTATATAAGTAAAATTTCCTTCTCCGCATCCGTCCCGAATGATAAAATGGACCACATCCTAACCAGGATAATGAAAAAAGAGATAACATTGCTTCTTCATTTGGTCGTAATTAATTCTGTGCCCTGAAGTCTCTGACTGCTCTTCAAAAAGATCTCTCGAAACTGCGCCTCATCCTCATTATTCTAATGATCCGAACATCCGAAATAATTTCGCGAACTCATCTCATTAAAAGCTGAAATAACACTTCCCCTTCGAGTTCCATTAGCTTGTAATCTTTATTTCAACTAATATGCGAGTTTAAAGAAATGTTGATGAGAAAAGTAGATATTTGTTTCATTTCTTGAAATTCTTTCTTCCGTGTCAAATAAAAATAAATGTGTCCATCGAACTGTAGGTAGGTAGATTTATGGTTGAAATATAAGCTTATTACAAGTTTTAAATGGCAAGAATATCGCTAAAAATCTCATCTTTGAGTTAATTAAATTGAATTAATTAAACTTTCGTTTAAAAAATTTTGTTGATTTAGTATGGAACTTAAAATGCATTCTGGGAGTTTTAACCAAAAATTGCGCGTCAAGAATCGACAGATGCATCTTTATTATACCATATTTTGGAGCCTGGTGTTTTTTATACAAATTATAAACCAGCAAACGAAAGCTGATTGAAAGTGACTGAAGGTTCATCATGTAATTATTAAAATAGCACTCAATAAAATGATAAAATATTCCACGTCCAAATTAAAAGATTGTGGTGGAATGAAGATCATTGTGATCCAGGCCGTGGAAATAAGAGAATCTGTTTTAAGAACATTTTTAGGAAAAGAGAAGACATTAACGAGTGCATAGCTTAACGCAAAGCATCTCATCTTATTCTAATGGCATTCGTAGAGCACCATGGGATGCATACCTAGGCAGGTATCACCGTCTATTACACAAGAGTAATGTAACTGTTACAAGATCATATTGTGTTAGTCAAAATTGTTTTCATTTTTATTGTGGCTTTTGATTTGTATATCATATTTCAAAAGCAGTATCGATATTTCATCTTCGAAATACACATTTCTGGCTGATTCTAAACATGAGTTTTACTCTCACATATACGAAACTTGCAAAAAGAAAGCACTGTGATCGTCAACAAATTTGACTACGAGATTTTGATGAATGTCCACATTTCAGATACCTAACAATCCGAAAAGCAGTTTCAGAATTATATATGTTCATTTAACTGAATGTGAGCTATTTGAATGAAAGCAGTGAATTTAATATTTAAAATGTACATCAAATACGTAGATTTCTGTAAAATTTTAAACGAAATCCATATTAGGAAGCTGGTCTTTTTATCTGAGATAAACTGAATAAAATAACTAAAAGGAAGGATCTAGATATATAAACTTCGTCATATAGTTTTGCATCTGGAAACATATTCATCCCAAATTTTCAACCACATCTCTCACAGGGTCAACCGTTTGTAGATTTGGACATGTGCATACATATAAATGCAGCAATTGAAAAAGTGCAATCAATTACTTAAATAAATAAAATTTAGATATGTGATATCGTTACTAAGATTGTAACTATGTGTAAAATTTGGTTTTTGTCTGTCTTCAATAAGTTGTCCAAAAGGCGCATGCAATATAAATAATTAATAAATAAATCTTTGCTCGCGTGGCATTTGCGGTTTTTCTCAAAATTCGTATATTTTATGCAGGTTGTAAGAAATAACTTCTTTATTAGCGATAAAGTTTTAAAAATACCATTCTGCCGGAATTTTTATAGAGTTATTCAAAGTTTTAAATGCTTAATTTTACAATGAGTACGTTTAATTTTTATTATGAAAAGTGTTGTTTGTAATCTGATTGATTTGGTACTTGTGAATTTATTTTGCATATAAAAGATGTTAGCATTAATTAGCCTAGAAATTTCACATTCATAATATACTGGTGTTTTAGTTAAATTAAAAAAAATCCCTTTTGTTTTGAAATTTTTTTTAATTTTATGTTTCATTTAACATTATACTTGTAAAAAAACATAGTTGTGCAGATCTTTTTTGTTGTTGCTATTGTATAGGGCATAGTAAGAAAGTACTTCCAATAACACAGCGAAATGTAAGAGGAAAAACGAAAAATTCTAGAATTTAGGGCCTGTATTGCCTATTTATGTCTGTAAAAAATTTACCAACTCTATCTTGCGCAATGCCGTATTGAAATAAGTTGAGAATGAAGTTTCGATTATTGCTAGTAGAGGATAATCGGAAACAGTACGTCAACAGAACATTTCACTATCCTTCTAAACTTAATCTTTGGAATTACAAGTGGCACAGGTTTGTTCCCCGAAATAAATGGCTTATGCCATTTTTTTTCCTGCTCTTTGTCGATATAATTTTATCCTAGACCGGAGTATTGCTCTTACTTTAATTACTTTACAGCGCGCTTCAATTCAGTGCACTGTCAAACGAAATAAAGGATTTTCTTTTTGTCATAGTATCAGCTGCCTTCAGTATAAAAAAAATAGCTATTTTCCGCTAAATGACCTTCCAAATCGTAATGTAGAAAATTAAACTTTTTTTCCTTTGACTAAAATGGATAACTTTTCTTTCCATATGATTTTTTTTCTGTCGTGAAATTTAATAAAATGGAAGTGATTATATATACGATATCCAAGTGGATTCAGCTGTGATCGTAGAGGAAGAAAGCGATTACGCGAAACTTTTGCTTGATTTGATGTTCAGAATAAACACGTGCGACGAATGTGTTTCTAGATTAATAAAGAGAAATGGCCATGAGGAAGAAAAAAAAATCTTCTGTCTAATTAAGCTGTGTAAAAATGGTTTTAGAGATAAAAGGAGGGATTTTTATGATCTTGAAAGCCTTTAAAAAACCATCCTAGTAGAAAATTGTGTTACCATTTTATTATGGACTAAAAACTGCTGATGAATCTTTTAATATTATTCGTAATTTTTGTTCAGTGTTTTTTTCAACCCATTATCATTTTTTCTGTAACTATATACAGGGTGTCCCAAAAAGATTGAAACGCGCTTTAATTCTTTAACCGTTAGAGATAAGAAGGGGATGTAATTTGAAAAAATGTTCAAAATAAGATAGGAAAGAAGATTACATTAAGAAAAAAACTCCACCTATGAATTTTAAAAAGTTACACTTTTTAAATTTTTATACAACCCCTCTATGCAAATTTGGTCAATTAGAAAGTTTTTCCTTTCCATCCCAGAAGACCATTAAAAAAAACTGCATAACCGTATCTTTAAAATTGAGTGAGTTATGCGTAATTGAAAATTGAACGCTGTTTTTAGTGACCATATACCAAAATGGAAATGTAAATTTGCAACAAATTATAAACACATAAATTTTTTTAATATTATTTACAAAACACATTTTTGCGTATTTACGGTAGATTCAAGATACAGTTACAGAATTGTCTTTTATTTTAAGCTTATCAGGGGCAAGTAATTTTATGCGATGTATTCTAAATTTACATTAGAAATTTTATAAGATTTCGTTGAAAATCAATAAAAGCCATTTGACAGATTTTTATAGCAAAATTTATAAAAAAGAAACACACTATTAAATTAGTCTGGTAGAATTTTAATTGTTTTCAAATTCATCACATTTTTTGTCAAACCGACATTCTAACAAATTAATTGCCAGACGATTTTTGCCTTTCATTTAACTGGAATTTAGCCGCTTCTAATATGTGTATATTAAAAAAAATATATATTTTATTTTTAAGTTACATAAAGAAATGTAGACGATTATTTTTCAATTAACTTTTTTAGTTCCAATATTATTTCTTTCCTGTACAACTTAAGCAAGATTTCCTCGTGCATATCAAAATAAAGTTTAGAAATCATTCAGCGATATTGAGTTTCATATTGTCGAAGTAAAAATACTGTAACTATTTTTGCATTATGGCACTTTTAACAAATGACGAACTATTTGAACTAGCAATGGTTTATTCTATTTGCAATTGAAATAATGCAGAAACTGCTCGGGAATTTGGACGACGATATCCCTATTTGCCTGAAATTTCACGTACATTTGTTTATCGGATGATGAGAAGATTGAGAACTACCGGTTCATTTAATCCAAGACCTGGCCCTGGTAGAAATATCTTGTACAACGAAGACCAAGAAATTGATATTATTACATATTTTTCTTGCAACCTACGATCAAGCATTCGAAAAGCAAGTGTAATTACAGGATTACCTAGGACGTCAATCCATAGAATACTTGAAAAACACAATTGGCATCCATTTTGTATTCATGGACTTCAAGAACTCCATCCCTCTGATTTTAACCGACGTGTAGCATTCTCCAATTGGTTATTAATCCAACAGGACACAGATTCAAACTTTGGCTTGAACATTATGTGGACTGATGAATGTTTGTTTACGGAAAAAGGACACATAAATGCACACAACGATCATTATTGGAATGATACAAAACCATTTTTTGTGCAAGAAATACATCACCAGAGAAAGTTTTCTGTGTGCGTATGGTGCGGAACGGAAAACTGATTGGTCCAGTGTTTTATGAAGGAACACTTACAGCTATAAAATATTTGCAACTTATTTTAAATGGCATAGTAACAGATGCTTAGGAGACGACACCATTGTCATTAGTAAAAAAATGTATTTTCAACAAGACGGAGCGCCTGCACACAAGGCTATAAATGTAACAAACTGGCTCAACGAAAACTTTAATAAACAGTGGATTGGTCTGAATGGACCCACAAAATGTCCCCCTCAGATCTCCTGATCTAACTCCACTCGATTTTTATTTTTGGGGTCGGCTTCGAACGCTAGTTTATAATACTCGCCCCCTGAATGTAACTGACCTTAAACAAAAGATAATTAAGGCATGCAATAATAATACAGGAGGAGAACTCCAAAATATTTACAGGAGCATTATTAGAAGAGCTCAATTATGTATTGGTGTTGATGGAAAGCATTTTGAGAATGCTTTATGATTCGTGTGTTTTTAAATGTATTTTCGTTTTATTTATTATTATTTTTTTATGTTACACTTCTTACAATCTTATGTTGTCAAAACTGTTTAACTCCATCAATAAGGACTTTATTTAAATGACATTTTGGATTTCTTTTACGCTTATTATCTTTTTTTGATCGAAGAATTTCTATTATCAATTTGGATATGGTCCCTATTTTCACCGACGAAAAAGTCTTTCAAGTAGTATGGAAAAGTGACATAAGTCAATTTTTTTTCTGTGTTATTATTCAAAAAATTTTAAAGATACAATTATGCAGTTTTTTTTAATGGTCTTCTGAGATGGAAAGGAAAAACTTTCTAACTGACCAAATTTGCATAGAGGGGTTGTATAAAAATTTACAAAGTGTAACTTTTTAAAATTCATAGGTGGATTTTTTTTCTTAATGTAATCTTCTCTCCTACCTTATTTTGAACATTTTTTCAAATTACATCACCTACTTATCTCTAACGGTTAAAGAATTAAAGCGCGTTTCAATCTTTTTGGGACACCCTGTATATTGCATTTCTTCACTGCATGAATAAACTAAAAGCATATGCATTTAGTCTACATTTAATTTTTAGTTAGTCTTCAACTTCGGAATCTGATGAGTAATTTATTTCAAATTTAAACTTAGATTATATTCCTTTATTTGAAAGAAGATCAAATGAGAAACCGGTTTTCAATTTTTCTTACAAAATATGCTTTATACAATCGCAATGAGGTCCAATAGAAGCATTGTAAGTCTGTTATTTTTATGATAATATAAAAAACTTTCTTTATAAAATATATTCATAAGGCACATAAATTTTAAGAATTTTCTCTACTTTTTATAACCTTTACTTATAATGATTGAAAAACTGTACGAGCATTTTTTTAACGAATAGTTTTGAACCGTTACTAGAAAAATGGGGAATTCTTTTCTTGGTTTATGATTATTAAAAGAAAGCTTCTATATAAGGAACAATATTAAAAAAAATATGCCCTTTTGCATTTTCTCTGAAATATATTTTTAAATTTATTTAGACAATTCATTAATTTATTTTTTTATATTTATAATAATTTCAGTTGTATCCTTCTAATTTTTGTATTAGGTTTCTACGTCTTATTATGTTAGCATTCTGATTCAATCGTCAAGGGAAGTGCATATTTTTTAAAAAAATTTGTTGGAAAGCACAACTAAAGCTATGCAGAGAGACTTTCATACACTTCTTCTGGGGAAGAATATTTTTTCAATAATTCAGCTGTACAAACAATAAATAATCAAATAAAACTTGAAGTCAAGAACGAATGTTTAAATATACATGACTTGTTAGAAGCGCTAGAAAATTCTTGGCTTAGCTACAGGCTTGAAGATGACACTTGAATACGATAACTTCAACAACAGGTTAGATTTTATTATTTTTTATTGATGCTGTACATCAGTTTTTATTTCAATGCGCAAAAGACTGTAAAGAAAAACATCTATATTTTGTTGTATAAAACTAATTTCATTCCCTAAGAAATTGGAATTTTTTTAATAATTATTGTTAAGATTTTGATACTTTTTTAAATCTGGATTGCTCCAGGTTTCATGATAAATTTAAAACATTACATTCATGTTTGTTTTTTTCATTCGGTTTTTTTTCCTTCAAATTTTTTATTCATGTTATTTTTATGCACTCTATTTAACAATTGAATTGCGTATCTAAATACAAACCAATCATCTGAAGTATGTCTATCCGTATTCATTTGCCTTAACTAGAATTCTTTTTAATTATCACAGATAATTTTATTCTTTAACGCGTTTATTTTATAATAAAACAATAATTTTTTTCCTATTTCAATCACATCTTCGCCACATTTCCATACTTAATATAAGAATAATATTTTTATTCTGTCAGTAAAATGGATTCGTCTATTTTTTTAATCATTTGTTTATTGAATGATCCTTGTTTCGAAATATTTATCTCTCTATTCAGTATGTGCTATATATTTTTTATTTTCAGTATCATCAACACATTTAATAAAAATCATGGTATGCAATTATTAATTTTTTGAACGAAAGAATACGTCATTTTAATAACATTACTTGATTTTTCTTTTGGAATACTTGATACATTAAGTTTATTTTTCTTTAAAACAGCTTTGGAAGATTTTTTCCCCTTTGTCTTTCAATTTTTTCTCAAAAATTATTGCTGAGTGTCTTACAGATGTCTACATGTAATTTAATATATTCCATTAGGTTTAAATAGTTAATAACTCAAAAGCATAAATTGCATTCATTCGAAACTCTCAATCTTCTTTTATGTAATCATATTCAAACATTCTTTGTTATAAATTTATTTTGATGTAGTGGTGTGATATTTCACGTTTTTAAAGGTCGTCTTCTTTCATTCGTTGAAAAACGCAAATATGAATTCTACTTCTCCCCAGCATCATTTTTGAGCTTGATTTGATAAATTATCTCATAATGTAATTTATTCAAATGATTATGCCGGTGTTCTACATAATTATTTAATTTAATTGTTAATTCAGAAAAGACGATTAATTGTCTTGAAAATACCATATCTGTTTTAAATGAATCGAAAGCGTTTGCCCTTAATTAGAAACGAAAAGTAAACATATAAGCGAACGCATTCGATTAAAAAGATGTGAAATAACTAATATTTTTAATTGACAAGAATAATCTAATTAAGGTGTTGATTAAGTATGATTTTTATCAAATTCAAGAGAGTGGCGCTCTGGGATTCGAAGTCAAGTCAGTGAACCTCTGTTAACTTGCAATTCTGTAGTTACCGCTATTATTATGTCTGCTTTCATTCACTCTTACTTAAAAAGAATGGAAAATTAAAACATGAAGTTGCAAATTTAATTTTTAGTAAATGCATGAAATATTTACTGTCGTGAATTTCTAACACATATTAATGCAGTAAAAATAAATTAAAATCATCCTAGTTCTCTCAAATTTATGAAGATTACTTTGTTATTACAAATTGCCAAATAATCAAAAATTACTACACAGATATATATTTTCTGTAAACTTCGTTCAAAGATTTTTTTAAAATATTGAGAATCACCTTTTTACAGTGTGCCTCATTTTGTAAACGTTTAATACTTTCGTGATTTTCATACATTTTGGCGATAATCTTGGGATTTATTAGCTAAAAAACTGACTAACAGAAGCAAAAATATTTTTTAAAAATTATCTTTATCAGCGTCAGATTTTTATTTTTAAAACTCTATTTTTATTTATTGTTTCGATAATTTACTCATAAATGTGTTCAATGTTTTGGTAGCCCAGTATTCTTAAATAAATGAATAGTTAAATGTGCTGACAGTAAATGTAAAATATTTTTTGGAGAAGGAAAATCGAGAATGAGCCAAGACAAAATACTTCTTTCATGGGTTAAATAAGCATAAAGTGTTATACTAGCTTTCAAAAAAATTTAGCCATCTAGTTAGATCAATGCATTTAAGAATTATTGTGTTTACAGATTGAAAGCTAAATGAAATCCCAAAAATAATGTTTTATTGAACTGTATTCAGTTCACCAAAATTTCAGGATAAAAAAAAGTAAAGATATCGTTGAAATTAAGGAGAGGCTCGAAACTGTGCAATCTAAAATAAACAATGCATAATTGTTTGATTCTTTGCTTGCTGTTTTTCTGTTTGCCAAATACAAATCGTAATTAGTTTTCTAAAAAAAAAAAAAAAACATTTTGCTTCGGCTTGTAAAATACGCATAGTTTTTTGGCGAATGAATTAAATAAATATTTTCAAAAAATTCAAGCTGAAAATATGAAAAATTCCAGTACGCTAGCTTTCCTTCTCAAACAATTTGTAAAAGTTATATTTCACAATGTCTATGACCGAAAATTCAAATTACACAATCAGTAATACACTTTAAGCAAGAATAGCATCGGGAAACAAATTTAAATGCGACTTTAATAAAATAGTGAATCATTTTTTTTTTTTGTAAACTTCTTCTTTGTAAACTGACTTTCATATTTTGCAAGATCTTTCTGTCGTATTATCTACAGTCCGTTTTGGCTACTGTTAAGTGCGATGAATTTTGTTTTCATTACTGGTATATGCTTCATGAAAGTTATTTCATACATTGTTTTAAAATTTTCAGTGATCTATTAAAAAAATTTGAGCAATGTTTTCTTTTATAACTAATTTCTTTTCAAGATTATGCAACCTCAGAAAGGTTTGTGCCATTTCAAAATATCAACACTTTATGAAACAAGTGGCAGAAACTTTATATTTTTAAATTTACTCTAGTTGAGACTTAGCGCATTAGTACATAATTATTGAAACGGGAAAAAAAAATCTGTCGGTAATTTGAGTTAGAAAAATATGAAAAGAAAATTTTAGACACCAAACAAATGAGGTATGTTTTATATATATATCATTAACAAAAACTTAAGAAGTTCTTTAATATAAGAGGTATTCAATTTTATTATTTCCTTTTCTGATTAGATAATTCTAATTATATTTAACATATATTTGCTATTAAACTACACAAAGTTCCTTTGTAATTTCTTGATACTGTATAATATTAATCAATAAAAAATTTTCAACTTATTTGTGGAATATAAAAATAAAGACTTTGCATAGTAAAAATGATATAAAATAAAAAAATAAAACATTAATTAGATCAAATAAAAAAAATTAAGTGATAAAAAACAATAGCTATCTAATACAATAAATGAGAATTATGAGAGGGATTTTTATTTAAATTACCTAAATAGCAGTCTTAAAAAATATTATTCATTTCTTTTAATTCTTCAATGTATTTCTTTTTTTTTAATTTTTAAAAGATCCGATGCCTGTACGCTATTAAATTCTGCTTAAAATAAAAGATTTGTTGATTTCAAAATATTAATGCCACTTGCGAGTTTCATTTTAAACGGAATCTAAAAGGGATCCATTTTGTGAATGCTAAAAACAAAGAGGCTGAAAAGATGAATTAAAAAAAAAATCACATTGTTCCTAAGAATTCTCACCCTGGCAACCGCTTTCCACAAACTTTTGAAATAATTGAAGTCAATTTGACTTTCTGCTAGTTTATAAACGTACTGATCTTTATTATTATTACTATGCATTTTAGTTTTTTATCACTTTTAGTTCCCAATAATTAGTAATAGTAAATATTTCATGGCATAAAAAAAGACGTTTAAAAAAAATTTTCTTTCGGGAAACGAAACGAGAGCATCTTGTATTAATATTCTTTATCTAAAACATGTTATGTATTATTTATCCTTTTACCCGAATTATTCGCAATTAATGCATTAGATAGAGGAGGGTTTATATCCGTTTTATTGATTTTATTTCAGATTTTCCCATGTTTGATTATTTTTTTGTTTCAGCCATGTGAACAAAACTACCACCACCGAAGATCCGAGGAAGGATTCTGATGAGGAGCCTCCCCAACCTCGTGACGTGGAACTGGTCCGGGATCCTCAGAAAGGTTTTGGATTCGTTGCCGGAAGCGAGAAGCCTGTAATCGTCAGATTTGTCACCGAAGGTGAGTGAATATATATATATATATATATATAATATAAACAGTAACGAGAAATTAAAAATATCTGCGTATTTTAGATCCCCGAAGAAGTGAGTGCCGGTAATATATTTGTTTGAAGTTTAACTTATCTCTTTTTAGATTTCATTGTTGAATGTCCAGCATCTCCAAATTTTATCCTTAACGTTGTCGTAGTAAAATTTAAAAAAGACTTTTAATTTTAAAATAAGAGTGAAAATTGTACGAATTTGAAATTAGAGTCTTGAGATAGAAACGTTTTTAACAAAAATAGTTAATGAATAATTCTGAATTTGCATTTTGTGCGATAATAATCAAAAATTACAAATTATTCAGAAAAGTACTTTAAAATTTCAATTTATTTAATTAAAAATTTGATTTAAAAAATCTCCGAAGTTCTTATTTGGTGAACACTTATTATCTGAAAACGATTATGAGCTGAATGTGGTACTCTTTTGAGCGATTTGCCCTGTGGAGCATTTTTAACAAATTTTGCACCATATAAGGTCGAATCATACACTCTTCGGATGATACCATGCCTATAAATATTGTTGCTTGGATGAAGTTATCGTAGATAAACCATACGTTAACTAAAATCAAAGAAAATACTCATTAATTTCAAATCGAGATTTTATTCAAGGAACTAAATCTTATATTTGTTCATATCCACGAAACGGAATGATTCGAATTTTCCAGACTTAGAAAGGTACAGAAATTGTAAGAACGTTCTAGAATAAAAGAGAAATAACAGAAAATAAATCAATGAAAAAAATTTTAACCAGTTTGCCTACAATCGGATACAAACTGTAGCTTTCAGTTCATGGCATTCTACCCCTAAGCTACTCAGTCTGCGCCAAATGAGAACAAATTTCTCTATAGTATCACCAAACGATACTGGAGTATTTTGCATCTTATTGATAATTTAACATTTACTAACTGAAAACCTGAAAACATAATCAGATTAAAATTTTAATGCATCGAACATCATTATTTATTTAAATGTTTTTCCGTAAAATAATGATAAATTTAAAAAAATTGCTAATATTGAAAAGCTAAAATAAACTAACTGCCTACCGATGAAAGAATGACTTAATTAAAATCGGCACATTTCGTTGCTTTCGCTTTTAAAATTTCAGCTTTGAATCCTTTCATTTATAGATTATTTATTTAAATCTATTTGATTTGTAATTAAATGTTTCAGTGAATCGGAATCGTTTTGCTATCACTGAATTAAATTAATTATAGAACTTACTTTCATCAAATATGCATATGAGTTTTTATATTGCCGTTATTACTATCTTATTTATTAAACTGAATTATTCTTCCTCGGATTTGAATCAATTTTGTACTGAGAAAAGAAAAGTGCTTCAGAGAATCTTATTTGGATGAAAGCGTATAGCTGGCAAACATTTTTTTGAATTCATTATTTATTTGCTCTTAATAACTATTCCTTTTATAAATAACCTTTTTCCCTCTTTAATATAGCTAATAATAATCCTCTTATAGCATCCTCTGATTAATTAATATTGAAAAAACAGCTTTTTGTGAAGGAAATTCTTAACATTGGAAAAAATGTTTTTGTAAAAAAGCTTTGTACTTAGACATTAATTACAGTTTGTTTTTTTTCAAAATAGAGTTATGGGTTTTATTCGCCATTTTTAATTTTTACTTTAAATATTTTTCTGTGCAGAAAAGTAAAAATTTCTTTTAATTAAATGGCTTCATTGAATTTTATTTTTAATTACTTTATTACAATTTTTCTGGGTCATTTCCTACTTTTCCTGCATATATTAAAAATTAACATTACAGAAATAAGCAAAATACATGCGAGAAAAATTTGAAAATAGGCATTCTTTTCATACTCAAGAACAGGGCATCAAACTTATATATACTGTTACACAGTAAGCATTCAATTTCTAATTATCTTTTTGGGGGGGTTAGTGTACTTGTAAAACATGCTTTGTATTGTCTCGAAAAAGTTTGAAATGTATTATGAGCAATGATTAGAATATGTTTGAAATTGCACTATACAATATAAATGTTAAATATTTAATGTACATATTGCATTAGCCAAAACGCAACCTCTTAACAATTGCTCATCAGAATGTCGAAAAACCAAGCATAACTTTCGCATTGTTATTTCTAAATAATCAAATATATAACTTTCTTGAAATGAGTATATTTAATTCATATCCATGAATTTCTCCAGCTTTATAAAGCTCACGTTTCTTTTGTAATTTATTTCAGATAGTGAAAGCAATTTTTTAAATGTAAAATGAGAGAAATACAAGAGTGAAACGAAAAAATAAATAAATGAACAAAAAGAAAAAAATTGCTACGTATAAAATGTAAAAACGGAACAAAAAAAAAGAAATTTCTCAATATATATCTAACATTTAAAAAGTTTTAAAAAAAATACTGCTTAGTATAAGAAATGGGGGGAAAAGTCACTAAGCAATATATGAATATGATAAACAAATAAATTGCATGAAAGATAAAATAAATCTTATTAAATATTCCTACCGTTAAAAAGAAATCTGAACTGAAGAATTCTTCTTGAACTACGAAATGTCTGAATGAAACTTCTATAACCTCGGCCATTTAGTTCAATGTTTAGCAAATGAAATGAAAAAAAAAAAAGCTAAGTTAATACAGTCATGTTAAGTTGAATTCTGATTCACTGTGAAACATTTTTGAACTGTAAAGATTTTTTTCTCTTTGAAAATTAAAAATTGTTTTTGCTTCGGCACTTTCTTTTTTTAACTATATTTTCTACATTAGTCGAATTCTGTTCAATAAATTCTAAATCCACTGATCTCGGGCTTCTTTCATCGAGTTTTAATTATTCTAAAAAAATGCTATGCTAGTATTAAGCTTTTAAATAAAACATATTTGACATCCGCTCAAAAAAAAAAAAAAAAACATTGCGAAGAAAATGTTGTAAAAATCGTGTTGAAAAAGTCACCTTAGAAATTGCAACAGTTGCTTTATGATTATGAGCAACAAAAGAAAACAATGTAATCTAAATAATGCAAACTTGCTTGCATTTTTAAACGTCAGTTTTTTTAAATTTTAAAGTCTCTTTGAAAGTAGAAGTAAGAAGAAAAGAAAAGGGGGAAAGAAGCATTTAGAAACCAATCTTTTCCTTCCTTCTGAACATTCTACGTTTTTTCAAAATCGAAATGGGAAAAAAAAAATCTTCTACCTTGCGTTCAACCATTAAAGCATAAAATAAAACACGATTTTCATATAAATTTCCGGTGTCATTTCATAGGGAAACATCAGTGAAATAAGGATGCATAAAACATTCATACTCATTCCAATTTTTTTTTTCTAAACGTTCATTGTCGTTCTTGGGGTAGAAGAAAAAACGATGAAATATGCATCGGATTTAAACATCCCTTATCAGAGCTCATGTGTTACCGATGTCGGAACCCGCATTTGATAAATGTATGTAAAAAAGACGGTAAGGTGGGGGGAAGCAAGGAAGAGCCGTGCAGACTCATTATGCATGCTTCTTCGGTAAAGGATGTCGCAAGATAGCTCCCCAATTCGCATTGCTACTTACGTGTCAAATCGACTTCGACGAATGGTTGTTAAAGAACTCCTTTCGGGAACATATCCAAATCAAGCCATTCCAGCTTTATTATTCCACTACTTCAAAAAGGAACTGTATGCAAATTTTGAAAGATCCATGCCCGTTGACTCAATAATTTGCGAGAAGAGATTTGTATGGATCATGCCCTTTGAGCAGTAAAATGTCAAATTCAGTTTATCAATGTCACTGGGGATTTAGGAAAAGGCTCCCCATGTTGCTTTTGTTATTTACCTGTTAAATGTACGGAGACGGGTTGAGAGGAAAGAGCTTGCTGATATCGGGATCGTCATCCAGGTAAAATTGTTCTGGCGTCGCCTAAAAGGTTTTGAAATGGTATTAGCTCTATAACGAATGGAATAGTAAAGTAGTCACGACAGGTTAAGATATGACTTCCATAGAGTTGACTAAAAGGCTATTAGTTTGAAAATTCTAAGTCAGCCATTGATATTTTTCTCATGCAACACAGTTCCCTTCTTTTAGTGAGAGATAATGAATATGAAGAATATACTCCGTTCCTTTTAATTTCTGTGTATTGAAAACCGTATCCAATTATAATATCCATTAAACGGCATGTTGAAAATGTTCCTTCTTATGAAAAGCCGAAATATTTGAATCTTAAGAATGTTAGCAAATATTTGAAGAATTTTCTAAATCATCGATTACCTTGCTGTAAGAAATTTTCTGATAAAAAATATTGTTAATTTTGAGAAAATAAGTTATCCATCGGCTATCCTATCTGCCATATAAATTATTAGCAAAAATTAATCAGAATCAGCAATAAAGGATTCGAATAAATTTCAGAGCAGAGAACAAAGTTTTCAAAAATGGATATGGCATTCTATTCTCTGTAATAAAATTCCCTTTTCCTTTTTTTTATTTTTTAACTTTGTTTCTTGATTCTTTTGAATAATGACCAATAATATACGAATAAAAATACCTGCATAAAACAATTTCTAATGTCCCTATTCTTTATATATCTTGCGATTGCTTTGAGTAGTTGTTTAATCAGCTAAAATAAATGTAGTTAAAAGTCAAAGCCATTGAGATAGAAATGTGTATCATATCATTATTAAAATATAAGGAATTGATGGAAAAGGTGAAATGTTTCAAAAGGCTAGGTTTTCATCGAATATACATATGTATATAAAATATTGTTTATGTGAACGAAGAGCGAACGAATAATTTTTTTTGCGTCTAACAAAGAGCTAACGATGACTGCTTGTACCAGTTTCACACCAACTGTCTCGTTGAAGTTTTTACAATAAAAACAGAAAAGTATAAGTGCCCTTCACTCACATTCCAATCAAATGGTTTAGAGCATATGCGCCACCTAAGATCAGCATTCAGTATTTACTGTATAAATAATTATAAATGGATAAAAAATACAAATAAAATAATTAATTGAAAACAAAAATTACAAATAGCATATATTCATATAACATAACATATGATTACATATATCTTATAACATATATTCAAGTTGATTTTTCGAATTCACGTTGATCCGAAAAATTAAAATTTTATTCGAACCTTAATACGAAGTAAATAATTAATTTTAACTCTTTTTCTAACTAGCATTTTTAATTTTTGGTTTTTATTCCTACATTTTTTATCAAGGAAAAAATGCTCCAGTGTATTAAGTATGTAATTACTCATGATGAAAACTGAGTTCTTTTTTTACATAGCCATGTATAACATACAAAATTTATAACTAAACAATATTCGTGTCTCAAATAAAAAAATTACCGCATGCTGTTATCCTAATGAAGATTTGTTTGCTTCGCTGAGACATGCTTTTTAATCAGTGTGGCACTGGTCCAGGCCATTTTCCTTTTTTCTCTAACAAATAAAATTTCTGAACAAAGGATTCACCAATTTAGCGAAGAGCTTGTCATAGATTTTTCTGGAAATTATAACTTGGTGATGAAAAATGGTTTGGAAATATCCTTAGAGTCATGCAACACCGATTTTAATGACAGTGGAATAGCTCCAAAAGGCACTAAAGGAAGCAAAATACTAGACTGAATTTTGTTTTTGGTAGTACTTGAATCATTTATTGAAGAGAGAGGCGCTTATTCCTTAGCTTTACACAAAATGCATCAAAATCGTGTTAAAATAATACTTAATGCTTTTCTGTCACGTATTTTAGGAAGGGATAACGACAAGAAGTTTCACTGTTATATTTATGCTTTTATGCGTGTAATTTTATTAAACGCTTTTACTTGAATTCTCATGTTTTTCCACATTTCTCTTATATGGATATAAATGAAATTTTAGAATCAAGTTTCCCTTTTTATCTGGTATTGGAACCTTGAATTTTTATAGTTAGTGGTTCTCAGAGAAAATTGAAATTTTAATTATTTTAGAGTCTTTGTCTCTTTAATTTCGCAAAAGTGGTATCATGTAAATTAATTTATCTTTTTATGAATAATTAGATCGTTTATACTATGGATTATGAAGTATAAAAGAAAAAAATGAAGAATAATGAGAATAAAAGTTTTTAAATATTGTTTTATTAATATAATGAAAAAAATATCTTTCATCGACGATCAAGCAGCGTTATAAAGAAATCAAATCACAATATTATCATAGCAGAAAAATTCTTAGATATTCATTGAGAGTTGAAATAATTTTATCATTATTAACATTCCAATTTACATAAAACTTTTAAAAATTAAAGTAAGAAATTAAAAATAATATAAAAATTTTATTTTTAGAATAAGAATAAAAGATAGTGTTTATTAGATCAGGAATTATATTTCTAAAATACTAGAATATTTATTGTTTTAAAACATAAGTAAATATGTGAGTTAGGTACAGATTACACTATTTATTCTTTGAAATATAGAATGTTAATAGAAGGCAATTTTCTTCACTGTGAAATTTTATTTTTTCTGTTAGAACTGGGATTAAAATCAAAGAAAATTGGGCATTTTATTGTAATTGTTGACTATTTCCATAAGAAGTTGCAGTATCAGCATGATTGCTCTCAGTTATCAGATAAGACACAGTTGTTTTAAGTCTTCATTGTTTAAAAAATGAAAACAAAAATGTAAAATTATAAATCTGAAAAACTATAAAAATGTTTTTAATCTAATATTTAAAAAAAAAGTATAATTTCTTATCAAAAATCGTAAAAACGTCTAGCACATAAAACAGTAGGCGAAGCTTTGAAATCACAACGCATATATTAAACAAAAAATATAAAATTTTCGTTGTATAAACATTAAATTTCATGATGAATTTTTATAACGTTTCTGTAAGCTCCTCATAAATTTATGATTTTTATTACAACGTCCGAAAATTTCACTAAAAAAATCTTTATCCTTTTTTAACTGATAAAAATTTTATTTAATTTTATATTTATTACTTTCTTATTGTTTGTTGTCGAATAAAATATTCACTTAAGTCAACCTCTTTTGGTAAATGGCTTTAATTAGTTGAACGTTTAGTTCATACAATTCGATTTGGTTCGTTCAAAAAAAAATCTCTTTAACTATTACTTACAAATATTTTTTTAAATCGCAATTAACAAAATTTAATGCCATGGGGGGGTTGTTTGTTTTTTTAGCAAATGACAGAATTGCACATAAATTTCTAGAAAGTTTTGAAAGAATTTTTATTAACTAATTGAACATCTCTTAATTAATTAATTGTAGGTTCAATAATATATCTATCCCCGAAAGAAATTCTTTCCTAGCTCCGTTTCTTTTTCAGTCCGTTTCTTCCGTTTAACGTGAGAATTATTTCTTAGCTAAAAGTGTTACATTATCAATTTTATTTAACTGACTAGCTCAGACCTTTCTTTACTCTATTAAATGTTTTTGAAAGTAATGAATTAATATTGCTATTGTACGAATTATTGATGCGGAAATTTTCCACAACATTACAGTTTCTTTTGTTATTAATTAAAGATCTAAGCTGATTTCTGTCTTTAAATTTCAGCTGTAATCATGTTTGTAATTTTTATGGAAATAATGTCCTTATTCATCTGTTGTATAATGCATGATTAAATATCCATATCAATTTTTATTTATCAAGAGCTTTTCAAATGTATATATTTCACTGTTTTTGACTAATAAAGAATTTTTATATCTGTAAACAAAGGATCCGCAACTTTTTATAAACATCTCGCCAACAAAAAAAGACTATTTATTATTTTTTAATTCCAAAACATGTTTTTTAACCATCTGATAGATTTTTTTTTTCAAGTAAAAATAAGTAATTTGTACTCCAAGTAAAAAGGTCAAAATTTCGAATTCTTTTTAAAGTATATTTTTTATATTATTCGTCTTTCAACTAAGTGCAACCCTCATTGAATTTAAGCAGGGTTTTGATTATTTTAAGAAAAATAACAATATTACAGAATAATGGAATTTTAATTTTAAATTCAATAGATTACAAAATTCTGCTTATTGTTAGTCTTTTCGGTTTTTTACATACTTCTATTCAATTTTTGTTCACTATGATTTAAAAAAAAGCTTTTCAATAGAAAGATTTTTATTTATTTCCTTTTTGCTTCTTTGTCATGTACCCAAAAACACTTGAAAGTAAGTGTCTTTTCATCAGAATTGCAAATCTTGAATACTTTTCTTTCTAAATTATTCATAAGATTTTAATCAAAAAAAATCCTTTTGAAATACAATTTAAAACATTTCTAGTATTAATAGGATTTTTTATAACACTTTAGTTTCAAGAGGTATGATTTTTTTTTTGTAAGAACTCTTATATACAGTTGTAGGTACATTTTCAAAGATGCTTTGAAAAATATTAATTTAAAACTTTTGAAAGTTATAAATATAATATTAAATTACAAACTTTTTATTATCTTAATATCTTGTAAAAAATTCTAAAGTTCGGTTCAGTGTTGCAAGCAAACGGCTCGGGAAAGAAAAGAGATCATATCTTTAACACAAACATTTATTTGAGACACGTACACACACATGACGACACAATACAAATATTTAAGTTTAACTGCTTTTAAACTTTCATAAGTGGAATCTGAAAAGGAGCTTATAGTTCCGCGAAAGTTTGGCTGTTTTCGCCATCGAAGTCTAAAATGAAATGAGGAGTTCAATTTTTATACTGGCGAGAGCGCCATCTATAGGCTGTTTCTAAATTTTCCACAATCTTTCTACAACTTCAAGAATATAACCAGGAGCTTTAATGAAATAAAAATAGTTAATATTCATCTCAAGAATTTTCTTGTTGAAGATGAGATTCAGTGTTTGCTTGAGATGAATTTAAAATACTGTTATAAAATTAATTTAATGGATTGGAATTATTATGTAGCTACACTTTTTATAAAGATTATTGAAAATATATCAAATTTCCAAAATATACCTTGAAATAATTGCTCTCTATTGATAATCTAGTTAGAGATTTCTGCGTTATTTGACTGTTAATGAAATTGTGGGTTCAGTTGATTCTTTGATTATTATCTGATGTCCGTCGTTTGCACTATGTACTGGAGCCTATTATCCTGATGGATTATTCGAATTTACTCCAGCAAAAATATCCGAAGATTTGCAATACTGCCTCTCATATTGTGAGCTTGCGACATCATTATAGGTTACTGTTTGGTCCAGATTATCCTTACTAGAGTTTGTAGTTATTCTAGAATTATCTTTCGGAATCATGATTATGCCATATAATAAGGAGTAGGCAATCTAATATTATTAATCAAGGAAACCCATTATCTTGGCTTATTAAAGTCTCACATAATCCGTCGCTAAGTAACCTAATTATGTTCAAGCCATGGGAAAATGAGTTGAAATTTGGAGATTCTGAAATCTTATCTTTTTGCACTTTGGATGGTTTTTGTAACATATATCTTATAATCTTGAGTTTCCTTACTAGCAGCAGAAAGATGAAAATATCTTTATGTTTTTCGAGTTTAACATTATAGTTTAAATATATTATGGTCATTTAGTGTAATCAATTAAATTTTGTGTTCTATCTGAATTAAAAAAATTATCTTAGGGTATATTTTTTAAAAAAATTCTCTAATTTACTTTCTAATTAAATATTATGTTCTGTTTATCTATACATATTTAATTGCTTAACATTCAAAAATAATGGGAAGAAATTTTAGGAGAAAAAAGTGTTAAAAGTATTGAAGAGTAATTTCTAAAAACACACTGAATATCTTAAATCCTCCTTATTCATAGTGATTTCACTCTTCATAATAACGAAAACACTATTATTTAAAAATTATATTCACTTATTTAATATTCATTTATAGGAGGTTTTTCTGGGTGAACATAAGGCGATAAGATGGTTAGAGAATAACCAAAGAAAACGTATTGCATTTCTTTATTGAGGTTTTAAATTTTGTAAAGAAGGGAAAATGAGTATTTTCAAGTATATTTGTTAAATTTGATAAATGTTATTGGTATGAATTGCAAGATATTGCATTAAGTATCTAAATTAATTTTAAATCAATTAAATATAGTAAACATGATTTGAAGAAACGTATTTATGTGATGATTTCTATTCTTCATAATGTAAAGAAATAATTCATTTTTTTTATTATTATTTGCTGTTGTTATTGTTAAAAGCCATGATGAATGCAACACTGAGAATCGAGTAAGAAGCCAGAAATGTGGAAAAAGAAGGCCGTAATAAAATATTTTCAACTTATATCGTTTTAAAAAAGAATTTGTCGACCAGCGGTTTTGTTCCTTGGAATAAATAACAGATTTGTCATTTCAGAAATGTGTTCCCATAAAGTCGAAATTCAAATAATAAGTTATTTTTAAAAGATTGATTAATTAGAAGTTATTATATGCATACATAATGAATATTTAACTTTTGAAATCCTTTACTCTTTCAAATAAAATAAAACAAATAATAAAACTTTCTTCTTTACAGGTGGTCCGAGCGAAGGCAAACTCCTCCCTGGCGACCAAATCCTGGAAATAAACGGCGAAGATGTTCTCAAATCCCCCCGGGAAAGAGTCATCGAATTAGTGAGGTAATTGATTGTCTAAAGACAGCCACTATTCTTCGCTCATTGCTTCCTTGTCGAACAGAGGAAGGGAAGAAATGAGTTACGCGGGCTGTTGAATGCCCATTTAGACAGAAACGCGGTTAGCAGACTCAATGAATTCATTAAGGCCATCCCCTCAATTCCGATTCCTTTTTTTTTTCTTTTTCTTTCTAGGCCTATGTAAATGTGCCAGGCTTTTGGATATATCCTGTCTTCCTTTGTTTATATTTCATAAGTGAATTCAGTTGGATAATATGTGCATTCTACTAGTATTGAATTTTTCACTTACATATCTTATTTGAACCATCTATGATATCCCCGAAATGAAAACTTTGATAATTTCAAAGTTATTTATGAAATAATTAAAAATATTAGGAGAATTTAAATTCCCCTTTTTTAAATTTTCAGAACTGTTTTATGTATTCAATATTTAAATTAAAATTTGACCTTGTGTATGGAATGAATTATTATGGAATGCTTTAAAAAATTTCAAATTTATGATTGTTAAGAATAATGAAAACATTTTTGCAAGAAAATTGTGCTAAAAGTTTTTAAATGTTTGTACTCTATCAGAGATTTTTAAATTTCATTTATACTTGATAACATCGAGTATAAAGTATCTCTAAAAATTTTCTGTTTGCAAAAAATCGAAAAATGTTTCTCTTTTAATTGAATAAAAATTAAGTGCAATATGAATTTCAAAAATCTGTTGCTTTTATTTCTGGTTTACGAAATTTTGTTTTTATGGTCATTTTGACCATGCTATCAATTTTATTTAAGATATTTTAATTGGAATGCTTAATATATTATGCATTACATATTGCATAAACGTATATTAAATATTGAACATGCTTTTTGTTGCGCTCATTTTATAAAGTGATTTATTGTAATAAAACTTGATGATTCTAGAAATTTTGCAAAATGCAGTTTTTGAGACTTACTACACTCTACAGTTTCCGATTACTTCCAAATGTAAACATTGTAACCGATTTTCCCACTAAATGAGTTAGAAAATCCTAGTAAAATGTCACCTTGTATCATAGCTCCCAGATTTCATGGTCAGTTGTCACGGTCGGTAGGTCATAAAAGATATATAATGAGATGCGGAAAAGTAAATTATTCCAACACCTGCCACCTATAAATGAGACGAAAGAAGCTTTTCTGTATCACGCCACTGTCGTATGCATTTGAAATTCATAAAAGCACATGCGGTGCATAAGCTCTATAAAAACATGTATCTGCTTTCCTGCATATTAATAAATTAACCTTATCAATATTTGTGAATGTCAGATATTACAGAAGTTAGTGATATTACTCAATTATTTCTAGAAAGTTGGATGTAATTGTTTATTTTGTAGTAGAAATCAGTGAATGTTTTTTTTTCATCAGGAAAAACGTATATACATAATAATTTATTAATATAATAATTTACATATAAAATGTATGATAAATAACATTTTGATCCCTAGTATGAGACTGATTACAAATGTGTTCTTAAAGATTTCAAGCACTGCTTTGACTATGATGAAAATCATCCTTTTAAAATCCTCAAAATTGTGTAAAGTGTATTTTGAATCTGTATTTTTTTTCCTTGTATCTGTTATCTTTACATGAGTGTGAGTGTAACCCTATGAATCGTTTAATTCTTTAGAGAGAAAACATACAATTGGTTTTAATCACATATACTAAAATGTCAGGTTTCTCGTTGTGTAGTAAAATCAATAATTTTGTTCGCCAGCTGTAATTTCCTATAACAATTTGAAAATATAGTTTCAAATTCGGATGCTAATTTAATAAATATTTTGCTTTGAAAAAAACTAAAATCAATAAAATATTTTTATATGCTGATTGCAGCTGAAAGCTCTTTTGCCATAAGAGTAATGTTTAATTCTATTACAATGATAGTGTCGATTGCATTTCTTTTTTTAAAAAAATGATATTTCACTCTTCTTTTATTTATTTATTTTGTTTTATAGTTTTATTCTCCCTATCAACTTCATATTTTTTTTAATGTTTTGAGATTTTTTTAAGACTTGCATGAACTTTCACTTAAATGTGTTTGAGTACATTTATATTCTGGAATTTTCCTTAATTATCTATTGCGCAATTGTAATTATTTGAATGTTTCTAAAATAGTTACGCTTTCAAAAACTGTTTCTTTATGTATTTATTTAAAAGTCTACGATTTACTTTATAAGAAATACCTTTAGTAAATAACTTTTTTTAATCCCTGAATTATTATTTTTTTAAATATTTTATATGTGTTAACAAAAATATATAATTACCATTTCTTCCAGGTCTTGTAAACATTCTGTGAAACTCAAGGTGTGCCAACCAATTACTAATAATGTAAGTAACTTTTGAGGATATTCAGCCAACATTATTTATGAAAGATTTGCATGAAGGTCCCTTCTTAATTAATTTCGCTTATCAATTAAAAACTTTTTCTTCGAAAATAGTTTAGTATTTAAAAGAAATGTTTGAAGTAAATTAATGCGTCGTCTTTATAAGATTTGAAATATTAATGATAAATCAATTGACAATCACTGTATTTATTCTTATTTTCTAAAAACTTTATTTAAGAGATTGTATGTTATCTTCAATGATTTTAAAATTAATTCAATAAAATATGGGATTAAATGAGTACAAAATTCTTCAAAATATAGCATTTTAATATATTTAAAAGTTTATATTATCAGTTTTATTCAAATGTAGATTTTTAAATATATATGAACCTAATCTTAAAAATAAGTGAAACTCCTCTCATGCTTATGAAAATGTGTTGCAGACCACAAGAAAATCGGCTCTTCTTACCGCAGCCAAAAAAGCCAAGCTAAAATCCAATCCTTCCAGGGTACGTTTCGCAGAAGGAGTCGTCATCAATGGATCCCCTCTGTACTGTGTAAGTGTACAAAAATATATAACTGTAATTTAAATTTATTATATATCTAAGATTATTAAAAAGTAAAATCTTGTTATGAATAACAAGATTTTACTCGTAAATACATTTTTTAGGAATGCTTTTATTATTATTATTTTTCATTTCAGCATCATGTTGAAAATGCATGTTTCTTAACTCTAAAATCTCGTAATACAACTAAAGCAATAAACCCCTTTTATTTTAACTACTAAAAAAAAAAATTTTTTTATATTTTTTTTAAGAATTTTTTTTTATTTATTTCATTATTTTCTCTTCTGTTTATGTTTTTTTTTTCTAATGACGATTTTTAACCTGTTTTATTTTTTTAACTTAACAGATTAATTTTATATTAATATTTAATTATGATTTTTATAGGCTGAAAACTTTATGTAAAATTTTGTTCTAGCCTCTAGATAATTGTCTTACTAATATTCCAATAAAAGGAAAGTGTTACATATTAATAACCTTTTTTAGCTGTTCTGTAAATTATATTTGCTTAATTCTTCATTTGCAACTTTCATTTATTACTTTAATCATTTTTGACAAAGTGAGAAAATCGCCATGAAGAATTTTTGTTATCCTGCATCAATGTCTTGAGTACCCTAGGTTTGAGGAATGTGCCATGGTTTGACTCTTGTACCATTACAATGGAACTTTCAATCCATTTATATATTTTATTCACTTTTATTATTGGTAATTTTATTGGAATGGCATAGAAATTTTAAAATATTTTCATGAAACGTTTGTACGTTTTTTTAAAAATTCTTTTGACTTCTTTATTGAGAAATTACACTCGTTCTTTGTGATATATTGGATCTTTAAAAGTTTCTTATGGTTATTTATGTTTTTAAAAAATCATATTTTCTTGAGTATATTTTACAGTTTTTTAATTTTAATGTATCATGAAATTACTTTCTTTACATTCACAAGTTATGTGTGTACTTCGCATTCATTTTATATTTATTTTCCAGCCGTCCCCCTATGACTCACACGTACCTTTTATGCCCAATGTTCTAAAAGTATTTTTAGAAAATGGTCAAACAAAGTCTTTCAAATATGACAGCACGACTACAGTTCAGGTAAGACGGGGAAAACATTTTCCAGTCATGATTAAAGTTTTTTAAAACAAACTGAATGTAAATATTTTAAGTAATTAATAACTAAATTATTATGTTTATTAAATTAATAATTATTTATTTAATAAAATTAATAATTTAATCATTAATTTACTTAAATACTTTTTACTTAAAAATTAATAATTTGTAAATATTTTTAAGTAATAATAATTCACAGAAAAAAATGAAATTGGATTTTAAAGTATATAGCTTTTTTTATATAAATTTTCTAAATAAATTATTTTATTATCTTGAATGTAGCATTTTAAGAAAACATATGTTAAACTACTAAAATTTGCGATGTGTCATTTTTGGATTTTCTAGTTTTAAATTTAGTCTTAAACTAAAAGTCAGCTTTGTTCTTTCTGTATTTTATTTTTTCTGTGAGTTGCACATAAATAATTATAATCCTTAATTTTTTTCATTATAAAATTCCATTATGATTGCTTAATTGTTTTATCAAAATTCCTATTTTTGAAATTTTCTTATAATATATCGCTCTCCATTTTAAGTCTGTTAGGCTAAAAAAATTTTATTTTCCAACATATATCAATTACTGGTAAACTATTAATCAATATAAATTCCGTGATGTAGAATGTTTTATGAGCTGCTGTTTTTTAGGATGTACTGAATGTTCTCCAAGAAAAGCTGTCTATCAATTGTCTAGAACATTTCTCGCTGGTCGTAGAACACATCAAATCTGTCCGAAGAAATAAGCTTTCTATACTAAGCCCCAAAGACACTCTGGCAAAGGTAAATTTCATATTTCTATCTAATAAAACTTTTTTTTTATTTTTTTGTCACAACTCTGAATGCTAATGAAAGATTTCTATAGCAGAGAACCTTGTTTAGAGGATCGCAGTAAAACATGATATGTTCTGAATTATTGAGATAAAAAGAATCTTGATCAAAAAAACTAAATTTTCTACTCTACTATTGAATTAAAAATTGTAATTTGCAAAGATTATCTGTAATTTTGCATATTTCTTTTGATATTTATGTAAATTCTGTTTTTATAATAAAATTATTTTAATCATAAACTAAAAAGGCAGAAGGAGATGTAAAGCAGTATTTTTAATTTGAAATACAATTGCTCTAAAATGGAAAATTGAACAAAGTAATTCAGATCATCGCGTGATTTGGAAAATATATCATAACTTATACAATCATGAAGAATCATAATGTAGGAAAAATATTATGGTGAGAAAAGGAATCAGAAGTTGATACAGTGTTTTCATTGTGAATAATTCTCTCCTTAAAATTTGCCCGAATGTGATTATTATTTATTTTGTTTTCAAGAAGATTATCAGAAATGTTTGTGACTAAATTTAACTGTGAATCAGTTAAGAATGTAATTTTAAGTGCAATATAAAATAAAACTAGTCATAATTAATTATTAAAGTAATACTTATAGGAAATTTGAATCGCTTGTCCAAAAATCTCGTAATATGATGTTTTATGTTTAATTTGTGTGTTTTGATTTCATTTTTAAAATTTATCCTTAATTACATTAGAGCGGTAACATGAAAACAAAAAATTAATTACGCCAATAACTTGTGAGTATAAAAGCAATAATTGAAATAATTATATATATATATATATATATATATATATAATATAATATAATATTTACACTTAAAAGATTATTATATATTAAAATTAAAGGAAAACTTAACAAAATAATATAAATACATCAAGAATCATTTTTTGAATAGTAATGTAAATGCGATCTTTGAGATATAATAACTCCGAAATACTGAAGGAAAATACTGTTGAAGGAAATTAAAAAAACTTTGAGTTTCCAGCTACTCTAAAAAGCACTGTAGTAAATTAAATACCTCTAAGCCTTATGATCTATAATGTTGCTTGTTTTGATGATATTTGCTGCAATATGCAGTCGACATCCAATCTTTGAATACCGTGCTAAAATGATTGTGAAAAGAAGTTCGAGCCCTATCATAAAAAATATGTGTTTGATACAATAACAAAACTTTTGCTTATATAATTTTTCTAACTTTTAGTTTTGTCTTTGAAAATATTTTTATCGTTATACTACAATTACAGTTGCTTTTAAATGGATTTTATTAATATTTGTTACTGACTTTCTTTCTTAAATCGATGACATGTAGAATTCAAAAGTAAAGTCCATTTTCTAACAATCGCGTTATTTTATCATTGATTCTGTGCTTTTGACCTTGAATGAATAAGAAATGTTCAAATATTGGAACTGCTGATTCATTTAATCCTAAAAGTGTGCTATTTCGGAATTTTTATCGCTTGGATTTCTTATTTGTATGTCGTATTACAAGTAAAAGATTCTTTTACTAACTTGTCATGATTCATCGGAATGATATCTATTCTTAACTTTAAAGAGGTAATCACGATCGTATCTTGTTGAAATGTGTAATACGGCAAAGACAGACTGCGTGGTGACATTTTCAGGGTTTAAATTTCAAGATTAAATTCCTTAAAATTGTATACGGAAAATTCATTTTAAAATTGTTTCGATAATCTATACATAGTATAAAATGAAGTCTCCTGAAAACATCTGTAGATTCGAACTCAGAAAAACGCGGGAAATACTTAACGGATATAAGTGACATTTCTACCATTTTGTAGAACATTTACTGGGAAAAGTTTCAGTATATTAAAATCATACCAAAATTTGAAAAAAGCAGTTTTATAATTGTGATTTTAATGATTTTACTATTACTATTCGCGAATGCATGAAACAGCCGTATCTGTTCTCTACACTTATCCGCGTATGTGCTAAACTCTCAAATTGCGCTTGCGCAAATAGAAAGAGTTGTGACATGCATATGCAATACATTACTTTCTTTACGCCTGATTTTAAACAGCAATTCAAAGTTCATTATCCCCCCTCTTCTCCCCCTCAAGTGAAAAGGAAATTCAACCTTAGCCAGAGCCAGCCTTAAATTTCTTCCTTTTTAACAGTCTAAATATTACTGAATTCGTAACATAAAAAATTGTGTTAGTTATTTTTTATGATTTAAAAATATTTATTAATATTTGTTTGATATTTCGTGACATGTCCATATCATATCGGTGGAAGACTAGACATAAGTTCAAAGTTATTTTTTCTTGGATATTACGCTACAGGCAACGCTGTGTGGGAACTACTAATATTATACATAAACGTTCGGCTCTATCAATATTTTCTGTAAAACAGTTTACATGAATTTAATTCTTTTTATTTTTAATATTTGACACGAATAATGAAAATATCCTTAAAATGTAATAAATCCTGTGTTAACTTTATTCGAGTAATATAAAAAATCAATGCTAATTAGCAAAATTTTCTCGGCTGATATAATATTTTCACTTAATAAATTAACTTTCAAAAGTTGCATTCAGTATCTTCTTCAATGCTTTTAAACTAAGAAAAGGAATTTGATTTTTTTCTCTAAATATGTTTAATTTTTTTAAGTCCTTCTTTGGTTGAAATAATTTAAAAAAAGAAACCTTTTTATGGCAGTAAAAAAAAAATGCTTCCACCAAACTCCAGTTGATTTATTCGTCTCTTTGATTGCATATGTCCCAATAAACTAATTAGCTATCTAATATGTGAATATTCTTCTTTTTTACAGATCGCAGCGAGGCCTGGTGCCCATCATTTGCGATGTCTCTTTCGTCTCACCTTCGTCCCCAAAGATATCTATGACCTCATGCAGAGGGATCCGGTTGCTTTCGACTACCTTTTCCTGCAGGTTAATGTCGCTCGTCAAATTGAAACAAAATTAGCTTCGTTTCCTTTTTGAAATAAAAATCGCATCATAAGTTCACTTAATTATTTTTTAACATCGCTATCTATTTCTGAGCTGCCTGATGTCGGAACCTCCAACTTTCATCTAAATGTAACGCTTAGTTACAAAATGAATTGCTGCAATCCGTGCTTATCAATTTTCAAACAAAACCAATATGACAATTGGTGATGTTTTTATAAAATAATAAGTAGTTCTGCTTGTAATATTTTTTCACAAATATGATTATGTTAAAGAAATTCTTTAATAAGAATTTCGCTTTTGAAATTGAATTTTGAATATCTTTAAAATGTATTTAATTATGAATAAAATTAGAACAATTCCATATAGACTGAAAAGCAGACACTTTTAAAGTTTTGATAGCTTTTAATGCTGAAATCAAAATATGATTTGCAGCTATTCAAATTTTGTATGATAAATTTATTTCTTCGGTTTCTTCTAATTTTGATAAATATAAAGTAGGCAAATAATTATAGAATGCTACTAAAACTATAATATAATTCTGTTGTAATTCAAAAGCTCCGCTACGTGAGGTTATCTTCATTTTCCACTCGGTTGGAAATTTCTCACTAATTTCTCTGTAAAATTATTTTCTTGTTTACAAAGACTTATTTTTAAGAGTAATATTGCTACTTCTATATTAAAATTCTTCATATAATATAGAATTAGATGAAGCTCTTTAGTTAATTTGAAAAATTACATTAATCGAAACTTTATCAAGATAACACAGATCACAATAGAATAAATTCTGAATTTTACTTTTTAAAATAAATTGGAAACTTTATAATTTATCATTCATATTGTTTCATTTATTTATTACCGATTTGCTACTTTTGCGTTGCTGTTTATTGCAAATGCTATCTTGGGTATACTTCTGCTATACTTTGCTACTGCATATCCATGTAAAATAAATTGCCTTTTTTTCATTATTGAATCTGCGGTTTTTTCCACCGTACGTTCGCTCAGTGAACGAATTAACAATTCGATTGTGCTAAACACAGTATCGTATTCACTGATCTAAGTTTTCGTCTGATATCGAGTATCATGCAATTCTTACATCGCGTATGCCAACTCATTTAGAGCTAACAATAATAACTGGAATTTTTAAATGCAAATCAGTGCTTTACTTACTTATTCTATTATCGTAATATCAGTTATGTATAGGAAAAAACTGGAAAAATAAAAAATAAAAAGAAGCTTTCTATTTCACTTTACTGTCATTTCCCATTAGCTCTGGCGGAGTTCTGAAAGCAGATGATTAATTGATACGTAATAATTTTGATCTTAAATTGGATTGTGTAATAAAGTTTTTCTTTCCTTTTTCAGAGTTGTAACGATGTAGTGAAAGAAAGGTTTGCCCCAGAGCTAAAGTACGACGTAGCCCTGAGGCTAGCCGCTTTGCACCTGCAGCAGCACGCCGTCTCCAGCGGCATGCAGGGAAAGATGGTAGTCAAGGCGATAGAGTGAGTACATACTAGAAGGCCTTCTTTAAAAAACGATAAAAAAAAAGCGTTTTAGAAATTTAAAAAAAAAATGCCTCTTTTCCTTATTACTAAGAAGAATTATCTCTCTAAGATATTTGATTTCCTTGAAAGAGTCTTGGCTAATTATGCTAATCAATCGGCAAGCATTAAATGTAAATGAATATTTATAGCCTTCCTTGCGTTTTATTTTTATTCTTCGGTAATGGTGTTCTCTATTTGAAATGTAGTTAGTCTACATAAACTTTGTATAAATATCGTATGAATAAGCTAGAAAATTGATATTCTTTGTTTCAAAAATTCTTTAATTGTTCATTTTACGCATTCTTAGACATCAGAAATAAACAACAAAACAAAAGGTAAATATTTAATGGGCCAGTTATCTTAATTATAAGCACAGTTGTAACGGCTTGATTTAAAAAAAGTCTGTTTAAACATTAAGAATATGAAATGAAATAAAAATTCATAAATTTGCACACAAAAAAATGGACATTTTAACCTAGTTACCTACTTTAAGTGTGCCATGATTAGAATTTTGTTTTATTTCTGCTGAAAGAAAATGCATTTTGTAAAATGCGTTGACTAATAGGCGAATCGAATTTAATCCTCTGGTGAAAGGATTGTTAATTGAGATTTTTCTGTTTCTTCCTTCCCAGGCGCGAGTATGGCCTAGAGAAGTTTGTACCCATGTCTCTTCTGGAAACGATGAAACGCAAGGAGCTCCTCAAGTTACTCAACCAACTGATGAAGCAAAATCAGGCTCTGAGTGGGCCTGGCCAAAAACAGCTGACAGCGACTCAAGCGAAATTCCATTACTTGAAAATTGTCAGCGAATTGCCCACTTATGGAGCCAAGTCCTTCGCCACCTGCACCAAAGTATGTGAAGGGGGGAATCTAATTCCAAGTGTAAATTGACGATAATTAATTTAAGAACGACTCCTAATTGGATAAAAATGAAAGTCCTAATTTTTTCTGTTATTTAGTAGTCCTTCGATTTTTTTAATGTGAAAGGAAATTTAATTTATTTTTGGAAAGTATTGACGCTTTAATGAATTACTTGTCGAATGTCAACAATTTCTTTTATGTCATAATCTGTGATTTCATTATGCTTTTTTTTTGTAAATATCTTAATCATTCATTTCATTCAGTGAACTTAAACTGATTCTAATGTTATTTTTTACAAATTATAAATAGATTTTTAGCTAATTGTAACTGTTGAAAACTTTAAAAGCAGTTAATCGATTAAAAATTATTTTCGCTTTGTATATGCATTTAAATAAGTTCTATTTATATTTTATAGAAATCCGATGCAAATTAAAAATTACTTTTCCTAGTGATCTAATTAGATTATTGTGGAGAGAGGAATTTTTGAAAATAAATCTTTGGAATTTTATTTTTCCGTACATGAACTCTACAATATGTACTGTACTTTATTCTAAATCAGTGGAATGGTGTCCCTTAAACTTTCACACATACTCTTTAATAAATGTTTTTGTATTCTATTCTATTAGAGAATTTTGGCTACGAAAACGGGCATTATAATATGATTAATCACTTGGTTACTTATTAGTGCACAAGTACTAGAAAATCGAATGTGTTTTTTTGGATATATTTTTACCAATCGACTAAAGCTAAAATTTGACTCAGAATTTCAATTGTAGTATAGAAATTGCATGCCATATTTCATATACTTAAATCGTTACATTTTTGAAATATCGCGCTTACATGTATATGAAAATACAGATCGATAATTGGTCAACCTATTGACGGATCTTAATAATTCGATAAATTCGACGCATATCTGTATTTTAAATATGAAATATTAGTATTAAATTTTATTATCTAGGTTTTGTCATTTTATAGTTAGTGTATTAGCACATTCTGTCAGTTTGACAGACATACTTCCTCAGTATGAATTTCGTTCATACTTAAGTAAAATTTGTAAATATTTTATTAAAAGTCCGTATGATAGATTTCATCCATATAGCGAAAAGATTTTTTTTGTATGTTAAGTTGACAGGCAATAATGTAGTACACAAAAAATAGTCATAACTCCAAAACTGTAGGAGTTTTTTTTTTTTTTTTTTTTGGTATCTCAGACTTTAGAAAAGAAATAATTCTTCAAAATCTAGATTTTTGACGGTTATTATACCTTATCTCTTTATACTTCATACTGCATGGAATGAAAGATATGTACTTTAACCATAAAATGTCGTGCTCAATAAATATTGCAAAATATAAATCTATTAGATAATCTTTACTGCTTACTAAATGTTCTGGAAATTCGTCATTTTAAACATATAAAATAAAATAAGGATATTCCATTTAGAAACTTGAATGAAAATGGTTGATAATCCTTATGGAAATATCATAATATTTTCCCCGTGGCCTATCAGTTATTTGCCTTTTACATCGACATTCTAGAAGTTAAGATAAAACTAAAAAAAAAAGAGAAACCTTTATTATTACACACAAACGCAAGATGTCAATGCATTCGCTGTCATATAAGATATAAATGTCGAATATATGTCGCATAGATATAAATATCATTTATTAGAGAACTATAAAACTCTTGAAAAAAAAGCGTTATAGTATATAGTAATACTAAATTACTTATTTTCATAATTTAATTAATTGATAATGTTAATTCATTTTAAATAAATCTTTTGCTTCATTTTACTAGGGTTTTTTCATTGATGTTTTGTCACTTCTTAATTCCAACTATACATGCATACCTAAGAGTAAAATTATAATTCTGGATTTCAATTAATCTCCGAAGTCTTAGATTTCCATGATTTTTTTAAAGATATTTTTTGTCTACAAACAGCATAATAAAAAAATCTTTTTGAGCTATTCGGACCCATTTCGATTTTTGATTTTTATATATAATTTGTAAATTGCTATAAAATTCTGAACGAAATATATTCAGAAAAAAATATGTCTATTTGATTATTTTAACATAGGGGAGTAAATTTGCTTGAAAACGTAAAAGAATAAATTTTAAAAAAAATTCTCAATTTTAGCATCTAGGATATAGGCCATTATTAAATTTTGAAGTTCTCTCATAGTGGTTTATCGTTCAGATTTTGCTTTCTCATTTGTATAAACGCAGGAACTCAAAAACACTAAGAGTTAGATAAACAAAATTTTATATATGATCTTGTTATTAAAACCGAAGTTGCTTTGTTTCATTTAATCAAATAAAGGCATTCAAAACGCAACTTCGATTTTCTTTACAATACTGCGAAGCACAAACGCTCATTTGCAATTTTGAAAAAAATCTTTGCATTCGGGACTTTCACATCCTTTGTCTTAGATCCGAAATATTTTTAGAGACTGTGATTATTCCTTTATTTGAATGTACACAAAACAGTTTCAGGGAAACTACTCTCTTTGGTTATATATGCATTCTTAACTAGCAATTTTAGTTTGAAAAATATGCGCAATCAATGAAGAATTCGACTTACTGAATTTTAGTCACTAATCCATCATTATTCACTAAAACTACGGTGAGAGAATCTTTAGTTTCCACTGGCTGTAATATTTTCCTTATGAGAGTTTGGATATATTTCGGAATGCATGAGAGCAATGCTTTTGTCGTGCCGCATTTCTTTTTATATAAATCATTTTCGCAGTATAAAAATATGACTTTCGAAAACAAAGTCCATTTCAAGAGCATATTAAATTCTCATATGCAGTTCTTTCCCCCTTCCCTTTTGAAATGAAATAAAATCTACTGAAATATTCAGTGAATCGTGAAAAGCGTGAAACGTTTTTATTGCATATTTTTGTTCAAAAATTATATTTTATACCTTAAGTACAATCTGAGTTTATTTTAGCAGAAAATGCATTGCTAAATGTTCAAAACTTCATATATTGGTCAGATTTGATCGCATAAAATAGAAATATTAATTCTTATATTTAAAAGTTGAAGTGTCAATAATATTTCGTTGTTTTTAATTATATAGGAACAAAGGATTGTCCAAAATTTAAACTTCATAAGTTTTTAAAAGTATATTCATTTACAGGCAGAAACAAAATACAATATTATTATTGACGTCATTTAAATCCCTTTGAAAGTAAAACTAAAAACTGAAATTTTAAGATTAATCAGAAGAATTTTTTTTTTGATTAATTCTTTAATTCATATAAATTATGAAAATTATTCTGTAGTGCTCATAAGAACTTTTTTACATTCTACAAAAGATGACAGAAAATTAGAGATATACATTGTACATTATCACTTAATAGAATGAGTGAATTATATGACTCTTAAAAATTGAAGTTTAAAGATATTTTAATGAAGAATCTATTAAAGACGAGTTACAAAAAAATATTTAACTTAAAATTTTTAAGAACCTTAAAATTGGCGAATCGGCTGGTCGCCAAAAGCGGCTAGTAATGAATAAAACTGGCAGAAAAGTATTTATAATCGAAAGTGTTTTTAACTAATGCAAGCAAAATTACTATATGTCAATACTTCCAGAAAAAATTCGTAATTATTTTTAGTAAATAAGTTGAAATGGCTGACATTCTAGATGTTTTTACTTTAAAGATATTGCTCATAATTATTGAAAATCAAATAATTTTGAAGATTAATAGTCCAATTCACACATCTTATATTTTGATTTATAGAATATTTTTTCTTCGTATAAAACATTATTATTAAGTCTATATTATTAAAGAGAGATTCAAATTCAAATTGTTTCATGAAGTCAAAATATACTTCAGATTTTTAATTTCAAGAATCCTGCATTAATTAAAGTAAACAATGTGGAATTTAGGAAGCACGCGATTCTCAACCTCCTTGCAATGCAATTGACTTTAGTATTGATAGAATTGATGTTAGTAAATCATTCTATTGGCTGATTCTGCAGGATTATTTTAAAAACAATCTTGTATATGAAAAAAACATTACATACACGTAGTTAACAACATATCTTTCTGTTTTTTGTCAGTAAGCTAATTTATATTTCTCATTTTAACCGATCATGTTATCTTTTGCTTGAATACATTTCTCAATAGTGAAATAAATTTTCTAGCCTTAAAAAAATGTTGTTCCCTAAATACTATAAATTTTAAAAAAATTGCAAGATTGAATTTAGTAAATAACACATAGAACATTTTGCTTAAAATTTTTGTCAAAAGAAAAATATCTGCGCAGTGTTTGCTATACTTGATGTTAATTTCAAAATGTTTAATCCTTTGAGGTTTTCAAAACCGCGTATTAAAATTCTGCCTATATTTTATGGAATAGCAATTTTTTTTAAACTTGTTCATTATATTTTGATATAAAGTATGACAAATACATCAGAACAATACATGATTTTCTAGCATTTTAATTTGTGAATTTTAAGAATTCTTGCTTTTGCATCTCTAAACTGGTGTTTTCTTCATACTTGTTCCAATTTAAGTCAATTTTACGGTACGGAAAAATTTGATATTATAAATTGTTTACATTAAAATTGTCTTTTTAGAATTCTGCTATGGAAATCGCTATTTTGGTTGGCCCGAGGATTGGCATCAGTCAAATCAGTACTATTCGAAATATCGCTGTAAGTGTTTCGATGTTTTAAAATTATGCTTCCAAATTTTGTAATACTTTTATTTTTCTAAAAGAATTTATTAAATTATTGAGTTTCTCAAATACTTTCGTGAAAATTAAGAAAAAAATAATTGATTTTTGTATTAGTACCGTGTGCGAATACATCTCGTTACAAAATTTAAGTTAACTACTAACATCAAAGGAATAAAGTTTAATATAATATTTTTATAAGCAAAGGATTGAAATAAGTATTTGGTGTTTATTATTAATCATTGGTTATTATTAGTATCCTTCTAAAAGTTATTATTTTTTATTTTAAAAAAAAGCTCAGGCTATTTTTTTAATGTAATTTTAAGGAATGTTCGTAATTCCACTATTTTTCATTGACAAAAATAGTGGAATTAAAAACTTTTTCTACCTTCATTTAATTTATGAAATTAGAGCATATTTTCTTTTTTGTAAAATCATTTTTTTATTTACATTCTTTTCGAATGTATACTTTTTCGGAAAACTGCCAATGTTTAATGTTTGCTATCAATCGAATATTGATATACTTCATTGTATATGTGAGATCTCTCAGAAAGATGTGCTGGTATTTGCTAGTAATAAGGACGTTATTTGAATATTTTTATACAAATGACTCCATCTCTTTCTACAAAAGAAATCCAGATATTTTGGGTCTGGCGAGTATTTCTATGAAATGTTATCAGTGAATGACATACCGTGGCGTGGAAGATTCTGTATCAGTTATAATTTTTTATTCGACGTGTCGTTTTATTTCTTCTTTACGAATTTGTAGACAAAATTTCTCACAAAGAATCCTTTTCTATTGAGCAACAATCCTTAAGTTCATAATCCAAATTTTTATCATGGTACGAATATAATCCAAATTTTTAGAATGGTACTAAAAGTAATAAAGAATACTGATAGTTATCGGGTAGAAAAAAATTTAAATGCTATAGCTTATCTAAATCCACATTTTTTTTAAAAACTTTTATTTAATTTTTTGAAAAGGATTATTACATTGAAGTGTAGATTCAAACATGGCTGAAAGTCATGGTAGTATCAAAACCTTAAATTAAGCCTTTAAAAAGATTTTTTGGAAAAAAAATTACATGTAAAATAAAATTATCTTTAACAGGACTCATTAAAATTCAAATTACTTGTAGCCTTAAGAGAGCCTTATTTGACAATCGATATACTTTCTTGATCACGTCATGCTTATTAAGATGACGTTTTTCTGGAGCATGCGATCCTTAAATGGTCACGTCATGTCATCATTATGTGAATGCACGAAATCTTCCTCTACTGTTCTTGCATTCCTACAGCTTGACATCAGCCCTAATTCTGTTGTTATGATATGGATATCGTGATATGCGAAATTGCTTTGAGACTTTCTTCTGTTTGTCCAGCTGTGTTATAAACGATTCTAAGTTGGAATTGATGAATTTATTTTTGAGACATGTGACCAAATCGGTCTCTTGTCATACGGAAATATTCCTGGCATCTGATAATGAAAATGTATGTTTAATTCTTCTTTTTTTTTTCAGCCAATCAACCTTGCTCAATTCGGAGAACTAGACGGCATAGAAGTCTCTAGAGAAGATGATTTCTCTTACAGAATCAAAATTAAATTGCGTCATCCAGAAAAAGAGGTACAGAACTCTTTTACTGTTAAAATTCCGTTATTATATCAGATAAATGTGAAATGTTCTTGCTTTAAAACTTTGTTTATGGAGTAAAACAAAAACAGCATTTAAAACAAGCATAAGGATAAATTAAATAAATAAAATCGTTGTTTGTTTGTTATTTGTGCTTTTTTTAAAAATAAAAGCTTTACATGCACAACTAACTCGTATAAAAAGTTAATGCAAATTAAGTCTTGAAAGGAATTGCGCATTTTACAATTTAAAAAAGTATGTCACCATAGGTCAGTCCTAAATTAAACTGTAAAGTTTATATGGCATATATAATCATTTGTTTGTGGGAATTTTACATAAATTAATATCATTACTAGAATTGCATTAAAATTTCTGTCTCAAGTATCTAACAAAAGGAAGTTCTCCTCTAACTCAATTCACCGGTATCTTGCTGCACCGTCTAAAAAACTTAAAAGAATACCAAGGACATGCAACCATCAATATGATTCATCGGTTAGCATTATTAATAATTTTTAA
The DNA here is from genome assembly GCA_026543055.1 of Argiope trifasciata. Classification (NCBI taxonomy): domain Eukaryota; kingdom Metazoa; phylum Arthropoda; class Arachnida; order Araneae; family Araneidae; genus Argiope; species Argiope trifasciata. Next base: position 3,192,634 of record JAPMOQ010015927.1, read on the forward strand.
TATTAACAATAATCAATAATTGTGAATAATAGCCGGACAATACATAATCATTTTTACCAGTTTTTATTTATAGCGTTCAGCCAGTTTTTATTTATCAATTCTTAACCGTAACATATTCCTATTAGAAAATTAATGGAAGATGGATTAAGTTTCAAAAAATTACCTGAGTACATCAATTTAGAATAGTTCACATTATAATAATACAAGTTTCTGTATATTTCCTAAAGCTTCTGTACATGTCCAATGAACTATCTGTATTAGCCGTAATGTACCGGTAAAAAATTTTATACCATCTGGTATAATTTTTAACCAAAAAAATAACACAATTTTTTCACCAAAAAGCAATAAAACCAGTAAAATACTTTCTGTTTTAAAACTTCTACTGATAACTGAATTTTATTAGAAAACTAAAGATAAAAAATGTTACAAATTTCCACGAAAAACATAAAAACTCAGTTATATTTCCAGATATCAATGTCATTTGAAACATCTTTCTGTCATTTTCTATACAAATGATTCGCAATTTAATATAAAATTTCTTATTTCAATTAAAATGTGTTGAACACTCTGATTGATTTTCCCAAACTCGAGTAACTAACAGTAAGATTAGACAATTCTACATTTTGAACTCTCTTAATCTGTCGGTTTCCATTTTGGATAGTTATCATCTGTTAGAGAATTTCATCATCCCCTATTGAGAAATATTTTAATCAGTTTAAATTTTGATCCAGTCCGACGTTAATTATGTGTATGCTTTTATGGCTTCATTAAATAAACACACTTTCCTATAAAGGATTCTTATCTAGTTAAAATGCATCATTCCATGTCATTCAAAAATGTGAGATGGCAGAATGACTTAAGAGCTTTATATCGAACTATCAGAATTTCAAACTCCGATGCATAATCTTCGTATCTACAAAGCCTGAAACGTTTTAAGACAACTATACACGAATAACGCTTGCCCCAATTGTCTTTAATTCCAAAAATTGATCCCCGGGTTATTATCTTAAAACCATATCATTTGACGAAGCTGATCACCTGGCCCAAATAATAAAGTATCCTAATAATGAAAGTTATGTTGATCTTGCTTGCAATAATAGCTATAATTATGGAAGCTATACTAAACTTTCCTATTTCATAGTATATATGTGTGTGTATTTTTATAATGAAATTAAAGATAAACACTTAGAACTCCGTAGAATACTTCGATGCATAATTATTCACCTTATGCAAAGATTTGTTTACCGCTCTAAAAATTAAATATTCAAAATTGTTTTAAGACAAATTTCTTTTACAAATTAATTAACATCTTTTTAAAATTCTAAAGTCATTTATAGCAATAAAAATTGAAAAATAAATAAATAAAATGCCAAAGTGGTGCACCGTCTTGAGTGGCACCTGAGAATCGCATCAGAGTGCTAAAAATTAACATAAGAAGGAAATAAGCATCAATATATTTAAAACACTAACATACGCTCTTGGCAATTGAAGGACAGTAGAAAAATGTGAATAAATCATCGTACTAATTTCACAGTTGCATTGAATTCAAAGCTTCGTTTAGCTAATAAATAGAGTTGCAAAATGTTATTAAAAATTCGGAACATATTAATATTAAATCAAAATATTATTATGTTCTGGAGATGATTTTCCATGTCACCAGAGAATGCATTCAATTAGAGAAAAAAGATATAGAAGAAATCAAGAAATGGACTGTAAATAGAAAATTTAATCTAACTCAGAGATAGACTTAATCATTTCCAGATAGGTAATCATAACGATTTGCTGACAGAAACTGATATTCATATCTTCCAAAATAGTTATTTTGCAAATATAGACTTTTTATTATCTTAAGATTCAAAAAAGAACTTTTTAATAAAAATTTCATTTTTATATAATTTTCCTTTATTTTAGTAATATTTTCAGTACTTTATCTGTAATAATGTTTATAAAAACTAAGATGGAATTCTAATTCATCTATCAAAACATTCAGTGACTTGTTTTTGCCACTAGTAACTCCACAGGAAGATTTTAACTTTTAGGCAATTGATTCGATTAAACTTAATTTTTATTCATATGTGTTAAAGTGAAAAATTTTTAATTGCATTCTATATTAATTATTAAGAAGTCAATAAAACGGACAAATATTGTCACCAAATATGGCCAGTACAGAAAAATGGCGTGATGGATGTTCCAGAAAAAATTAACTTAACCTGTATTTAGTGGAATAAAATTATTATCAGACATGATATATTTCCACAAAAATTCACATTTCAACATTGAATTTTATTATTCTACAGATAGAGTAGTTTTCTTTTATGTAATTTTTAATAAATCAAGCACTTTTTGTAAAATTTTATTCATCTTAATTTTTAACTAATCAAATTTTGTTTAATTTCGGAATTTATGTTTATTATGGATCATTATTTTATGAAGTTTGGATTTTTTTTTTTTTTTTTTTTTTGCCTGTATTATTTATAATGGAAATGAACATAAAGATTACATCTTATTATTCGTACTCGGTTGAGGTTAATTGAAGTACAATAAAATGGACTTTGTAGAATATACTACTAAATTACTATATAGTATAGCATAGTACTTAAATTAAAAGTATTCTTTCAATACTGCAAAAGATGTGGTAATTTTTCTAAATAAGATTTTTCTAAAATTCAAAATATTATTTTTCATATATAAAAATAAATTTTTAAATATATTTGTTCCGCGAATTTTTTTTAATGCGGAATTTCATTCAACCCTTTATTTTTTGCATGAAAACAGAATTTAAAAAATGCTCTATTATTATTTGCCATGTGCAAAAGTACTACTAAATGCATGCGTTCTCATCCTGATGATATCCATGTTAACACCAAAGTGTACTTCAATAATGTTGTATACAAATAAGGATATCGGACAGTTTTGAACCATAATAAATAGCAGAACCAAATTCAGAAAATAAGCCAAATAAAAATAGCCTTTAAGAAAACATCAACATGTCGATTAAATTAAATATGTTGAAATGTAAAACTAAATTGCCCAGTTTATTAAAAGAGCTTCTTTAAAATGTGCACTACCTAGGGCCGCAGATGTCTAAATCTGTCTCTGGTGTTAGAGGAATAGTGATGTAAATCAGGGAAGAAATCATAAATCATGGAAAAACGCTTGCATCAATTGACACTTAATCTGAGGGAACTGAAGAACTGCTGTAAAGACGGAATCTAATTTTATTGGCTATTAATTAGAGCTTTCTATCGAACTAAATTATTCTAAAGCTAAGAAACTGTTTTCTCACTTTCTTTTACTCTGCGCCGCGCATCAACAAATCTCAAGATGCTCTAAAATTCTATGAAATACGGATTTTTGATGAAATAGTGGCTGCAAAGACTCAGAAAAAAATTGGATTTTTATACCAAGTTAACTCTTGTAATTCCGCTATTTTAAGTATTATAATTTTAATCAAGTTCGTTTAAATTCAAATATTAAGTCTTTACGATAGACTATTACATTTTTTGCTACTGCAACTTTACTTTAAGCATACGTTAAAGTGACTCTATCATATAAAACACTGTTTGATTTGTACTTAAATAACTTTTCAGGTTTATGATCTTAATTTTTTGTATCATGATAATTCTGTAATACATTTTCGCTTAACATTATATACATAATAAAGGTATTAATTTAGTAGTCAATAATTATTTAAATTTCATTCTTTTGAGTATTTTTTTTCAGTTCCATGTAAGACAAAAGAAACCTAAAATAAATTTAAAAAGTTATTTCCTAGGACTAGATTATTGAATTATTTGGACTTTTTGCTACATTCTTATATTTTTATAAAAATGGCGATTGTTTACTTATAAGCAATGCATATCATTTTTTTAAAAAAAACTAACATTTGTAGCCGGACTTTTTGAATTTGAAATTTCTGTATCTGCAAAATAAAACAAAAGTTAACTATCGACTCATTTTCAATATTTTTTGTTCTTTCTATTCTAGTGCCTGAACATTCAAATGGAGGACAGAGAAGCGGAGGAATTTGTATTGGTGTTGGAACGATACTACAGTCAATTGGTGGGAATTGAATTACCTGTTGATTGGAAGGATCGGGATCCTGAGCCAGTCGAAAGAGGTAGGACTTTCATATCTTTACGCGTTTCTTTCCTCAGAATTTGATATATATTTATTTATATATATTTATTTAAAGTCAAATCTTATCAAAGGTTTTTTCCATAAGGCTATACATCTTTTTTCAAATATGGGGAAAATCGAGATGAAATACAAGGGGTCAAAAGTCCTGAGCAAAAATTGACTTCAGAAAGACGACAGCTATATTCATAGATTGGATAACCGCATATAATTGACTATGCCGTACGAGAGTAGACTACTTTATAACGTCATCTAGAGGAAAATTCAGAGTGGGTTTTTTTTTATCGGAAATGGTACCAGATTCAGACCACTTCGTAGGAAGAAAAAATCATGAACATTTAGACAAAGAAGAATTTATGCATTATCTATATACATGCACATATGTATGTAAATATATCAAATGTGAACAAATTTAATTAAAAAAATAATTCGTTTTTTAAATAATGAATCATCTAAATTTTGAGGAAAAAAATAATTTCTTGTAACTTGCATTAATTTCTATTTTATGCATCAATAATTCATTACCATAATTAATTATAAACAGACAACGCTTTTTTTTTTACCGACATGTCTCTGCTTTGAAGTTAAGACTCAAAGGCTGTTTTGAAGTAGGCTCAGTGCTTAAATGAACGACCAGTGTAATTTTTACCATTATTCCATGAGTACTGCTGATGAATTAAATGTCTTTTTCTTTTCATTTCTACTTGAAAATATCATTTCCACTTCCCTCTGTTTATCTTCTCTCCTTTGCGAAAAAAAAAATGAATTTCTTTTTTTATTCTGTTAAAATGGAAAAGTATTTTACCCTTCCATTAGTCTCAAACAATACTGTTGATTAAGAAAAAAAACTGAATGATAAAACTTTTTGAAACTGAAGCGATGACAGTTTAAAAATAATCATCATATTGTATCTTTCACTTTTCACCACCATTTATTATTTTCCATGTTTAATATCGGAAAGTGACAAGGAATGTAGACTTTTTTCGATTAATGTAGCATGAATGAGGTATTATTGTGCAGGATTCTTTAGAAAATCAATCCAATGACAATTTATAATTCCGTTTTGCAATTATTTCATGTCCTTTAAGAGATTATCGCTGAAATCGACTTTGTCTTTGAATGCTTTTCTAATTAAAATCGATTTGTGTGTCTAAAATAATTATGTATTAATTTACTGTTGGGATGTTCTGAATATCAGCAACTGCAGGAAATTTTTGGATACTATTTATGATGTCTTGATTTCTATAGATTAATGTAAGCATAATGTATAACTTGCGATTCTTGAGCTATATCTTAAAACTAATGAAATATTCGATAAATGAAATGCCATAATTTGTACTCCAATATGAAAAAGAAATCGATTATCTATGCATTAAATTACTTCGATGATTAATTTAGTTAACTTTGGGAGGGGTGAGGTGAGGAAGGGAATTAGTTGCCCATGGAAAGAAATTTCGATAAGCAGGAAATGACTAAAAAAACGATTTAATTACGTAGGGGTTGAATTAGAAAACGAAGCCTGGTGGTGTAGTCGAGCGCACAGGTCTGAGGTTCGGCCTTCGAGCTGGGCAAGGCCGGCTTAGCCTTTCACCCCTTCAGTGGGTCGACAAACTGAGGACCCAGCATGTTTGGAAACTAAATGCCGGGGACTGCGCTTTAGACTGACTACCTAATTGAGATATAGACCACGCACTCCAGGGCCCGTGATCAAGAAAGCAGATATGGGGCAGGCCTTCATAGGGCTGTCCTGCCGCTGAGTTTAGTTTTAATTTAAATTGGAAAATAATTTTAAAAAAATATTTCATCAATTTACATTTGAAAATATTATTTGATATCGTATTAAAAATTTTAACGAAACATCAAAATTATTTTTTTTAGAAAAATTGAATGAATTATGTTTTATTAGAAGATATAAAAATCAGGCGCATATATTTACAGTTTTTGCTTTCTCATATATTAAGCATATAAAAAGAAAGTGCTTAAAAGAAAGCCCACATCAAAAAAAAAAAAACTCTCCATGTTAAGACCGAAAGACATATCTTTACTATTATATCAGTCAGTTTATGAAGATAATTCAAAAAACGCAACCAGCTACAGACATGTAATTTGCTTCATGATATTGAAGATTTTTTCGACATTATAGATTTTTACTAAATTTTGAATCGAATTCATATAACTGACATGAGACTGTACAGATTTTTAATCCGTATATTTCCGAGAATGCCAAGGCTGCCATTCAAACATACCAACATAGACAAATGAAATTTAGTGTTTAGTCTTCATGTAAACTTTGTAGATCTTATCAAATTATGGATTTATTTGGTAGAAAGAAATATGCTGAAAATCCATACTCACTTTCACCATCTCTTCATTGAACTATGAAGCACAACACGTGATACTGTGTCATTGTATGAAAAAGTCGAGGGGTAAACATTTTTAATGAAGTAATTATAAATTCACTAATTGTATAATAAGTAAAAAGATGACATAAACAATTTGTTACATATTCATTACATTTCATTAATGTTTAAAATATTAACACGGATCTCTAAAGTGCTGAGTAAACTTTTGTGAGTTCTTTTAATGTTATAATAAATAATACATATAAAAACAATGTTTATAGTTCGTTCACGTGTAGGCTATCAAATTTCATATCAAATAAATCTTTTATGTCCTGTTAGATGTCACAACGCATTCGATTACTGTTTACTTTGAAAATTCATTTATCATGAAATCCAGTAACTGTATAAGATAAAAACTTAAATATTTTATTTAACTGAATAAGTACTATGGAGTCATATTTATATGCTCCTTCTATAAAATTCTTTATTGCTGTCACGTCAGTAAATTCATTTTAAATATTTAATTAATTTCTAGTTATTTTTCAAGTATAAAATCTGTTAATATTTAAAAAAATCAGTATCATTAAACAGATTTATTTAATGATAAAATAATAATAGAAATATTTTTTAACATCGTTGTGAAGTAAAGAAAATTTAACATGCATATTTCAGCAATATTCGTCTTTTTTCTACAAAAGGCGAATATTGTTGTTTGCCTACCATTTCAAAAAGCCATCATATGAAGCTAGATTTTATGCATTTTTTTTTTTTGAGAATTATAATCCAAAACAATTAATTCAATCATCGTACACACATTATAAATTCTTGTATATTCATTCAAATAACTATAATTAATTCAAGAATGTTCCACCTTATTAGTTACGTTGTTCAAGCAGTTAATTACTGGCAGGATTTGCTGTTTTTTGAAACAATTCTTAAATAACAGACTTTCTAAAAAGCGAGGTTCTAAATTTTTCATTTTTCTCTATCTTTGTAGAGATTGGAATAATCTCTGTCTTTACAGAAATCGATAAAAGTAAATAAATAGAAGAATAATATGTTATCTTTAAGAGATTCCTGCTACACGGATCTTGTCATATCCGTAATGATGCATCAAATGAACGAACGGTTTTGTTATCCAGTGTATTTCATCTTCATGCTTCATCTACTAATAGATATTGAAAATGAAGATGCATTCTATTTCTGGAATTCATGCGTTTCTTTTAAAATGTATATTTATAATGAAAGTTTTAAATACATAAACATTTTTTTATTCTGTTTGAAAATTAATTTAGATTAGCATTTATGGTTTACATTTTTCTTGGAACTAATGTTCATTCTATTTTTGAAAGCAATAAATGTGAATTCTGCTTAAAAGCTTGTCAAAAATGATTACAAATTAAAGTCCATTAAACGACTGATTCGATTTTCTGTGAAATAGTAATTTACGGGTATCTGTCTGTACTTCTAGAAGTTCGGAGGGATAATATTTTCCAAGGCTGATATTCAGTAAGAATGTTACACAAAAAAGTTATGAAAAATAGCATGTATGATTGCAAAATAATTGCTTTATTTTCCTCTTCCCTAATATATTTTTTGTGATTATTTTTTCTGATAAGTCATATTGAAAAATAATCGGGATAAATTTTTGTCATCAAGTAATTTGCTGTTAAATGCTTAACTTTTTCAACTATATAATTCGATGACAATTTCTATTTTAAAATGTTTCTCATATAATTTTATCAACGAACTATAACGCCTACTTCAGTTCATAAGTTTTTAGTGTAATAATTCGATACATATATGACGTACGACAAATAAATTGCTTATAATAATAATTAATTGTTTATATATGTTAGATTTCCGGATAAATTAATCCGAAATTAGCAAAGCTGTGCAGTGGAATTTATTGTCGAGGAAGAATGATAAAAGCAGTTTTCATAAAAGTTCATATTTATTTAAGTAAAAGTCAACAGGCTCATTCTTAGAGCAAAAGAAAAGAAATAATACGTTAAATCTCAAAATAAAGATCAAAATAAATTAATATTACCACATACTGTGAATAAACTTTAACAGATTCGAATTCGACCATTCAACCTAAAAACGCAGCGATGCATCTTAAAAATTCCTAAAAGGCAAGCCAACCGCATGGTCTTATATCATCCGAGCCTCATTCTAACATCAAAACCCACAGATTTTAATTCCACACGTATTTATACTAGTTAAGTATGCGTAATTTGCATAATAAGTGCCGCCAACAACAAATCACTAAACTTTGAAAAGTCGGATTCGAATCTTTCAGTTTTGTTTACATGAGATCATGGATTGGAAGTGGAAAAACCCAAAGACTGACTCAAAAGTTCGGATCATTGTCTAACAATATAAAATTCAAACCCATAGTGGATAGAATCAAGATTAGAGTCCCAGTGATTTAGTGGTAAAATCTTTGTTTTAGGTGGGAATGTTTTGTTTCAAAATCCGATCTCACCGGAGAATCGATTACTAAACAATTCTGGTGCATATTAAACCCGTTAGTGCCTGATATCCTTCTGGTATAGCGCTGAAATTAGAGATTGGTTTGTCGATTCGGATGTCTTCCTTGCCAAAATTATTGAATCGATTTCAAACTGACATACGTTTTGTTTTAAAACGGTTTTAAAGATAGCTGCTTTCAATATTACTAATTATCGACTTTTAAACTGAATTTTTTTTTTTTACTAATTGGAGTTGTATACGAACCAATTTATGAATTAGAAAGTGCATCGAATAAGAATGGCATTTCATTGAAATTAGTACAAAAACAGCTAGAAATAAAATTTAAATAATCGAGTGATTAATTCATACATAAAACATATTATAAACAATTACATACATAAAACAATAAGTACGCATTTTATGTGTTAAATGCGTATTTATTGTTTTCCTTTTGAGATGTGTATTTCGTTACACATTTCTTTAATTGAATCCTTTTGCTACGCGTGTATTTTTGAATAATTAGACAAATAAATATATCTGTACTTTCGTTCATCAATGCCAAATACTTGAGGTAATTCTCCATATTTGCCCGCTGAGCAACAAATTGCAACGAAACAGTATCATCCCTACCTTGTTAACCTTTCTGATGAAATGTAAATGACGCATGAACGCGCTAATTCCGTGTCAACAACAAAGGTCGTCGGAGAATCCGTCGCAGAATGATGAAACCTCCATTGTGTATTTTTGTTTCTCCATTCTGCAGATGAAATGCACTAAGCGAAAACTCTTGCTCAACAATATCAACAACGTATTTTATTACTGCTATAACTATTGTCTCTTGATATTTTCAAACCTAGAACCATAAAACCTCGAACTATTTCGATTCTGGTGATTTATTAATTTGTAAAAAACAACTTCAATTTATAAGTTGAGCTATTTTTAAAAAAGTATTTATTTTTCTTTGGTTGTTTTGTTTTGTAAATTGTTAACATATTAAACAAAATTGGACCTTATTGAAGAAAGCTTAGTTAATGGATGTAATAATTTGAATGCATTTCTGTAGTTCGTTAATATTTTTAAAATTTAAATAAAAAAAGACATAAAAAATACATAATTTTCGCTTAATTATAAATAATTATTTCATAATAAGAAATGCATTCATCAAAAAATTTATCAGAAACTTTAATCGTTTCTGCAGTTAATATTATACTCGAGTGAAAAATTTTACTTGAAACAAATGAATCCGAAGCTTAAAATGCTATAAAGGAATAATTTTTTATTTACAATTTATTTCGTTTATTTATTGCTAGCCAATATTCACTATTCTAAAACTACTCTCCTTCACTTTTGGACTTAAACTTAAGTTCAAAATTTATTTACTTTTATACTCTCAATAATCTAAAAGGGTGATGTATTTTTCATTCTCGTTTCGAAATTTATCGTACTTTTTAAATAAAATTATTTCTTGTTCTGAAGATGGACCACATTCTGCGTCATTTATTTTATTTTAATATTGAATACTAATTTATCAATACCCGAATAAAAAGAATCATTTTAGGAAAATTTGAAAATTCTCTGCCTTCTTAAATGATTTTGATTCAAAACATTTCCAAAATAATTTGAAAATTAGACTTTAAAAGTTTAATCAGAACTTGTTTATAATCGAAAACGTCGACTATTTTGTTTGCAATAAAATTCAAAATCCAGAAATCTTATATGAACATCGTAACAGCGGGAAGTTGATAAATGTTTGTTGTTATGATTTAGCAGCTGTCCGCAAATAAATATCTGTAGTTTGCATGTGAATCGTGCATTTGCAGATACATGTGTCGTTTTTATTTTTTATTATATAACACAATTACTTGCTCAGCGCAGTCCAAATAACGTCATCGATGTAAAAAATTACTAAAAGACCAATTGAGCACTGTTATATATTGGTAACCAACCATTTGATGTATTCCTGAATATGATATATATTTGAAGCACTAGTTGACAAAAATACATTGGTTTCCAATTTAGCGATAAATACATATCTCTCTTTTCAAATTTCTCTATTTTAAACCAAAAAATCTAACATCGGTTAAATAATATCGATTAAATTATTAAAGTATTTTCTATGCATATTAAGATACTGTAGCTGATACACTTGGCACTGCTGAAAACGAAAATTCTTCCTTTATCTAATATTTTAACAATATCTAAAACGCTAAAATATTATGTATGATATGATATGTGTGTGGTAAATGTTCCTTAAAACACTTCTGCTGATCATTAGGCATAAAACTGTAATATTTGACATGTAATTACTTTTTTCAGAGTAGAAAAAGATAGAAATGGGTTTGTAAAATTTTAATTAAAAATCAATCAATTTTTATATTTATATCAGAGCATATTATCGAATGAAAATCATCTTTATGCAGTTTTAAAATTTGAAAAAATAAATTACTAGATATAATTTTCTGTGATACCACTATTTTATTTTCTACGCAAATTTGACTCGAATTTTTATGGACACGTAAAACATACTTAAAAATATTTTTACAACTTTTCTATTTATTGTTTTAATTGCTATATTTATACTCAAAGGGATGCACGTTACCCTTGCTATATTATTGAAAGTATATTTTAAAATAAAATAATAGACAAAACACACCTAAAACACCATTGTGTTACAAAATTTCGGACCATTGGTTCGAATCTTACTTTAAAATTACTTGAATAATTATTCATAATACTTCAATAATAACTAAAAATTTAATTATGTGAAACGGATATAAAACATATATAATATTTTCCTTCTAGAAATGGCAATAAATAATTCTCTAAATGATTAAAAGATAAAATAATTCCTCCTCAATGCATAAAAAAATTTGTACTATGTAATCAGTTGTCATAGAAAATCTTTATTTTCTATGATGTTGTGGGCAAAATGTTAAGGAAATCAATCGGAGAGAGGTTTGGGGGGAAGGGGGAGGTTTCTATTAAATACAAACTTTTTATAAATGAGCTCTTTTATTTATATTTATTGTATTTTTTATATACAATTGAAAAATACGCCTTATTGCACAGAACACATTGGTACGTTACCAATCCTATACGACTAATCGGTAATTGCACTGAAAAATAGCCACTCATTTAGTCAGAATTTCCAGTTTTATTAAGAGATAAATATTATTATTGTTTCTATAAGCAGAAAGTTGAAATAATTTGATTACATGTTGGCCTTTTAAAGAAAACTTTTGCAAAAAATATATTTAATAGACAAGTGATAATTTGGAGTAAGGTGTTACGAACACTTTTAGAGATATTTCTGGTATGAAATGAATTCATTTTTAAAGGATATAAAAAATAAGATGACTTTTAATATGAATTTTTCTCTCAAAATAACTTGCCGCTGCTATTACAAAAATGACTAAATGACAAAAAGGACAAACTTCCCTATTAGCACAAATTACCTAACATTGTTACGATAGCTTCACGATATTGGCTGATATTTAAAATATCGAACAACATCGTGGAGATATCGTACAATATCTTGCTCTAAGCTTAGGAGTCTGCAAACACAATTCTAAGAAATTTACAAGTAAATTGATGGAGCCTTACTCCAAAAAAAAATTAGAAAAAGTAAAGAAGAAAGTATTTTTTATCTGCTATTATGTACCAATATATCCGTCGTTTAATTTTTATTCCGTCGTTCGTTCTTGCATTCGTTCAGCATTAAAAATATCTTTTTATGGAATGATAAAATGCTTTTGAAGCTTTACCTTGCATTTTCGTGATCGTTAATAATCATGTAAAGGTTGAGGACACTCTTTTTACACTATTTGTTCAGCTTCTAGTTCCGAGATTTTCCGATTGCGATTGACATTGATTTTTTTTTCAACATAAATGAAGTGATGATTGCCCACAGAATGAAAGTATGATTATAATAAGTTCGTCTGAAACTGTCCCGTGTGTTACACACGATTTCTCGTCGATGAGTATCTCTGACACTCTAAACTTTTAAAGTCCATAAATTTCAAACTTAAGCTTTTTATATTCTTTCTCTTTCTTTGTTTATGTATGCTCGAGTTATTTAATGATTTTTTCGTAGAAATCTTTTTTAACGGTGCACCAAAAAAGCAAATTAAATACAAAAGTAAATGAAGTTTTTTTTTCTTTTCTTCACTTTTATTTATTTTTATTTTTTACCCCTAGGTTCGTGTTTCTAGTAGTAGGAGTAGCAACGCGTGTAGGAGCAACGTGACTTCTCAACGCGTGTTTACTATCATCTCAAACGATCAAGGTCTCATTCAAATTTAAATAACATTTTATTGTAATTCCTGGGGATGTACTTGGGGTTCTCTTTTAAGTTATGCATATTTTTGAGTTTTGTCACGGCCTCTTTGTGAGGTTTACTTGGTTAAAGATTTTTAACTTTGATTTACATTCATCAGGATGAATTGGATATTAGCTAGAACTATTGAAAATTTATAGTTATATATTAAATATATAATTATATATTAAAAATATATAAATTATATCTGAGATACAATCATTCTTTTAATTCAACTAGTCATAAAATGCTTCATTTCCGTCTACTTCTATTAAAAACTTTTTTTTTTCTTCTTTCTTTTTGTTATCTCTATCGCTTTAGATTTAATAACTCACTTATAATTCCAAACGCCCTTTCTGCTGCCACGATCTAAAATGTGATCTTTTTTAAAAAAAAATATGATTTGATTTTGATTAAAATGACATTATTACGGCTACATTTTTGACTGTAATAAAATCAATTTTACTGTTAAAACAATATTACAGTTAAAAATGTAACTTTTAACTGTAATAACCTCGACAATAACCTTTTAACTGTAACGAGCATCGATTTTAAAATGTTTACACGCTTTTCAAGCTTTGATAAGAGTGTTATCTTTATTTCAAAATTGCTTAACATTAATAGCGAATGGACGCAATATTTCTTTGTCTTTTCTATGACTATCATAGTTTTTAACCCAATAATGTCTACTGTTCTATTTTTGGAACACCCCTCACATAAAAGTTAATTAGAAATTTCATGCAAAAATTCCAATTTTTTAACCTTAGGCATAAATGGGTTAAACAACGCGTATGCTTAAATTTAAATATATATTTAGTGTTGTAAACTACTTAAATTTCTGATAATAGTTGGAATATGAAGAAAGTTACATCCCCCCCCCAAAAAAATATGACTCTCATTTTTCACTTCTGTCAGTAATAATATGTAGCTCACTGTCGTTAGTGATTACTTCAAGTTGCAAGTGAGTTAGTGATTACTTCAACCAACAATACGTTATCCAAGCATTAAGCAGAAAATTTGAGAAAATCCTTGGCTTTATAATTCCTTTCTACCTTAGTAATTTGGTATTGATTCATGATCGCTTCATAAAATTCTGTCAAATTATACACAGTGTTTAATTGCACAAATATACAATGTACACACACTTTACATCAAACTATTCAAAGCATGCATCAAGATTTCATAAATCAAATAATTAAACTCATTAATCGCCATCAGTATTTAATGATATATCGTTCTGAGAGATGATTTAGTTTAAGATCTGTCCCGTAGCCCATACTCAAGTTCATCAGGATATAATTCCTTTGATTTCTACAAGGGCATCATATATCATCCTTCGTGTCTCATGGAAAACTAGTATAATCGGTGACGCCAACCATTAAATCACTAGGTGGTCTCACCAAAACTTGCTCGTCTGCTCTCTAATAACGTTATTTTCCTCCCCATCCCCACAAAATTTTGGGCTTGGAGGAGGTCGTGAGCAATATTTAATAAAAATAGTAACAAAATATTTTGGCATAAATTTAGCAATTTTATTAAATCTATCGAGTAGTTCTTGATGATACTTTTGACCAATAATCCCTGACATGTTGTTAGTTGTAAACGAAAATAGAATATGAGTTTTAGGCTCCTTTTTTTTTTTTTTAACTGATTAAAATTCGATGTGTGTAAAATCGAAGTTTGGCGCAGAATTTCAAAATCACATACCAAATTTGATGTATTTAAATCATTACGTATCAATTGCATGCTTGTGAAAATACAGACAGACAGAAACTCAATCGCTTGAAGGATTTCTTTTGAAATTTGATAGGTATCTGCACTTTAAATGTTAAGCTTGTATACAAATTTTATTCATCTAGGTATCTTTTTTTTTGTAGTTATCACATTGACATTCAGGCAGCTGGGCAGATTTACACCGAACGAATTTCGCTCAAAGTTTGATGGAGAATTTATAAACCATATACTAAAATTAATTCGTGTAGCTGAAGGCGTTCTTCAATTATTCTTTGTTTCTGACAAACAGATACAATGACAATGTTTTTATATACAAATATAATGAATATGTTTTCCGAACTCATTAAAGTCTAAAAATGGAGAATAGAGAGAGGATTTCAATATATTGATTTGGAAACCAGAGAATTTTGATAATATGAAACGAGTGATAACAGTAATTAATTTTGTTGAATACATTCAGTGTTTAATTATTTCTTGGATAGTAAGCATTCACAAAGCAAGAATTTTTGAAATTTTTTAATTATATTTTTATTTAATAAATTAATTTTCATTGTCGATATTAATATTTTTCCGCATTAAACTCAAAATGAATTATCTCATAATAATCATTTTTACACAGTTTTAAAATTTCAAAAAATTACTCTTTTAATTTATGAATATTATTTTCTTGCAGCTTTTTTCTTTAGTTTTGATAAATTCTTTAAAATATTTTTAAATAATTATTACAGCTATTTTTTCCTTGTTTTAATTTATATATTTATACATACATATCTTGCTTAGTTATGAAAACATTTTGATGAGCGCGTTATTTTTCTTATTATCAAGAGTAAGATCTTTTTAAGTGTTTTAGTTTAGTAAAATTAGTCAAACTTAGAGCATTAATGTATTATGATGCTCCGGATCAGGATTTCGAATCTCATTCAAACTATTTCCTTTATGGTGCTTTATCAAAAAGAATAAAAAGATGCTTGTCAAATTAAAATGATTTGACAATTATTAAGCTGACTTTTAAAAACTTTATAGATATATTTCAAATTTTTATACACAAATTTTTATACATTCGAGTTGTTAAATATTTATTTTTAATAGAATTCGCTCAAACTGTTTTCTTGGCATATTTTAATTAACTATTTTTTTATTTCTAGAATTCGGCATGAATGGTTTTTAAATTAATTTTAGGCGATTTTATTTATCGAGACGAGGGATAATAAACTGTTATAATAATTTTCGTCACGATCTAGTATTTGATAAGAGAATGCGTTTCGAATCATTAATATTTAGGTAATGCGACCGTTGATGTCAGTGAAGTGTGATGAAGGGCATAAGATATTATTTTTAATTTTTTCCGCTCGTATTTTCCGAAGTATCCGTGTGTTTTCATTTCCAGTTACATATTGTTCATGCGTTTTCTCCTGTAACAGCTCCTTGAAAGACTCACTATCATTGGTATCTATTTCCAAGTAAAACTGCTTCTTCAAGTTTTTTTGTTTTGTTTTGTTTTTGTTCCTCCACACGTATACTAAAACAAATCTAAGCTCATTTGCCGCTTTTGTTTCTTTTTTACTAAGCGGTGATATAAATTCTTTGGTAACCTTAACGGAATAGAAAAAGATAATCTGTGTTTCAAATGTCCAGTTATCTGGAAAAGGAACATGATTTTGCATTCTTTGCATTGGCGTGAAAGTGAAAAATGAAATGGTGACTTAAATCGAGATGCTTTCTTGACTGTCAGTAAAAAATATTATGCTTCTAGAATTTTCTTTTGGGATCGTGTGGATAAATTAAAGCATCAGAATTTCACTCGTTTTGTTAAACTGAGCTGTATTTTGATCATTCAGCAGATAGTTTTAATATCCTGCCCTTTTGTATCCCTTCATTGTGAACTCTCTCTCTCTCTCTCTCTCTCTCTCTTTTTTTTTTTTTTTTTTTTGCTAAACAAAAAGGTAAGATTGGATATCTCCACTGCTATTAAAATAATCGCTGACTTATCTGTCAAAATCTTATGAAAGTGATTAGAGGAGAAACAGTTTTAAAAAAGTTTTAAAATTATCTCTGCCAATAATCTTAGGATTGTAGATTCAGTTACGTAGCAAATCTATATTGGATTAGGTTTAAAATGCATGTGTTCTTTAATTATAAATTATTCTTAGAAATTTGATACTTTGTCTTTATCGAATATTTGCTTGATCTCAAATAACGAAATATCTAACAAGATTGATTTCTATCGATTTAAATATTTAACAAGACTAACTATTATTTTTTTATTTTTTCATAAAAATGTTGTTCATAAAAAGTTTGATCATTAGCATTAATATGTGCAAAATTTGAAAGTTGTTAAATCCGAGGTAACATCAAAGACTTTGCAAAAAGAAACTAATTCTGTGTTGCTATTTTGATTTGTATTTTATATTCAATGTTAGATTTTCATCACTAAAGTACTTTTGCATCATTTATTTCTATACAGTGGTTTGTGATTTTATGAAAAGTGATTACTTATTTCGATTCGATATTCTTAGATTCGAAGAAGTTTGATTATTTTTTATGTAATAATTCTGCAAAATGTTTAATATCTTAATATTTTTATATACATTTATTTTCATTATATATATTTACTGATATTATAAACAATTAACAATTCTATTATTAAATTAATCATACTGATATTACTTAACTTTATTTGTTCGACAAAATTAATTATTTTATGAAATTCGGCTATTCTTTTTTCCAAAATTTGTATTATGTCTGAATATTGAAACTAGGAAGAGAAAATATGAATTTTACTTGCCTCTAATGAGGAATTGGAAATGTTTCAAATTTGACGAACATCTTTTTTGTAAAAATATGTATTGAATTGTAAAATTCACAAATAAGGTAAATAATAAAGAAAACTAAGTAATAACATAATAAAGAAAATAAAATAATAACATAATACAACATACTGAAATGCATATTAATGATTTCTAATAATAAAATTATTTTATTTCTAATTTTTATTGATGTAAATGATTCAAATTTATCCCTTTACCTTTAATGAAACTTTTTTAATAAAGGCTGTAAGTTAATGTTGGAACCCTGATTAAGCGTAAATGATTGAAAAAATGTGTCTCATCATCAAAATAGGCCTATGCCTGTAAATATCATACAAAATAGAATCATATAGAATGTAACAGATTATAGAAATAGAATTATCAATTAGTATTATTTGATACCTTAAAATAATTTTCATGATGAACTTTGAATGAATGCTTGTCACTAAAATTGATGTGAAGAGCACTCACGTTTAAGCAATTACGCATAAAAAAAATTGATTGTGTACCAGCTTGATTGATTGAAACAACCATTAGGAAACCGTCAATTAAGCTTTTGCAGTAAGTTTTCGTGTTAACTGGTCTAAAAGGCCGATCTTATTAGCGTTTTTAATTCTTTAACGAAATATTAATTACTAAAAAATTTCTTTTTCTAAATAGTGAGAAACTGATTTTCTTCCATTGTTTTTTCAAAGTAATTATAATCATTTCTTCGTATTTTGCAAATTAATGTTGTAACGAAACCTGATGTCAAAGGTTCTTTGTCACCATAGCAAAAGCTAATAAATCTTGAAAATAATTGCACATATTTTGATACTATTTCAGTAACCTCAAATTATCATATTTTTTCCGATGAAGGTTTTTTTTTATCTAATTTCATTCTAGAATTTATTTATTTACATTTTTACTCGTATACTTACCAAGAAATGATGGAAAAGCAAACGAGTTTGCATTTTTCTCTTTTCCTATCTCTACTATTTACCTTTATTTATGATCAGCTCAAATATAAAGCCAAGTAGGCTGACTTCTTCCCCAACAGTTTTGCTTTCTCATAGATTTCTTAATCAAACACAAAAATGGTCTCTAGGGTAACACATATTTGCCCACCAAAAGGGGAAACTGAAATCTTTCCTCAACATGCAAGCCTACTTAGAAAAGTAACCGCCTAGAAGCACCTGAAGAAGAGTATAAATGAAATTATTTTTTCTGTTTGTGAAATGAAGGTATTCTCTTAATTACTATTCTGTCCATGTGCTGAATTACGTTCAAGAGAAGCTGAAATATTTCCGGCGAATCCTGCGTGCCCGAAAGATTCTGACAAACTAGTTTACCGTCTTCTATTCATGCCTTGAATGCTGAGATACATTATTATCAGATGGAACTTTGTGTATATCAACTTGCTGTGTTGCTGTAATTCTTATTTTTGGTTCCTTACTTTCTAGATTAAGAGAGTTTTAATTTGAAAATTATTTTTATAAAATATTTGTTTGTAATTATCCTCATCAAAATCTTTGTATTTCTTACATATACCAATCCTCTCATGACTTCTATAAAATTAAATAAAAGTGTCAAAGGTGTTTTTTGTAAAAATGCTTAGAAGTTTTGTGAGAGAGAATCGTGGAATCAAAACTAAACAAACAAAAAAAATGAAGCTGTTTTAGTAAGATTTGTGCTAGAATGTAAAAATCGCTGTGTTCATGCATTATATTCATATTAAAATCAGGTGATATGCCTTGTGTGTTGTCATGTATAGTGCCTTAATAATTTTAGAATTTACAGTGATTCTGTTGAAATAATTAATATTTCCAAATTCTACTTTTTGCCCTAAATGATTTTGATTTATTTTACAAATTTTTAATTAAAAAAAGCATTCATAAGGAAAGATTTCAGTGTTTCTTAATATTCTTTTAATATTGTTCTTTGTTTGTTTTTCTAAATCTTAGGTCGCTGTTTTGAATATTTGAAGCAAATGTGTTAGTTGATCATATATTTTGATATTAATGCTATGGTTAATACTACATTTAAGAATCTAGTCGGTATTATTATCTTGATAAGATAATTTTACTAATAACTTGCATCTGAAATGTTTTTATTTTTATTATTTAATGGATATGAGATTCATAAAATAATAATCTTCTATCACATATGATAATCAAAATTGGTACTAATAAGTTCGAATAAAATATATCTTGAAGTTGCGTTATAAATATATATCAAATATTTCAAATAATACTGTTTTTCAAACGAAAACGTTGAAAGTGCATTATTTAAGAATGTTTCCTTCCTGATTCAAACACTTTTGATTTTTTTTATCTTACACGAAATGTATTTCTTTTCATATGAAAAATTTATTTTCATCATTTGAGTATTTTTACTCAAATTAAATCCTATATCTATGACAAGTGAGAATTATCTTCGACTCATTTATTCCTCACATAAAAATGCTACCTTCAAGTTAAAGGATTCAGTCCTTTTTGGTGTCATGTGATCGGGAAAGGCATAACCATGTCTTACATGCATCGAAGTTATTTCGTTTCATAGATATAGCATTCACAAACTCACTTATCAAACAGAATATCACTTTAATGCAGATATTCAGTTTGGTAATTTGGCTGATTAAATTTCACACATCTCGCTCGTTTCGTTTTTAAATTATCATGCTTGCAAGGGTTATTTCCTTGTAAGCGCGAATAAGCATAATTCCAAAAAGAATTTCTTCGGATTTTGCTAAATTTAAGACATTGCAATTGATCAAAACTGTGAGATCGAATGCTTTGATTATTTTATTATTTTCTCTCTCTTTGTGATTACATTTCGTAATGGAAAAGTAAAACCAAAGATAGGTGCATTTTTCTTTTATTGTTTAAAACAAAATTGACGTATTTATGTATGATAATTTGTTTGATTTTTGCGTTTTCAGTTCCAAGTTACCACAGTCGCCATATCGTGCAAGGTTCACCATGGAGTTACTGTCCAACGACATCGCCGCAAAAGCAACTTCCCCAGGCGGACAATGTCAACCCTACACTTAGAGCAATCGACTTGTCCATACCTCCACCGCCATATATCCTTTGTGAGGTAAGGATACATTTCTGTATATTCCTGTTTTCTGTTACTATAAAATATATTATTTTGTTTGATTCATAGATCAATCCTCTAAGTTCTTGTTACGTAATGTTCTTCAATTCGACCTGTTTGATAAAATATTGTGAGTAAATTAGTTTATGTGCATTAGATACAGTACTTTAGGATTACTAATTCTAAATTTTCTTATGCCCCATGTTTTAAAAATATTACTAGTAAATTTTATATCAAAACACATTTAGAAAAATAGCAGGAGAGTTTATTGTTGTTTTTGGCTACTATTGTTTGCCATTTACTGAAAGAGATTAAATATTTGTCAGTCATTAAATCATTCTGTGATTTATTCCCTTTATCAGTTAGCCTTTCCATAAATACGTTACATTTCCTGCTTATATTGCGAATATCAAAGCTCCCAATTTTAATGGGAGGAAAATTACACAACTAACGAAATGTTATTGTTTAATAATAAATTAAATAAATGAACAGCAGACCTCCGATGTGTTCTTTTCCACTCAAGAAATATTCTAATATGAAAAGATCTTTTTTGTTAAGATCTTTAAAAATTTACTCCTTGGTCATAATTTTACTATACTTGAATAGGAATTTTTTTTATATCTGAAATTTGTACTTTGCCTAATTAAACATAGTTTCTTGAAGCAACAAAATATGTATATTATATCAACATCAATCTCTTGTTTTTTCCTTATGGCATTAGTGAATCGGCGATTGCACTTTCCAACATCGTTTCAGCATTAAAAGCTATTGAAATATATTTTCTAATATCTCCGAAAAAATTTTGATTGAATCTATTCTAGTTTACGTTCTATTAAAAAGTAGAATTGATTAGTGAGGATTTATATTAGCTCAACACGGGCTATTTTATAATTCATTTTATATCAACTACAGAGTTAGTAATGTTTTACAGCGGTTATATTTTAAGTAAAATATTTAAAAAATTCTATAACCTCATGTGACTTTATAAAAGTGAAAAAAGTGTTATTACGAATATATTCTTTTCGCCCTTCTTTAATTTTTAATGAGATTTGACTGAGTCTTATGTTAGTTGTTTAAGGTACTGGTATAAATTATGCATGCTCCAGGATTTAAAAAAAAATCATTTCCGATTTTTGTGGTGGAATGAATAGAGACTTATATCAAAAACATTTTTCAAATATTATTTTTTACTTATCATTGCTGAACACGTATTCTTTTCTGCTGAATTTATAAATCTGTGGATAGCCATTGTACGAAATCAGAAATTTCAACTGTATAATCGTTTGTCTTATTAGGAAACTGTCATCTGAAAGAGAAAGGACAAATATATTTTTTTCTGTTTCAGGAGCGACGTCTTTCCAGAAGCAATTCGAGAGATCAATTCAGTATCGCTACTAGTCCGAGCTCAGTTGACCACAACATGAATGAAATGCAAGACTTGGTCACATCCATCCCCTTATGCCTCACCAACTCTCCAAAGAAGGAGAATAACAGTTCAGCCAAAGATAAAGACACTGATCCGGAGGATGGCACCAAAGACGTCAGCTCAATTGCTGACATTGCCTTCACCTCTGGATCGTGTGAGGCAGAGGAGGGCCCCCCTTGCAAACCAATAGGGGGCCGGGTCTACAGCGCTCCCGAAGACATTGATCTGCATAGCGTCGTGTCCATGGAGCTCCTGGAGGAGGAGAACGAGTTGGATGAAAACAGCGATGAAAGTATGACGCAACGCATTGAGATCAAGAGCCATGAAATCATGAACAGGGTCACGGAAATGAACAAGATTGTGAGTGATGCGCAGCTGTATTTACAGAACAGCTGCGAATCCCAGCCGCGCAAAACAGGTGACCTCGGACTCAAGTCTAATGATTCGCTACTGTTTATTCCGCGTCACGGCACGTCGGAGGAATATAACAACCTGCTGACACCTCGCAGCGATCTCATGCCCTCTGAGAGTGAAACCGAAAGCACTCCAACCAACAGTCCGACACACGTAGCCATGCTGGCCACTGAGGATCCTGAAGCTAATATGAAGATGTGCTCGAGCTTCGGCTTACACAGTCCGCATCTCGTCATGGCTTCCTTGCAGCAGGAATCGGAAGACATAGAGGAACTATTGAGGCAGCTACAAAACTCCACTAATCTACCTTTCGAAGAGAATGCCTTGTGTCTGGATCCGGACATCATAGATCTGACAATCATTCCCCCTCCTTCAGATGATGTGGATTTCTGCTGTGTCACCCCCGATGCCATGGATGATAAGAAGTGCTTTCTGGACCAAGAAACGGGACAGCGAAGAGACTCCTACTCTACTGACACGGATTTATCAGGTGAGGGGTCTTTTTTTTCAGATGTATTTTGCTTAACGCAAGGAAACAAAATTCTAAGATTTTTATATTAAAAGATGAAATTGAAATTTCGTATACAATTCTTTAAAATCCAGCATTATGTTAGAAAAGGAAAAGTTATTTTTTAACTCGCCTTTAAATTTCGTTTTCTTTTTATAAAGTGTATATTTTCTTATGATCTTTTTTTTTTTTTCCTTTTCTTTTATGCCCCATATTATTTTCCACATTATTTTTCTGTTATCTATAAATTAAAGTATAATTTCAACAGTAAAATTTATGGAATTTAATATACATAGACAACACTAAATTGTAAATATATAGCTAAAAATGATAATATTTCTTTTGTTCAAAAAAAGGGACTACATTTATAATCTCAAAATAAATTGCGAAATCCTTGGGTCTATTTACGCGCTTTAATAAAATTTTACTAACATTCTGCTGATAAGAAAACATTATAATATAAAAAATCATGTAAAACATTTTACAACCTACTTACTTTTTCTAAATTTTAGATATTTCTTCCATTAGGTGTTTATAGGTGAATGAAATTACTAGTATTTATATGCTTTTGCATTTGATAAAAAATATATTCGAAGTTGTATTGAATTTTGTGAAGAATTAATATTTTTGCCAAAAATCTGTATTAAAAGCTTAACTATTTAAAATTTTTAGATTCAGAATAAAAACAAGTATGTTCTTTAGGATATTAGATTTTAAACCGAATACTCTGATTTAATGTTATATTAGATAACATAAAACATCTGATTTAATGTTATAGTAGTAAATATAGATTTTTTTAATTCAATTCATGAATTGAAAAATTTTTAATGAATTACAAAATAAACATCAAGATACCTGAGATATTTTTGAAAAATGAATACATGTTCAATAATTTTTGCATAATACAAAAATTCTAACAGAAAAATAATTTAATGCACCTACCTATTTGAAAAAAAAAATTCAAATATATGGTCATTTCTAGGATTTTCTGTATTTTAATATTAATGTCTCAAAAAAATGCTAGAACTCCTTTCAACACATTTAATGATTACATTTAAAGAATAATTACTTTTTACATTTTTCCTTGCAATTTTAATTAACTAATAATAGTTTTATGTTAAGCATTTTTATCTGAAAAACAGATGATTTTGGAAATATTCATTTAATTTTTAAAAAATCTGTAAAATTTTACCAAAGAAATTAATGAATTTATCAAAAAGAAAAAAAAAACGGATAAGCAATTTACTTTTCTTTTTATTTCTTATGCCGTGTCAATTTCAAAACATGACAAACAATTGCATTCGATTCTCTAATCATTCAAATACTTTCTATTTCACAAAAGACTTATTATATGATGTCTCAAATGTATCTTTTTTCACTTTATAATATAAAAAAATAAAACTGAA
This sequence comes from Argiope trifasciata, assembly GCA_026543055.1. NCBI lineage: Eukaryota > Metazoa > Arthropoda > Arachnida > Araneae > Araneidae > Argiope > Argiope trifasciata. The sequence continues at coordinate 3,217,276 of JAPMOQ010015927.1, forward strand.
AATATATTGCTTTGAAAAGGATAATACTGGTATCGACAGAATATGAATTTTTTAAAATAAATTTTTAAATGTTTTGATTCATATCTATCAGTATTGCAGAAAATATGAAATATTGTGTGGAATTGTCATTTTTCTAACTAAGAATATATTACTTTTAATTTAAATTTAAACACAGATAAATTTCACTTTCTCGGTGTAAGTTTCTTTGTATTTTGCTTAATATAATATGAAAGTCTTCTTCTCATGCACAATGCATTATATATAGAATAACGTATTCTTGATATTTAGTGATAACAGACAAATTTGTTGCGTTTTAGCATTTTTATGAAAATTTTCAGCCTGTCTGAATAAGATTTATTTAAAAGCATGCATAAATTGCACATAAAATTATCTTTAAATGGAGGAAATAATTATTATTTAATGGTGCTGTATGATATACATATTTTGAGAATAGATGAGTTTAAAGAAGTGAGATAAAAAAAAATGCGATGAAAAGACCACTGTTCTGGCAATATTCTACAATTGAACATGTATGCATAAATTCTAATTAGAGTAAGGAAATGAAAAAAAAAAGGAAATTATAACGGAAGAAGCAAATATTTTCGTAAGTTTCGAGAATTACCATGATTTATTAAAAAATAATTAATTAAAAATATAGCTTATTTGTTTATTATTAAACATTCATGAGATACAAGTATTAAAAAGGTAATCTCCTACCTTTAACTAATAAGCTAAAAATATTACTTGTTAGTCATTTTAAAGTTATAGATAAAAAAATATATAATAGTAAAATTATTAATTAAAATGAAATGTTGAAAAAATAAATAGTAGGATTGATTTCTCCCAAAATGCAGTTGGTTATTTGGTCAGTTTTCACGACAGAGCTTCTACAGATATCCTATTTTCTTTCATTATTGTTGAAAATTACTTAGAAAAATCAAAAATAAAAATAGATCTTGCGTATTAAGAAAATATTAATTTTTAGAAGAGCATGAATGCACACACATAATGTCTCAAACCGGAGGGTACCTGGTTCGAGACCCGATACCACGGAAGAACCGCCATGTATATTCTAAATCCGTCGGAGCTAAACACCCTCCCGATGGTACGATGTGGAAGTTAGAAGAAGGGGGGCCAACTCAGATGTCGCCCTCTTCATCTGATTGCGGTTCAAAATTAAGAGGTCCGTCCCAAAATAGCCCTCTTATGGCTTTAAAATGGGACGTTAATATACCTAATTCACACGCACAGACAAAAAAAAAAAGGCCTTACCTGAAACATATATTGTCTTCTTTTTGTCCCCAGATAATTTTCAAGGAGACATCGAAGATGGCATTGTTTTCACGGCTGAGCCAGGAGCTCCGGCTGAAGCGGATATCAGCAACAATGAAAACATCGCCACCAGCGAGGACGATCTCTCTGCCTATATAATCCCACCCCCTCCCCCTAGTTCAACGCGGGTAGTGGAGGAGCAAAACCGAGTCCTGGCCAGGTTTCGTCAAGCCGCGGAAGAAATCCGTCGCATGATGGCCCACGGCAACGAAAGCCTCTCCGGATCCAAGTACTCGGACAGCATGAATTCTGTCAGCAAGTTCTGCACCATCCCGCGAAGGCACGAAGAATCCCATAGGCCCACCTTGTCTTCCCTTGCATCCCTCGTTACCCCTGTGAGAGAGACTCACGGTGGTAAATTTGAAACTGCCGCCACATCACCAGCATCGGAAGGTGCAGTTCAGAATGATGACCATTCAACAAATAAAGATTGCCCTGTGAATGGATCCGGCGTAGATTCTGAAACAGGTGTCAGCTGGAGACCCCAGCCACCGCCTCGAGTGAAAAGAAACTCCTTGATATCAGCAGATATCCACACTGGGCTTCACAACCATGCAGGGGGGAATGTTAGGAGGAACTCTGTTGCGGTTTCTAGCGAGCATTCCTCTTCTGTCTCAGCGCCTGGAATCAAAGAGCAAACTAGTCAGGTAAATTTTCCCTTTGGTTATTTTTATTAGATTTTTTAATGTATTTGACAAAAGTAATGGCAACTGTTTGTTTCCCTCTGCCTTTATTCTCTAGTTCTTGGTGAAGACAATAAAAACGGAGAAATTGTTATTCTGAAATAATATATTGTTACGGATTTCCTGTACTAATCAGTCGGGTTCGTTCACCTGTATAGTGGGTGTTTACGGTGTGAGAAGAGATGAACTCACAATGACCAGTCCGTTAGTAGAAGACACAACACAGACGTTTATTTACAGCCGAGACGAACACACAGCAACACACAATAACGACAGTAGCTCACAAGTAGTAACACTATCCACACCACTGGCTATAATACTCGACGCTGCTTCCTCAACAGATTACAAGACACACTGCTTTTTGTCTTCTCCTCTGAAGGACTCGTTATCTAACGTCGATTCCGAGTACTCTGCAAACTGGCTGCCTTATATAGTGACGGAATTCTGGATGTATCTCGGCTCCTAATGGATGGATCGGGAAAGTTCTCAATGTTTCGGATATTATCCATTTTGTCGCCAAAGTCGCCAAGCCCTGGGACCTCTGACGTCACACCCATTTACTATTCAATACCGACTACTATAAACTGTCTTCCTTGCGATGACAGTATTAACGCGGGAAAGCAAAACCACAAGTTCGTAACAATATATTATTCCGTAGAAAAAGAAGGGCATACTTAAAAGGCTCGAAATTTTTGAAATGCTAGAAGATTTTAAATTCAGTCATTGAATCCGAGCCTCTATGTTATTAAAATATTTATGTTTTATTAGTTCGATTATTTTAATTACATAAACAAGATCAAAAATGGGCAAAACATGGTTATGTAGTATCAAACAGAATTATTCTGAGAATGGATGATTTACTATTGCTTTGTGAATAGTTGCATCTTAATTGTTTATCATGTATGAATTTTACAGTGATCTAACCATTGTTACTTATCAGTTCTTTAATCATAGTAGTTGATTAAAATAAGGACTGCTAACATTAAAAGACAACACTATTAACTTACAAACAATATTTAAGTTTATTTTGCTTCTGTGCAGCTAAATAAAAAAAAATTATAAAGTCTTACAAATTATTTGTTTATTCTTGTCTTTCTACTAGTATATCAATAACTTTAATTGATATCAGCAAATAAGGAATGAAGAAATTGACGGCCTTTTAAAGAATACACAAAAAAAATATCCTCTTTTTTCTTATTTAATATTGTAGGTTTTTTATGTATTTCATATCATCCAAATAATAAACTTTAGCAAGATATTGTTTCATTCTGGATATTTCTAATCAAGTTTTATAAAATATTTTTTATTAATTATTTAGCATGTTTCTTTTTTTCTAAACCTTGATTCGCTATTTTCGAATAAAACAAGTAGATCTATATTTCCATGAAATTTAATTTTGACCTCCATTTCATTCCTTCTATGCTAAATCATTTCACTTTCTTCTATTTTTGTAGTTGTTAAAATATTCTATTTTTTTTAACTACTAAAAATATTTAGGAGCTAGAAAATTCTAAGATTTACTGCAATGTTTGATTCAAACATTGCAGTTACATAAAGGTGGAAATAGTATGTATATCTAAAAAAATATGAAACACTTTCATATACTTTATAAACATAATTGTTTCTTGTTTTCCCTCTATTTAGTTCCTAAGTTTTTTTATTTCATCACGCTGAAAGAAAAAAAAATGCTTACATAATGCCCACATGCTTTACTTATAATGTAATGGATAAGGTTTTACTTTTTGTCCGCTATGTGAAATTCTTATATGTGTTTTCGCTTTTTACTATTTATGTCCGCTTTTTTCTTCTTAAGGTAAAGAAAATTCTAGAACTCATCTTCGCTATAGAAAAAAAGAGTGCCAGGTTTTCCAAAAGTTTGCTTTAATTTAATTTTTTTTTTTTTTAAAAAAAAAAAAAGCTCGCGAGTAAATAGAGAATTGATTGTTACAGGTGATTTACTTATTAAATCTGCAAATGCAACTTTCAGATTTGTTTATTCAGTAATATTACAGTATATTATAGCTGTTTTTTTACAGTGCCTTACGTCAAATAGATCAGGGCCTTAGTATTTAATATTGTACTTTGAAAAAGAAGCAGATTTGGCTTATACAAGTTAAATAATTTGTTCCGATACATCGATTTTATTATTTTGCATTCATAATTTATGAAAATAGTATTCGAAAAGAGGACAAAAAAATACAAAGCAAATTATTTATTTATTTCGTTTTGAATCTAAATAAATGGCAAATATTTAGTTAAATTATCATACGTTTGCGAATCTTTGATATAATTACTAGATCGAATGTTAATCATGATTGTAGAAAGTCATTTTTTTTTTTTCGCATTCATTTACCTATTCCAATTTATTCTCTTTAGAATGATTCTTCTGACTGCGGTCGTCAAGATCGTCGAAACTCTCACGAAGTATCTAGTGGCTATCAGACGTCTCATGTTAACGGCTACCAGAATGGCCACCAGTCTCATCAAGCGTATCTGTACAACGGATATTCTGAAGAAAATGAACCTAATGGCCATGATGGCGAGTTCTATGTGAATGGTGAATACAGTGGCTACGACTCGAGCGAGTTCCAGCCTGGTGCAACTGAATGTGATGTTTGTGTCGATGGTAAAAATGGACTTGTTAACGGTTGCGTCTGCAAGAAACTGAACCATTTCTTGAGCTACCACCAGTCTTTACCCAGGAAAGCTATTAATACTAAGCTACAACCAGTTAATGGCGGATCTCTGGAGAATGGTTTCGAACCTCTCAATGATAAAGTATCTTTTCATTCTGCTCAACAGGAGATAGCCGACATGATTGAGAATCTGGACTTGGCTTGCAAAGCCCGCCTTCAGGAATGTTCTGAATGTCTACCCAAGGCCCAACCTGGCAACTCCAAGCTAGCCAAAGTTCGAGACACTCTTATTTATGAATCGAGACAATTTGTGACTGCTTCGAAACTCTTTGTGAAGAGCATCACAGAATCTTCTGACAAAATGGAAGAACATCTAACGACGTGTATAGCTCTTCTAGACCGTATTTTCGCAGTTAGTGAACTGGTCGTCATGGAGATGACGCTACCTTCTCAGATTAACAGTTTAGTAGAAAAACTTAAAGAAATGGCTGTTGCATATTCTAGAACTGTTCAAGCTGCCCATTCCGCGGCGGCTGGTGAAATACCGAACTCGAATATGGCAGGCCTTATGCACCAGGCAACATCTCTGGCAACTTCATTGACAGTATTGATGAGAACACTGCGGACATTTAATGGTCCTTGAGATTTTATTAGCATCTAAGTCATTCATGAGTTCTTTTTACGCATTTTTATTTGCTATCTCTTCTGTTTATGCCGTGTTATATTTTCAGCAGAAATCTCACATACATTCCTTTATGCGAATGAAGGCATTCGATTGAACAGATAACAGCCGTGTATTAAAATGAGCTGTTCCATTTTCGTATCTGCTTTCTTTTCATCATAGCTAGTTCTCAGGGTCTTATCACCCTTTGAAGAATTATGGAAATATCTAGATGTTCATTTTCATACGGAATCTTTCTAACAATTTTCAATTGTTAGCAAAAAATATAATGAATAAATAATTCCGAATATTTTTTTCCCTTAAAATTTTTATGTTTGAAAATGTTTGTTTAAAACTGTTCGAGGAATTGATGAAATGAGTATGAGTAAACAAATTTGTATTTTATGTTTTATAGTTGTACATTGTAAAGTGATATTTTTTGCCAGTGCGAGTAATCAATGTGCCAGCTATTACTGTATTATTTTATTTATGTTTAACATTTTTATATGTTTTGCATCATAATGTTGCATACCTTTTTTTCCCACAAGAGTTTTCTCACATTATCTAGGGTAAAGTTGTACCTTAGACAGCTGTAAAAGCTGTAAAATGGATAAATCAAGAATTCTATAAAATTTTAATACATTTTTTAACTACTGAAATACTAAACAATTTACGGAATATAGTATTTAAGCTGTGCATCCGTTACTCGCATGGTCGTTAATGCATGCCACATGTGATGTTCAAAAAGTGAAGTTTTAAAATTGTTGTTGTGTTGCATGTATGTAAAACTCTCAAATGTTGTGAAGTGCGTCTGTTTGCTGGAATATTAATATTTATATATTTTATAGTGTTTGAATGATCCAATAGTAGCTTAAATACTGATTGAAATAGCTCTTAAAGTGACTAATATTTCTCCAAGTAACCATCTTGCACTTTTTAATGTAAATTTCTTCAAGAAAACTTTATTTAATCTTTTTAATAAAGAAAGCTAAACATAATTTGCTTATTACTTTTTTTTAAAAAAACCCTTTCGAATTCGTTATAAATGCAATATGTAAAGAAGGTTTTCTGATAACAAAGAAATATGTTAATTATGTTTAGCTTTTTTTTAATGAAAAAAGGTTATATATTTTTTGGAATAAAGTT
>JAPMOQ010015927.1:3223833-3258798 GCA_026543055.1 Argiope trifasciata
TCATCAACTTCCATATTGAATATTGTTTCAATAAATAATAAGAAAATTCAATAAGTAACAGTTTTCTGCTTTGAAATATCAAAACATGTTTTAATTTTCTTTATATTTTTTAAGAAATAAAAATTAATTCATTTAAAAGTGAGAGCGATATTTATATTTTTAATAAAATTACTTAAACTGAACAAAGGTCCAATCAAGATACGAAATTTTATTTTCACTCTTTCCAAGCATTCATTTTTCATTCAAAGGAATTCATAGATTTTTCCCCCCTTTAAAAATCTCAGGAGATTTTTTTTAAATTCAAATTTATCCTTTTTCAGGTTTTTTTGAAATGCATTATAAGAGACAATATCTAGAATCTCTTAAGCATAATAAACATAAGTTAATAAATTGTCTTGAAGAATAGATTAGTTTAGTTTCACGGCTAATTTTGAGTAAGTCTCTGATGTTTTTTAGTTATAAAGAATATTAACTCTAATTATGTTGACTTTAAAACTCGATTACATCCTAAAAGTTTAAGAGAAAAAAAAATACAAATTATTTATTTTAAAAATACGAACTTTCATGCAAATAATTTAAATATTTTTTTAACTACAAATATTCGAAATTTTTACATTAGCTTAAAAGATTATAAAAGCTTTTTGCAGCAAAAATAGAAATGAACTCAAAACTTGCTTTAATTGTTTTTTAATAAATTTGCTTATTTTTTTTACAATTCATTTGAAACTGAGGCTCTATAAAGTAGCTTCTTCAATTACTATCGACTGTGCTGCTCCCTTTGCCTATCCTAATCGGTTTCTGCACTTTGACTTATTAATTCCGTTGTCCTTTTTAAAATAGATATAGCATTATATTTCCGCCGAATATGTGATATGTCTTAACGACCTATTTCAAGTGTTTATAACACTTTTTATCTATGCAATTTTGCTTCTCCTTTTAGTGGAAAGCCCATCATTTTTGAGAACACACGAGTTCTTGATATGCAATTTTTACAGATGTAGTTTTATATTAGTGGATATGTCTGATAGCCTTGTGTGTCCTTGTGTTATTTTTCTAATTCATTTGTACATAATAATTCTTGATCGTTAACTTTGATTTATCACCTTCCAACTGTTATTTAATATCCAATTAAAATATTTACTTAGCTCAAAATTTTTATAAATTAATACGCTCGATTTTTAAAAATTTAATTAAAAAGCTCACCATATCGATATAACTATTCCGTTCATTCTTACTTGATATTCCATAAGAAGGTTTCATTAACATTTAGCTTGGCCCCTTTTTAATAAATGGTTTATATCTTTTCCAAATTACAGAGATTCGTTTTTTACTCATTTAAATTTTTAATCGCATATACTTTTCTGAAATATATAATTTTCACAATTTCGATTTAAAATTGCTTGTCATTGCTTCTATTAATTGCAACATAACTCATCAATGCAATTTTTTTTTCTGTATTCTTTTTCAATCTATTCCACGTTTCTTAGTTTCCTTGGAATCCATTCACATCTATGTTTTCAAGTTAAACTGTATCGAATGAATTCTTGGTATGTTTGTAACTTGTGCAGATAAAATTATTTTCTGTATTTGAACGTTATTTTTCCGATGTTTAGTTAATACAATTTTGCTCCCATCAAGTAGCTCAAATGTTCATGAAGAACATAAAAAATCAATAACTTTTCTGATAATCACTTTTTCCTCTTCCCCCCACCGCCTCCAGATTTAGATACTTGGAAAATATAAAGATTTGCAATGAAAAAAGCAAAGCAATGTCTAGCAAAAAAGTGGTGGAATTTTATTTTTGAAAAGGATGACATGTTCTTGTAATGCAAAATATATATTGTAATTATGTATTTTCATAAACAGCAATTCCGTAATTCTTTTGACACGTACCAGAAGGTCATGATCCATTCCCGATGAGCAGATTATTCAGCATGTAAGTATGAAAAGAAACGCGAGAACTACAAGCATAATCAAACATCAAAATTAATGGTCATTACTTTTCAAAATGAAGCTTTCCTGAATTGATAATTTTTAAATAAAAAAAGAAGAGGAAATCGAATCAATCACTAAATTTAAAGATCTGTAGGTTATATTGTATTTATTATTCAATTACTTTTTAGTTTCTGTGAACCGAAAATTTCTTTTAATAAATGCATAATATTATAATTCTGCCATAATTAAGTCTTTAACTTACCTATAAAATTTTGAATTACTCATTATAATTACAATTAATTTATTTTCTGTAATTTGAAACAACTTTTTATCATTATGAAACGAAATTTTTTTTTCTTTTTTCTCATTATTACCTTCTCATTGCATTAAAATTTTAATAAGATCGTTTTTTATAACTTCATTCATATTACTGAGAAACGCTTTTGTTTTTCATGTATTGATTCAAATGTATAACATCCATTACATGCCAATTTTATTTCTACCGATTCATATAAAAATAAATTATTTTTCTTAATTAAATTAATTGATGAATTATGTTTTAAAGGAATTATATTAATATCTTAATTCTTATCATTTTGATCATAAATCTCTCATTCTGTAATATTTGTATATATTTATAAAAGTATTTTATAACATTCTGTAACATTTGTACATATTTATCCAGAGAATTTTAAAGTACTTGAATTTATGCAATGTCTTTTTCTCTTAAGAGAAGCGGATCACTTTTGGGGACAGCCTTCTGCCCCTAGTAAGCACACTGTACAGACACAACTCAATATATAAAGAATTGGGGTCGAACTTATTTTAGCCCACCTTTGGCGACTTTTTCAAAATCTCGCCAAATAATCTGCGATAATGATTCCTAAATGGCAACCCTGACAACGTTTGAAGATAATACTTCAATACTTTCAATTTGGCGAGATTTTGAAAAAGTCGCCAGAGGTGGGCTAAAATAGGATTTTACCAAGAATTGGCAGGATTGTGATTTTAATAGTATAAAATTCTCAGGATCATATCGCTTTCGGGCGTTTGGCTAAATTTTGCACCGCATTTAAATTTTATGTATTTTATAAAAACATTTACTTTAAATTAATTTCCAAATATCGGAATAGAAAAAAGCACAAGCACTTTCTATTTAAGACACACAGGCGAAAGTATTTTAATGAAATATTTTGTTCTGAATATATATATATATATATAAAGTAGAGAAATAACTTACTCTTTAGAAAATTTCAAGAGATGATGTTTGAATACATGAAAAACTCAATATTATCAAAAACTAACGACAACTAAAATAACCCTAAAAAGTAAAAGAACTAAGTAATATTGCTGAAAAAAGCAAAACTATCTATTGCACTTTAAAAGCTTAGTGGGGGGAGGGGGGTGGAAATGAAATTCAAAATACTTTACATTTGTTTTTAACAAGTTTTAATTATTCTAATTTTTGTAAACTGATGGGAGTTATAATCTGTAAATATATTTATGACAGCAGCAAAAGCGATATCTACTGCCAAAGAACCATATTGAATGTGTGTGTACATAATCTCGTAACATTTTGAACTATGCAATGTCTCTCTTCCGGCAAGGGAAGAGCATCACTTTTGGGAGAACCGTGGGCTCCCGGTATATGCAAAACTTGTACAGATGCAGTTCACTAATATTGATACTGCTTTGAATGTGGTGTCCTATTTTCTCACCCAAAGTTTCTGTGTATCGTCCTTCGCATCCATGCGATTTTCGTGCTATTTCAACATTTGTCCTGGGTGCCTTTTTTTGTGATCGCCTACCTCGCATATAAAGCAGCAAATATATCTTTTTTTCTTTCTTCTGCAAAAATGAATGTAATATAAAATAATTTTTCATTCAATATCTTCCTTTCTTTACATTAAAATGCATTATTTTTCTTTATTTGCATTAAAAAATAATACTCGCTATAGGAATTTTGTCATACAAATGGAACTTTTTTTATAAAAAAAAAAATTGTTTTATTAATTTTAACATAATTAGTTTGTTCCAATTTTTATAACAGATCGATATCAACTGAAGAACCACCAATATACTTCTTTTTGTCAATATATTTCTTATTCTCTTAATATACAAACGTATTGAAAAGATCTTAATTGCCTTCATTTTCAGAGTAGATAGGACTCATTACTGATTGGTACAGATATAAGTTAACATAATTAAGATGTTAAGTGATTCGACTTAAAATGAGATCAATGCGGTCACTAATTTTTAACAATTTTTCGAACCTTACAATATGTTTTTTGTTGTTTACTAAAAAAAGACAGAAGATGTCGATTTTTGAATGCTTGGTAAGAAACTGCAACCTAATTTGAAGAACTTATCTTTTTAACAAATGTTTTAACATGTTTTGATATTCTGCAGAAAATCAAAGTTGAACCATTTTAATATGTCTTTGAGTTTGCTTCTAATATGGCAGGGGAAAATAGTTCTATTAACAAATTTATTGATGGTTTATTTTGCCTTCTTGAGTTGTTTGACGATTAGTTTGGTGTCTTGACATTCTCAACGTGAATGAGTACATGAAAGTAGATTTCAACCAAATAATTGCCATTGCATTTTTATTTATTTTTTTAGTTGTAAATTTTTATAAGATTTCTAGACTGTTCATATTTATCTATATATATTTTTTAATGTTTATTAAATTTTCACATTTATCTGTTAAATTTTCTTATACTTGTGCATTACCGTACATCAGTGGCAGGTAAAATCTGATAGTGTTAAAGAGTAACATGACATATTTTCTGATTTTTTTTCCATCAGTTATTTGCTATCTGCAATAATCGTGACATCCTATGCTTTTTTTTTTATGGAATGGTGCACTTAATCCTTGTTATGTGGTTAATCTGATATGTTGATGTGGTTAATACGCAAGTATCATTTTTTTTTCTATCTATGTTTAAAAAACAATGTTTTATAAAAAAAAAAATAGATTGAACTCTAGTTTAAGGTACTCCTTCACCTCGCCAAGGATGCCAATTCGCCAATTAGTGTCACTAACCTTTGAAAAATTTTAAAAGTCAGTTTGTTTTTTGACTTTAGTGACTTAGCATCTTCGGTGTGGTGAAAGGATACTCTAAAATAGGGATCAACTAAAGAACTATTAAAAAAAAATTATAGTGGTTTGTATCAATTGTAATGTCTATTAATGTAAATAATTAGATATTTCTTTTTCGAATATATGAAATTTCATTTTGCATTTTCTATATTTACTTTTAAAGGCTTAAAAAATAATGAAATTCTTATGCTTGATGTGTATAGTGCATGTTTACAAACAATTTATATTGCTAATATATGTATCACATGTTCACCTTACTGTTACATATCTTGATATGAATATCATTAAAGAGCCCATGTGTTAACAGTTTTTGTACATTTTTTTGTGTGTGTGATTGAATTGATATTGGCTTCTATATAATAATAAATGTACACCAAACCTGTAAGTTATTGAATATAAATATATATGTAAACAGAAGATGAATTTTGGAATTGTGTAATATTATGTTCATATAAATTTGTTGAATTGCATATTTTGTTACCATCTAAATCTTAATAATATCTAAAATTTTAGCACGATTATAAAATGAATATCTTTTTGGAAGGTAAGAAAAGTTAGAAATAGATCTGTAAAGAATTAAAAATCAAATAACTTTGTATTAGCCCTCTGAAATATAAAATTATATTTTGGAAGCTTTTATATTTTAGAAACAAAATTGAAAAATATTAAAGAATATACATTCATTAACAGTATTTTAAGTCTGTATTACAAGCATATTAACAATATATCATCATAAATATTACACAATTAATAAACTTTAAGAAAAATCTGATTTAATACTTTTTTTTCTTTTAACTAATTATATATTTAGTATAAAAATTAATATACATTTCATGTACTACTTCATTTCAACAACCTTTCTTTTTTGTAATCTGATTATATATATTCTTCTGAAAATTACAATGATTAGAGCTTCACACAGAAATTATTTAACATGGAAGTGTGTGAATTTTGTTAGCTGTTCAACTGTAGAAAACTATGTCTGGATTGCACACACAGATACTTTTAAAACAGGCTTCTTAAACTTCCATTCTCAACAATGATTTAATTTTAAAAAATAAAGTATAATATAAAAGAGAATATAAGTAAATGACAAAGATTGTAAACAGATTTATGAGCTTTGATTTTAGATTCAATTATATAATCTCATTGAGTTCAACTGTGGTTTAAGAAGCCTTGTTTCAGCGGCTATGCTATCTGTAATGTAAGCCAGCCCAAACTTCAAATGGTCAGTATCTTTTTTGTTTATAAATGTAATAGAATTCTGCAAAAAATGTGGTTATGTGATGCAGCAAGTGTTATTTGATAAATATTAAAGGATGTTGTAAATAGCACTTTTTTTATTGGAACCTGCTCTCTTGTAGCAAGATAGTCCATTCATGTCTTGTACAATATGAATATTTAGAGTACTAGTGAAAAAAATTAGCATTAAGGATGAGAGAAATGAATTTGTTTTATTAGTTTTTATTTCCTCGGTATGAATATGTATCTTATTGAAAAGGAATACGAGAGCAAAACATTTTTAACCTGGAGTGTAAAATGTATACAGTTTGTGTAAACTTGAGTAAACATTTTAATGTGGAATTGTTCAATTGTTTTATTATTAAATATCTTAAGACACAATAACACTTGAGTTTCCTCTTTAAGCATTTCAATTTCTCTTCCATCAAATTAATATCTTAACAAGCTTATATAAATCAGCAAAAAAATTAAAGTGATTCTATAAAGCTTAGTTATAATAAATTGTTCCAAAAATTTAAATATAGTATATTATCACATTTACAAAATTTTCTTTTTGAGAACTAACTACTCAAAGACAAAAATTTGTTTCAGTAACTACACATTAGTAACTAAATTACCATAATAGGAATGAAAGCCATACCACAATTATAGTATTATCAAAGCCAAAATAAAGGAGCAGGAGAGATTTTAATAAAATGTCACGGCAGTTTTTCTTATATTTTGCAATATTACAGTTCATTTAGAGTTATCTCAGTATTATGAACAAAATAGATAAGATTTTTTAGAATAAAAATTTAAACTTTATTATACTGATATAAATACATCTATTAAATATTTTTCCAAAGCTTTATACAAAAAATAAACTGCATAAAATATGAGAGTAAAAGAATTAAGTGCATAGATAATTTTCATTCCAAGTGAATAACTACAATGAATGAACAACAGATGCTTCATTTTGATGCTAAGATAGAATACAATTCCTGTCTCTATTCTCTTGATTCTGAAAATAAAAGAATTTCATTTTAGTTATAAAATGATAAATATATATATTCCATCATTGAATATTCAATACTTTTAATAGTACATGTTCTTTGATGGTCCTTTTATAAAACTTTAAATTTATGTATTTGTTGAGATAATTTATAATTATTGGTTTCCAAGATTTATATCTCTATTTAAGTAGTAATGTTACAAAACCTCCAAAAAAATTTTTTGTTATTTAAAAATCTAATTTTTTTAAAATAATTCTTCATTTCAATTTACATTTGCTTGTATACTATATGTGTACATTTTCAAGTAACACTATATCAGTTAATGCTCAAATCTATAAAAAATATGGAAATTCAAAAATTCATATGCCTTTGATATATATAAACCTAATAATTTAATGCTTGAATAAATCTTTAAATTTATTGTTGATAAATACCACAAAGAATGAATTATCTAATTTATAACTGATAAAACAAGATTTTTTTTAGGGGGAGGGAGATATGAGAAATACTGTCATCTCTGATTAACTTTATATTCTCACTTGAAAGCTGGAAGACATGTAAAATTTATTGGTATATCAAATGCAATTGAAAGTCAGAAAGAAAAAAAAAAAGAAAATTTTGGAAAATATTCAGAAAAATTATTAAAAAATAAAATGAACTTCAAGACTGAACATGAATTAAAGAAAGAAAATATATATAAAAAATGTTAGTATTAGTAGAATATTGTTTTTAGTTTACTCTATCGATTTTCATATTCACACTACTTATATTCCACATTATAAATATTATCATAATGCCTCTTAAAGAAAATAGCAACTATTGCAAATGTTTATTACTTACAGAATATTGTTGAAAATCAACTAAAATACATTAAATTATCTTTCACAATTTGGTAAATGCATAAATGTCAAAAAGTAGTTTTGAAATAGAATGTTACGCATTTTTGCAATTTTAAAGATATTGATTAGATATACAATTTCAATTATTTTTCACTTGAATTGGACATTTTTAACTCCACATTTAAATCCTTCAGGAAGAAATTTGAAAACAGATTATATTACTGAATTAGTGGAATAATTATTTATCATCTGAAAAACAAAATTTATTTTAAAAAGATGCAAATTAAAATTGAAGGTATAGTAAATATTTAAATTATTGTATAGCTATTACATATTTTTTAATTTATACATGCATTTTCCCCCCAATATTTTCAGAATATAAAGAGTTTTTACTAGAGTATCATAATGTATAAGTAATTGTAACTACAATCCTAGTTCAGAGATTGGAAATTATATTGTAAAGGTCCTGCATAATTTTCATTAAGTTAGAATATGAAGATAAAATAATATACTTTATATACAATATAGTAAAACTCTAAATATATATCCCTTTATTCTGAAAGCATTTAATCAGCAAAAGCAAAACAAAGTGTATAACATTCTAAAGTAATTTTAACATTTACAAAATAATAAATTTTGTCCAACATATCTTTTTTTAAGGAACGAGATTACAGTATGAGAATTGATATTTTTAAATGCTTTATTAAATGTAAAAAGTATACTTTTTCCTCAAGTACTAGGAGGCAATGAGTATTGAAGGTGTATAAACGGTTGCAAAGAATATTTGTGAAATATAAAAAAAATTCAAAATGTCTTAAATATTCAAGGAAAAAAATATTTCTCCTTTTCTGAAAAAAGATTGATACAAAAAAATTTCATAATTTTAACAATGAGAGTAATTAGTCTTTTACTACCATCACACAAATCTCAAAGATTTCCAGCAGTCAATTACAATATTATTCTTATAGATAATCTCTGATATTTTTCAAAGTTTGAGAATGATTTTTTTCAAAGTAAATAAAGCTTGAGAAGGATTTTTAAGTTTAATAAAACCAAATCTTATAGGTGCCAGATTGCGGGGGGGGGGGGGGGGTCTGAATTTCAGAATGTAAAACATCCCGAAATAAGGACTTAATAATCAACTCTGCATTTGTGAATTAATTATAATGCATATAAACTAAGTATTTGCTAATTGTGAAAGGAAAAATAATAAATCAATTATTAAAAAAATTTATACTTAAAGACTAAAATGATTTTAGCATATTTCAAAATACTGAATAATCTATAAAATTATAAAATAAAGCTGACTGATATTTAAAAAAAGTGAAAAGATTTTTTTTAATTAATACAAAATCAAGATGAGTTAAAAGTACTATGAATATAAAATACTTTTTTATACATTAACAAAACCAGGGTGATACTTTTACATGTAATCAAATCTTAAATTGTAATTATATTCTCCAATTTCTTATCAGGATTAATTATGATAATCTACCAATCACCTAAAATTTTAGACATTTCTCATAATAAGAAAATCCTTTTCAGAACATCAGTTTAGTCATATATAATTTGTTTACCTCTCTTTAAAGCCAGATATAGAAATGTGTAAAATAATCATATTTAATAATTTATTCCAATAATAATTACTTCTGGCATGTTTCTGATATCACAATATAATTGCCTGTGTTTCATTTCATCTAAATCTCTTGTACTTATCTGGATATTTATAAAGATTTTGAGTTTGACTCCTAATTGTTAACATTAAGCCTTAGCTAAGTATGTTTAAGCATGACATTGTGACAGGCATTAAAATCATGTTGATTTAATAGTTTTAAGCCTGTTTTGTTCATTATGTAAGCAAGTTTTCCCTAATAGAATCAAATTCCATGTCATTACAGTCTCGTTGAATTCATAAAAACATCCAAGTGATCTTGTCATGTGTTGTCTTTTTAAAATACTATAACTTCTTCATCACCAGAAACATTGGTTAAATTTAATTTCAGATAAGTCATTTCAATATAACTTTAGCACGAATCCATCAAATTGTCTGGCATTAATGTCATGCTATTTTAAATGTCTTGTTTAAATTTTGTTTATTGTGTGCACAATAGAAATAGTCCTAAAATTTCATATTATGAAATATATAAATATCCAATTCATCTAAATTTGCAGGATTAAAACATCTCTTCCTTTTCTACAAATATTAAACAAAATCCTTCTCTAGCTTTCACAATGGTAGAAAATCATGCAATTAAATATTTAATAACACAATGAAAATTATTTGAATTGCAGGCACAATACCAATACAAACTATAGTTAGAAATCAGGAAAAAAACATTTTTAAAATTTGTCATAACTTAGAATAAATTTAAATGAATGTTAAATTGTTATCATTAAAAAATAATCCTTTAAATTTTGAAACAATGTTACATCATTTTTAAGCAATGTCATTTTTGGCAGTTATCAACGGAAAATGGCAAAATATCTTAAATTTTTTAAATAATCAAAATTTCAAAACAACTGCTCCAAGTTGCACATTTTCACACTCTAAGAATTTCCTACTGAAGTGAAGCTCATTAATATTTCCACAGCAAAGCTTTGGTAGGTTGATGTTTCATAACATGATAATTGGCACACCAATGAATTCAAAAATTTGTTGGATAATATTCTTCCCTAGCATTAATGGACTTGTATGTGATTGCCTCACTTTGAATGTCAGACTGAACACTATTATTATGCTTATAGATATTTTGGTTCTAGGCCTTTACAATTACAATAATTCATTCGTTAGCCAATTTAGACTTATAATTGGTTTGACTACAAGTAAATACTCTAACCAATTCTTCTGATGCTTTTAAATTACAAGAAATTATGAAGGAATAACATTTCTACTGAGCTCAGATGAACCATCACCTTTTCATTCTCAATTTCCTGCGACTGATATGAAAATATCACAGCAAATTGATCATTTCCAACTGGACTTCATATATATGCGTTTTGTCTTCAACATCTTCACACATCACACCAAAATGGAGTATTTCAAGCAAGCATTTATTTCACCCACTGATGTCTATCAAGGGATAACAAGTGATGTTTGTTTGAAATCTCATGCAAGCAATATCAATACATTCCTAAATGGTCTGATGTTTCTATGTAAATTACGAAATTATACATCAACAGCATTAATGTACAAAATTTTATATTTCACATATTATATTATATATATATATATACAGGGTGTCCCAAAAAGATTGAAACGCGCTTTAATTCTTTAACCGTTAGAGATAAGTAGGTAATGTAATTTGAAAAAATGTTCAAAATAAGATAGGAAAGAATATTACATTAAGAAAAAAAATCCACCTATGAATTTTAAAAAGTTACACTTTTTAAATTTTTATATAACCCCTCTATGCAAATTTGGTCAATTAGAAAGTTTTTCCTTTCCATCCCAGAAAACCATTAAAAAAAACCGCATCGCTGTATCCTTAAAATTGAGTGAGTTATGCGTAATTGAAAATTGAACGCTGTTTTTAGTGACCATATACTAAAATGGAAATGTAAATTTGCAACAATTTATAAACACGTAAATTTTTTTATATTATTTACAAAACACATTTTTGCGTATTTACGGTAGATTCACGATGCAGTTACAGAATTGTCTTTTGTTTTAATCTTATCAGGGACAAGTAATTTTATGCCATGTATTCTAAATTTACATTAGAAATTTTATAAGATTTCGTTGAAAATCAATAAAAGCCATTTGACAGATTTTTATAGCAAAATTTATGAAAAAGAAAAATACTGTTAAATTAGTCTGGTAGAATTTTAATTCTTTTCAAATTCATCACATTTATGTCAAACCGATATTCTAACAAATTAACTGCCAGACGATTTTTGCCTTTCATTTAACTGGAATTTAGCCGCTTCTAATACGTGTATATTAAAGTTTTTTTTTATTTATTTTTAAGTTACATAAAGAAATGTAACTGACTGTAACTGACCTTAAACAAAAGATAATTAATGCATGCAATAATATTACAGGTGGAGAACTCCAAAATATTTACAGGAGCATTATTAGAAGAGCCCAATTATGTATTGGTGTTGATGGAAAACATTTTGAGAATGCTTTATGATTCGTGTGTTTTTAAATGTTTTTTCGTTTTATTTATTATTTTTTTTATGTTACACTTCTTACAATCTTATGCTGTCAAAACTGTTTAACTCCATCAATAAGGACTCTATTTAAATGCCATTTTGGATTTCTTTTACACTTATTATCTTTTTTTGATCGAAAAATTTCTATTATCAATTTGGATATGGTCCCTATTTTCACCGACGAAAAAGTCTTTCAAGTGGTATGGAAAAGTGACATAAGTCAATTTTTTTTCTGTGTTATTATTTAAAAAGTTTTAAAGATACAGTTATGCAGTTTTTTCTAATGGTCTTCTGGGATAGAAAGGAAAAACTTTCTAATTGATCAAATTTGCATAGTGGGGTTGCATAAAAATTTACAAAGTGTAACTTTTTAAAATTCATAGGTGGATTTTTTTTCTTAATGTAATCTTCTCTCCTATCTTATTTTGAACATTTTTTCAAATTACATCACCTACTTATCTCTAACGGTTAAAGAATTAAAGCGCGTTTCAATCTTTTTGGGACACCCTGTATATATATAATGTGTTCATTTCAAGCAATTTTCATATGCCAGATGCTTTGAAAATGTTGCATATGGCATTTTCGATACATGGCATGCTTAACAATATTTCCAAAGCAGAGTGAGCAAAGATTTAGGACTATGTTACCAGAATTAATCTAATAAAGAAAGTTTTATCAGTTTCTTCTGGTGAATCTAAGATTTCTCCAGTCTAGTTGTTGATAGTTTGCATCATTTCATTGTAAATGTGTTTTTTTCTCTCAAGCAAAAAAAAGCTGTGCAGTAATTTTGTTTGTAATACAATTCTTCCATGAATAAAGCAGCAGCTGATCAATTTGGTAGAGGCATTTCCAATACTGAAAGCTTTGTTAGCAATTTCTAAGCTTAAATCTTTAATCATATTCAATACATTGTAGATTTCTGCTGATAAATCCATGTTCATATCTGAATTTTTCTAGCATATTCAACATAAAAGATTTTCTGCCATGTGTAATTTATATTTCTCCCATAATTCTACTGGAGATGAAGAAAAGCAAGCAAGCATAATTGCAAGTGATATTAATGCATGTATCCTAATGTATGTCATACATTTTTCAATAAAATTAGAATTTAACATGCACTGCAGAAAATAAAGTGTGAAGCAACATTAACAATTCTCAAATGCAGGAAAAACATTGCATGATTACAATTAACAACAGCATACAAGGACAGAAGCTTTCATCTTGGTTGGGATACACCATGTGCAACTACTTTGAAGTTTCCCAGTGTCATAATATAAAATTGCAAAATATTAAAAAGTACAATTTTCTCAGTTTCGAAGACCTATTTAGTTGATATCTAATATTTATTGGAACTGTTATTAAGGTAATTCATATAAATTAAATTGGATATTAATACATAAATTTTTGATGTATTAATCTGATAATTTATTCAAATGCAAAATGAGTTTTGAAATATTTTGCATACTTTTTGTTCACATAAATTACAAAATTTTTTCATTTAGCATCATTTTTTAAGGGATACAAAAATTTATAACACTTTTTTTTAAATCATAATTTTATATAAATTTTTATACAAAGTGTGATAATATGAATATATTTGGGGGGGGAGTCAAATTCAGAATTTTATCAGTGACATCATCTTTCCTCAAAACAAGATATAAAGGCCAATTAAAAAAAAAAAACTTTATAAGCAGAATGAGAAATGATACAAAGCAATGAATTTTAGGTTGAATTTGAACAAAGAGATACAAATAAGAGTTAAAATGCATTATATTAAGATATTTTTCCCAACAACTTAATTTACTTAAATGATTACCAACAAATTGTAAGAATATATTTGAGAAAAATGAGACATTTTATAACATGGAAATAATCTATTACATGTAACCATGTGAATATTTTAATTTACACAATATTAAATACAATGGAAAAATTCTGATAACTAATGTTTACTCCACATTACCTTTCACTGAGTGATTCTAATTGGCAAAAGTTTCTTCTTTCAGTTTAACACCTTAAAAATCTTTTTGAAAAATTATGAATAAAAATAAATTCAATGTAATAAAAAATATTACAATTAATTTACTAAACTTTGTAAATTTTTTGCATAATTACATAATTTAATTTACATAATTTATTAATTGTGTAATTTTTAATAATGACATTTAATATTTAAATAAAAAATATTACACAACTAATTTTAAAACATTATAGGCAATATATATATATATATATATATTGGAAAAGTACAAAAATGTTATAAAGTAAAATCAACTTAACACTTTTAAGTAAAATATATTTTTAAAAGCTTCAGTTTACTTACTTGAATAACTCTTCTCTGATCACAATTGGCTAAAGATTGTGCTAAAAGTCGATCTTCTTCCTCTTGTATACTTCTAAAAGTGGAAACACAAACAGTCAAATCTCAATAAAAAATTTTATATCAATCATTTAATAAATCAAAATGTCATTCACTGAACATATAGGATTAATCTCTTACAGGAAGCTAAAGGTCTAAAATGAAAAACTTATGAAATTCATTAATGAAAAAAAGAAAAGAATTTTATTAAATTGATGGAAACAAAATTATACTTCCAAGAATTCAAACAAAAAAAAAACTAGATTAAAAAATTATAACAGTTGCAGATAACAGTTTGGTTTTTATTTTCCATTTTGAACAGTTTTTAATAAGTTATAAATAAACAACTTTAAAAGTAATTTCAATAAATAAGTAGGTCATTTCATTACAGAAAAAGTAAAATTAATTATCTCTATTATTTTCCAGCATACAATAATATTTATGAATAAAACAGAAATGCTATTTTTTTTTTTTTTTTTTTGCCAAAAAAAAACTATTTGCACAGATTTTTTTTTTCTTTTTTTTTTTTTTTTTTTGAATTTTTGTTACAAATATCATGAAACAGAGTTACAATATTTGGGGCATTTAAATATTAGTTTGTTATTAATTAAAAACAAAGTTTAATTAATGTATACAGAATATTGTACTTATATTGTACAATATAAGAACATTCAAAAATTTTTCAATAAATGAAATTTAAGACAAAGGAAAGGTGCACTTAAAGATTTAAATCACCATATGGCTATACTGAAATTTATTTAAATTTCGCTATTTGTCTTTAATTTTTTTTTTCCATTAAATGTAAGAGCAGTTTTCATATCTCATGCTGTAAATGCATACTTAAAACCTACATAGTTTTTAACTAAATCTTACATCATTCATAAAAAAGTTATTTATCATTTATAGAAAAAATTAGCTTTCTGCTGGTATAAAAAATTGTTTACAATAATATGTAATTTTTCAAGAAACTAAATATATTAAAATCCTTTGATAAAAAGATTTCATATATACAAAATCTTCTGATTAAAAATAAGAGGTCTAAAAAATGTTTAAATGGGATCTGTCAAATACTATTATTAAATATATTATATTTTCCAACACACAATAAATCATATAGCTTTCAATAACTTATTTTATTTGCAATAGCTTTGACCTATTCTATAAATATTTGCTATATATTATAAGTATATTAAATTTTGCCCACTAACACTGAAGCATAACCAAAGTTTTAATTAAGTTCTAATGAGTTTAGTTAAACAATGTTTCATTAGTGAAACCATTCTCATTTAAAATATTGAAGGAAATATCAGTTAGCTATTTGATAAATTTTTAAAATAAACAATGACAACTTACATCTACTTAATTCATTTTTAAAAAGTGAGGAGCTTTTAATGACTTTTTAACTGATTTCATTGAATAACAGCTAAGTCTACTAAACAATTAAAGATTCAAAAAATTGCACAGTAATGATGGCAACACAAGGAATGGATATATTTAACACATGGAAACAACTGAAAAACAAGACTTCTTGTGTGCATGTTTTTTTAGTTTTGATTTTGAATAAACTAAAATTAAATTCAAATCACAGACATTATTTTTAATTTACATTAATAAGAAATTAAACAGTCAGAGAAAATTGATAATTCAAATGTTAGAATTAGGAACAATAGTAGCAGTAACACAGTAACATTCATCATGATATAAAATAAAACTTTTTTTAAAAAAAATTAGTTTAAAAAAAACAGGCATGGAATTATTTCATGATTCAGCAATTTTGCTTATTCTCAGTAAATCAATTTTTAACAGTTTTTAGCTGTGTACACTATTAGTTAGCATTTCTGAATTACTAATTTTGTTTTGATTTTGATAATGGTATCAGAAATCTAGAAATAAATTTTAATAGATTTTGAACAAATGAAATTAGCTTATACAAATTCTAACAAAGACAAGAATTCAAAATTTCAAGATTAAATATTAACATTAAATTGATTTAATTTTTAGAAACCAGGGCTTCAAACCGGAACTGAACCGAAAACCGGAAAAAACCGTTATTTTGGTCGGAACGAAAACCGGAACTGAACCGAAAAAAATATCGGTTTATTTCGGTTCGATATATCTTTCAGTCATTTTGTTACTGTTACCAACTTATCAATATTTTCTAATTTAACGTCAACTTTATAATTATCATTACATGTATACTTCTTCTCGATTTCCTATTTTGATATTCACTAGTATTTTTCTGTTTCAGTTTCGCATGAAATTACTTGTAGAAGACATATTTAATTCAGTTGATTAAACTAGAAGTATAGATGATTTTTTAAGAAAAATATCGAGTTATATTTTATTTTTCACATCTCAGCATGCGATCATCTATGGATGTTTGTATAGACTGTTTAGATCAGGGAGGAGTAAATAGACAGGAGAGGCCCTAAGTGACGTAGCATGAAGCATCTATCAAATCTTCTGCACATCAAATGGGTGTTTGGTAATGGCGGCGATTCAAATGTTTCGTAATAGTAGTATTTCATTAGGCGATTTTTACGTCAATCATTGATGTCATCATCCATCTGGGTGTTTGCGCAGAACGAGCGTAAAACAGCTGCCTCATTCTTTCTCATAGCCGAAAGCCGGTAAGTCGTCTCCTGTATCTTTACTCCTACCTGGTTTAGATAGACAAACCAGCTGCTCAGCAGGAAGAAGTATGTGAATGTACGTGTAATAATACATGTCTTTGTCTAATTGGTCAGGAGACGTAAAAAGGCTAGTGACAGTCGGTATTAATTCCTGGAGACTAACTACAATGGTCAACAGAAGTATTTAGTCAAGTAAAGAATAAATAAAAAATAGCGTGTAACTCTCAACCAGCTCTATTCTTTTGTTTTGCGCTCCAAACTCAGTTGCGCCCCTGACGGCCACCTTTTTCGCCAAGTCCTCATACGGCTCTGTCTTCTGATGTTGAATTACTGATAACGTAAGTACCAGTGTATTGATTTTTAAAATCTATTTGTTCTGTATACTAATAGCACATTTTCTCAGACTATATTTTAAAATTTTCTATGATTTGTTCGATAACACTGAATAAAATAATAAAATACACCAAAACCTCTTTTTTTCAATGCTTACTTTTACGCGATTTTGAATTAACACAATTTAAAATATAGCCAAATACACTTTTTTTTTTTGAGGAGCGCGTTTTAAAAAACCGTCAAATGAAAGATTACCTTAAAATTAAGACTTAGATGTCAATATATCCGACATTTTGAATATTATCTTTTGCTACTAGGTTGGAATCTGACATACTACATGAACAGAATCTGGGACTCACCGCGAGTGTAGAATATTTTCTATATACAATATACACTGCGTATTTATTTTTACACGGTTTTCTCAGGAATCAATCTACCGTGTAAAAAAAGGTTAGTGAGTGAGGGAATATTCCTATACAGGGGGGCCCGGAAATAAAAAGAAACCGTGAAATATTTTCTATATTTGCTTCAGTTTTATCAATATATGTTGTTTTGGAAACATCAAATAAGACACCTACTCTCTTTGCCATTTTATGTTCGTCAACAGTCCGATATTTTATTGACGTTGATTTAAACTGACAGCAGCTGAAGGAGTTTTATTTGAAGTTTTTGGAATAAGGTACCTAAATTGATAAATCGGAGAAAATAGGACTTTCCTTGGTCTCATTTTTTTTCTGTACTATTCTATATTTGTTTCTTTAAATATACGTTATCATTATGAGTGTTGACCGAGTACCAAGTAGTTGTAAGGATTTAATATTTTTTAGCAGTGAAAGGAGTTTATAACTGATTAAATTTAACTATATATGCATTAAAATTAAATTATATATGCACTAATTATTACTTAATTTATATTTGAGGGGCAGACCCTATTCTATAGCTATAATTTAATAACTGTATATTTTTAAAAATTTATTTGATCTTTTTTTTTTTTTTTTCGATTTTAGAATGGGGAGAAATAAGACAAATACTAGCAGGGATTTTTTTCACATATCACAAAACAGAGAATAAGAGTATTTGTAATATATGCGACACTTCTATGATTGGAAATCATGCTGCCAATTTAGAACGACATTTAAAAAGACATCATAGTAATGAATTTAAAACTGTACAGCAAAAAAAGAAAATTAAGTTGAACATAAGAGATGAAGCTACTCCAAGTACCAGCGGATCCAGTGGTTCACAAGAAACTTTGGATAAATACGTAAAATCAGAATTTTTGAAAGTAAAATTAAACAAGGAAATAGTCCTTAAAGCATGTATTTAACTTATTACTGTTAATGGCTGTTCATTTGAAATGTTAGAATATTCAGGATTCAAAAAGATTTTGAACCCAATTGTTAATGCAATAGGTAATCATTTTTCAGTAAATTCTGAAAACATTAAATTATTAATACCAGAGACAGCTGTTAAAATTGCCTCTGAAATAAGTACAGCACTCGAAAAAAAAGTAATTTCCTTAAAAATTGACATAGCTACCAGATTAAATAGATCAATTTTGGGAATCAATGCTCAGTTGATAATAGGTGGAAGAATAAATTTGTTTACTTTGGGAATGACAGAGTTGAAAGATAAACATACTGGAATTTATATTAAAAATATGGTTGAAAAAGTACTAGAAAAATATTATATCGATATTCAGCAAATTTATTCAATTACTACGGACAATGGAGCTAATATGATTTCATTTGTCAACTTATTAGGATCCGAAATTGAAGACGAAGTTATCGAAATGGAAAATGAAAATTTCGAAACTAGGGATCACTTTGAAGATGGAGTATTTTTTTATCACAACTTTTCTTTTAATAAACTAATCGGAATAAGATGTGCTGCACATACATTGCAACTAGCAATTAAAGATTCTATAAAAAACGCCGATTTCAATGAATTAATTTCTGATGCTAGGGGGTTGGTGAAAAAACTGCGCATTCCATCTCTTATGTTAAAATTTAAAGACGTTAATACTAAAAGACCAATTTTGGATTGTCCAACTAGATGGAATAGTACAAATAATATGTTAAAATCTTTATTGGAATGCAAAGATTTTAGCTCATCTTTAGCGGAACATAATTTAGATTATTATTTTGCAGACAGTAAATGGGTGAAATTAAAATTAATTGTTGATACCCTACAACCTCTAACGGAAGCAACTTTGAAACTACAGAGTGAAGAATTAACTTTAAGCGATTTTTACGGAATTTGGACACATTGCAAAATAAAGTTACGAAATTAAAAACAATTCTTTGCAGATATTTTATATAATCAGTTATCTAACAGGAAAGCATTGTTAATAGAAATTGATAGTTTAGTAGGAGCAGTTTATTTGGACGTGTTATCAAATTTTGCTTTCCAAGTCACAAAAGGTACAGGCTGTGCAACATTTAAAGAATATTTGGAACAAATTACAATTTTTTGAAAAGTCCATTTCAATAGTAAACGAGGAAACAAAATCTTCTACTGAAAGCGATGAAAATGAAGACGATTTAGAGACTAAGTAAGAATTGGTAAATTGAATTTAAAGTAATTGAATAAAGTAAATTGAATTTAAAGTAAAGAATTAGCAGTAATAAAAACACATAGAACCTCTATTTCTACCGAGATTGACATTGAATTCATTTTAAATAATTTTGACAATGTACGAAGGCTTGATATAAAGCATAATATTTTAGATTTCTGGGAAGAGAATAAAATTACATATCCGCACTTGTAAAAGATTACAATGGTGGTTTTGGCAGCTCCAGCTACACAAGTTTGTGTTGAAAGAGCGTTTTCAGGTTTGAAATTTATTCTCCGAGACAACAGAAGTAATCTCAGTGAAACCACGTTAGAAGATATATTAATAATTAGAGGCAATTTTCATATGTTAAATAAATAATATATTTTTTACATAATTATTGCAAGGCCAAGTGCACGATGTGAGAGTCAAACGACGAATGTGGGTAATCATGAACCTAGTTGTCAAATGCGATTTTGATAATGGATAACAATGCCAATGCTCGCCGTCCTCTGCTCACCACTCTTATTGTACCTGCTGTTTGTATCAATTCACATAGTGTACCAATTAAAAAAAGAATAAAATCTTCTAAATTTTGATAGAATTACATTTTTTGTTTATGATAGAATTATATTTTTAGTAGAAATAAGAATATACATAAAATGAAATTATTCATTTGGAACTGAACCGAAAACCGTTATTTTTGGCGGAGCGAAAACCGGAACTGAACCGATATTAATTTTTTGGTTGAACCGGAACGAAAACCGGAACAAAAAATTACGGTTCGAAGCCCTGTTAGAAACACAAAATTGAAACTAAATTTATAAACTGTTTATAATTTTCCTACAGTTTATTTATAAGATAATTTTACCTTTTTTTCCCATAAAATGTTAGAGCAGTTTTCATTTAAAATGGCAATTTGAATTTTTATTTTTAATAATACTTAAAGAGAAAGCTGTTGGTCAATGATAGAAACGATAATTAAAAACATTTTATGGGTCCATATTACGTAAAAAAAAAGATACATAGCCCTAAAATATAAATCAATCTTTTTTTTCCCACTAAGTCCTAAATAATGTGCCTTCTCAAAAAAAAATTTTTTTAACCATTGCTACAGTTATTTTAAAAGTACGAGTAGAAGATAATAATGGCCATACAAAAAAAGTGGCAGATCTTGAAAAACCTCATTAAAATTTAAATTATGGAAGGTTTTTTTATATAATTTCTTTCTCCTTTTTTTTTAAAAAAAAAAAAAGGGAAAATCTGAACTTTTTAAAATTATATTGCATGGTTGGTTATAGATATGTATATAAGTTATATCTTATTTTCATACAATGGCTAAAAATATCCTATAATACTATTTCTATATATCATATTACTTCAATCAAATTCTCAAATATAAAAAGTCATGAACTTACTTAGGTTTGGTTTCATTCAATGATTGTTGTAGGGCAAGGGCTAAGGCTTCATCTTCAGACTAAAACATATTTACATCAATTATAAAATAGCAGAGTGTAGCTGTATACAAATATTATTTCTGCTTAAATAAAAGAAGAAAGTAGATTTTAAAGTATTTTTCCTTCCCTTTAAAATACATACTAATAAATCTTAAAGAGATTCTCATCATAAAAAAGTCTTTTAGTTGTTTATAAAAAGTAAAAAAGGTCAATACTTCCCATGTATAACAAATTATGTAAGACATTAATAAGAACTCGGCTAAAAAATCTCTTTTCAAAAAAAAAATTGAAATAATGATTTAAATGTTTAATTGCTCAAACTTAATTGCACTCTCCATTAATTTAATTAGGCCTCTTTGATAAATATATTGACTTATTAAAAATATATTCTTTATATTTATTGTTTATGTTTTTTTTTCAATTATTATAATCAAACAGAAAAACATTTTTTTATTACTTTATAATGTTTACTTAAATTTTTAAAGTTATAATGCAAAATCATAGAGTCCTGAATTCCGATTCATTAGGTGATTATATTTTTTATTTTCTAAAAAGCTTATAAAAAGTGAACTAACAAATTATAGAAAATATTGAATAAGAATCAAATTACAATAAAATAATCAAATTCTTTTGAAAAATTCACAATATTTATATTTTAATCATTAAAAAAAGGTACATTTATTTCTTTAAAATGTCTTCAACATACACATAAAATGCATAAGAATTAAAAAATTATACAATCATAAAAATATGAATACTATAATACAAAATACTATCAATATAACATAAGTAATAAACACAATATGATCAAAAGCATCTTGAAACTTTCAGGTTATTCAGTTTTCATCATTTTTAAATAAGATTGGGCAAACTGAACTCGAATTTAACTATGGAAAGCCTATGCTTGAATTCGCATTTTAAATCAAGATTTAATTCATGTGGGGCCTTTAGGAAATCAGACAGAAATTAATGAAGAAAGCTATATTGATCTCATTCTGTTCCAAAGAAGAAGATACAAATTTGCAACTTATAATTTTTAAGTTGCCCTGTATATTTTAGCTTTGAAATTATGAAAATAAAAAGTATATAATGCTTCACACATGCACAATTAAAAATTGTTTACCACAAATAACAAAAGTGCTTACTTTAAACTTTAGTATTAAACTGACATTTGTAGTGCATTCTGTAAATTCTATATAATTTTGGCATGTTATGGAAGGAAAAACGAATTGGGGATTAAAGTATTCTTTAAAATTATATTTCCTTGAATGTAATTGCTATTTTTAAGAAAATGAACATATATATTGCACAGAACAATAAAACCATTGACAAAAGTTGCAAATTAATATCAACTTAATATAAAACAAGTTAATCCAAATTAATTTCATCCATTTCCAAAATATTTTTATAAGTAAACCTTCAGTCAGTATAATATAAGTTAAAATAATACTCTACAAGAAAGAAATCATTAAAACTAGAAGTTTTAATTGCATAGTGAATCATATGACAACACACTATTTGTCCATCACCCTATTAACAATAATTTAGTAGTACCAATTTAACTGCAACAACTGCAACTTATCAACCCCCCCCCCCCCCCCCCAAAAAAAAAAGAAAAAGAAAACTCTTTAGGCTATATTAGTTTAATAGAAATTTATGAATACTAATTATTCATGCAATTTAACAAAATGAGTAAACATATTATTCCTGTAAAATGTTTGAGTTTAATGAAGGGTTTCTTGTTTAATGTTTAGCTGTGTTCATGTTACGCTAAGGAAAATATAGGGTAAAGGAGAGAGAAAAGGGATATTGGCAATCATTAGTTTTGCATTCAGGTATCAAGAACTTTCAAATAAAAGAAAATGTAACATCAGATCAGTAGTTGGGCCAGAAAGATTATGTGAAGGGAAGAAGTGGGTTTTGATATTTCTCTCAAAAGCAGAAAGCAATGACAGAAGTTATTATTGATGACATATTTGGGAGTAATCAGCTTCTTAGTTCCTTGATACTGCCAAAAAATTTTAATATACAGATAACTATTTCATAAAATGGTGTATAAAACAAATGTTAAATACTTCCAGTTAATCTCATTTTTATAACTATAATTTCAACATAAAGTAACTTTAAAATTTTCAATTTGTTCCAAACTGTTGAAAGCACATTTGGAATGTATATATGCGTTTAATTTCCAACAAAAATTAATATATTCTTTTTGAAGTACTGTAATGTTATAAAATAAATATATTTTATATAAGTTTGTTTTTAACATACCAGTCTACCATGAATTGAAGTAATAGATACTTCTGGTAGAGAAGATGGTGCAGGCTTTTTTTCTACATCAGAAGAGCAACTCTGACTAGAAAACCAACTGAATTTTGATTTTTTAGAATTTTGAATCCTTGCTATAGCTGCAGCCCTGCAATAAATAGACTTATATTTAGTTATTAATGGAATAGAAATTACACATAATCTTATAATATTCATCCATATTATTTTATAATTTAGAAAGCAAAGTTTTAGCTTGAAATTATTTTTATAACTAATACAACAAGTTAGTTATATAGCAGAAAGTCTTATTAAACATTTCAACACATAGAGCAATCTAGAAAGGGGGAGATATGCATATAAGAAATAATTTAGCCTTCATAATTAATTAACATAATCATGATGAAGGTAACTATTTTAAAAAATAATGGAAAATAAAAAATACAATGAATAATTATGAAATTTTTACATAAATTAATTTAGAAATAATATGACATAATTTTAAACATTCTTTTATAAAAATTTAATATGTAAGTTCTCAGGTTTCATACAAGAACTAAATCTAAAACATTTATAAAAATGCATTTAAAAACCGATGATCATCTTTTACACCAATAATAACATTAAAAATTACTTCATAACTTTCAGATAATAGTGCAAAAGGCCAAATATTTATATAAAAAAATATTTAAAAGAAACTAATTTGAAATACATAGTTTGAAGCTTGTTTGGATACTTGTTCTTAACATCTTAAATTCCTTTCAAGAAGAATTATATATAAGATTGTTTCACAGTATATATAAAACATTTAATCACATTAGTATATTTTAAATACATGTGTTAAAACTGCAAACATAAACTTTCATTACATTGCAAGAAAATGTCAGAAAAACATTTATAAACTAATAGAAAAACACGAGTCAAATCTTTATAATTCAAAATTTGTAATCCATAAAATCAATAAGTTGCCACAAAAAAATCTAAAGGCATCAAAGGGAAAAACAACTAGTGCTTTCGAAATTGCCTAAAAAGTAAATAAACATGCACAGCATCTTCAAAAAGTTTGTGCTACTGTTAGTAAAAAATAATAATTGTAGAATTTCTCTCAAATGCATTTTATTTTTAAAAAATAATATTCTGAAACTAAATTTCCAATTAGTTACAAACACATGTGTCCAGCATTTGCAAAAGGTCCAAAAATTAGAACTAAAATTTTGGGGGAAACAAAACTGTTCGAATGAATTAATCTAAATAAAAAGACAATGAAGGTATCAATAATCATTTATTTAAATTATAAAGCACAACTGTAAACAATAAATGTAAATGTGAATAAATAATCTAAAGAAGGTTATTAAGTTGCATTCTTTCAAAATAACTTTCATAATAGCAACTGCAGGATAACAGCATTAGATATCTTTTGAACATGAAAAACATTTTGATTAACAATACTGATCACTTAAAGTAAGAAAATTTTAAATAAAATAATTTTAAAATAATATATTTTTTAAATTATACCCTGCTGCTTGAGCTGGAGTAACTTTTCTTTGTTCATCACATTTGTGATCTGAAGGATGTCGATGTTTTAAGCAATAGCTCTTATGGCAAATATCACAAGTGATGCGAATAACCTGTTTAGAATGAGAAATAAAATAATATGAATTAATTGATTAAAAATCATACTTTAGTACAAAACAACATTTAATAAACAAAACACAGATGTGGAATTTTTGACTTTTGCATTTTGTTTACAACTTTTCCTCAGCATTTCCTGAGAATATTTAGCTGCCAATTAGCCAATTATTTTAAGCAAATTAAGCTTTAATACATAATTAACAAAGTAGAGCAATTTTAAAGTATATGAATCATATTTTTAGTAATATAAACTCTTTTTTGTAATTTTATTCCATGGGATTTAAATAATATATGAATTATTTACAGTTTAACACAAAATGGGAAAAAAAAGAAAGAACATTAAAACCTATGTCAAAGGGTAATTATAATGAAAAAATACAGTTCTTTGATGCATCTCCATAAAAATCAAAAGAAAAAAAGTACAATTTCATAGCAGAGTGATGTATAAAAATACAGAAAATAAATTTATAAATTAAAAAATCTGTTTTGTAGCAAAATAACTCTAATTTGGAAAAATATCAATTACAAAAACAGATGATTGGATTAATGATGAAAGCATAACCATTTTATTTCGATTAGGAACAATTTATCCAACAAATACATAATTACTATTATATACATTATAAAATTCTATGAAAATATTTTACAATAAAATTCTATCTAATAATTTTAAAATTAAAATAATTATGAGAAAATTTAAAATATTTTTAAAAATAACTGAAATATATAAGAACTTTACAACTTTTAAAAATTACTAACTTTGTTTAAATGTGAATTTTAAAAGGAATTTTTTTTAAAAATGGTGCTTCATAAAAAAAAAAAATAGATGAAAGAGATGTAGATTTATTTTGCTAAAAGGAGAGAAAAAAAAACCTTTAAAGGTATGTGCAAAATATGTACTATCAAAATGCACAAAAAAAATTATGATGTCAAATAATTTTCTCATTCTTCCAATATTATGAAACAAATAGTTTATATATTTTTAAAATTAAACTGAAAAAACCTCATAATTAAGAATTAATACTTTTTCATAACCATCTGTAAGAATGAAAAAAGAGGGAGAGAATTCCTAAATAGTGTCTGTGTCTTAGATATGGAAACTAAAAAAATATTCTTTTTTGAAAAATATTAACTTTTTGTAATCATGTAGCTTTCATAATTTATACCAAAATGTAAAAATAATTTTCTCCTCCTCCTATATTATATATAGATTTATATTCACTATAATACTAAATAACTGAATAGATTTTCTACTTTTCTCATTCAAAAATATCATGAAGTATAAGAATGAATTATGATTATATGATGAATAACGATTTACACATTTTTTAAATGCATGTTTTAATGTACATGCATAGTTCAAGTTGCAATATATAATTTCTGTCCTAAAGAAATTCAAAATATTAGTTTATCTTCAGGTTTTACTTACAACTATTATGAAGCACTGATATAAATAAAAAACAGATACAAAAATACTTTGGTGTGTGTGTGTGAGCGTGCGAGTTTTTAAGTTCACTAAAGTCAAGATGAATAGGTAATTATGAACAAAAAAAATTTCATTCTATCTTAATGTTAGTGCATATATAAATACTCCTTTGATATTACAAGATTGAAAATATAAAATTGCAAAGTAGCATTTTAAGCTGTTTATTGCAAATCTCATAAACTGTAGCCTTTTTCATGTCCCAAATCTTAGTTAAACAACAAAATTACTTTTATTTCTTTGAAAATTATTTAACTTAATAGAAATTGTATCATTAATCATAAGGAAAATAAAACTCTTTATTTACCTCTTTTTGTTTGCAGCCTTTCACATTGCATTTATTGGTATAAATCTAAAATAATACAAAAATAAATATATTTAATACCCCTTCTCAATAAAGAAAGCTAGAACTGTAACATTTAAAAACACCAAGCATTAAAATTCTTTAATATAATAAGAAAAAATTACACTATGACTTTAATATAATTGAGTTCCATAAAATAATCGATCTAACAAATTTAGAAATAAAATGTTAATTTGTTATAGCAAAACAATAGCTTTTTATTTATTCTTTTATGGCCATTTTGATCAGTATCCCATTTTTATGGCTTGTTGCACAGAAAAGATTCATTTATTAAAGAATGGTTCAAGTAATTATATATTATTTTCTTTTATGCATGCTTAACAGTTCAATATAATATACTCATATTTTTTTTAATGCAAAGAAACATGATAATTTTATGTTGAATGAACAGAATGAAAAATTAGAATGAAATCAGAAAAATAAATTAAAATGGATTTTTATGAATAGTAAAGTTGTCTTTTAATATTTAAATAAATATTTAGA
Organism: Argiope trifasciata; assembly: GCA_026543055.1. Lineage (NCBI taxonomy): Eukaryota > Metazoa > Arthropoda > Arachnida > Araneae > Araneidae > Argiope > Argiope trifasciata. The sequence continues at coordinate 3,251,663 of JAPMOQ010015927.1, forward strand.
AAAATATCAGAATACATCAATAACTTTTCGTTCCTATTTATATAAGCAGAACCTCTCGCATAAGGCTTATAAATATTTAAAAAAAACCATTAAACTGATTTTGCTTCAGATTATTGGCAAAATCTATTTGAAAATAATTTTAAGATGTACAGAAACACAAACTATGTCACCCACCAATTTGTGTGTATCAATACAGACTTTTATGTATTGTCAATTTAACTCATTTTAGAATACAATAGATAAGCATTTCAGGATATGAAAATTAAAATCCATATACATTGTGAACAATATTAAACCTGTCAAATGTTTTCATATTTTCTTATAACAATTATAAATATCATTATGGCAATCATTCAGATAAGTTGATTCAAATAGCTTTTAGGAGATTAAAAAAACCTGCATGTTAAGTATTTCTTAATTTAAAAAATGAAACATAATTTGATTAATAATAAAATAAGAAATTACTTATATTTTAAAGATAGAAAATAGAACTGAAAACAATAAAAGAAACTTAATAGTTTTATTTTAAAAATTAAATATATATTTTTATTATTTTGGATTCTAATAAATACTGCCAGCAACTTGTTCAATAGTACTGTACCAGATTTTATATATTTCTTAATCCCTTGTTTATCTATATAGTGGAGTGTACAGTGCGAGAAAATGAGCACACGATAATCAGTCCTTCAGTAGATGACACAACACAGACGACGTTTATTTACAGGACAAAGACAGAATAGCATGACAGCACAACTATGTGCAGGAGACAACTATATACAAGATCGAGACGAACAAACAGGACAGAACACAGCCCCACTTTACTGCAGACAATAGCCCACAATAGCAACAGTAGTCCACATGCAGAAATTCTGTAGTGACAACGTCCATAGCTCATAAAATGGCCAGACAGTATTTAGCAGTCAAGGGAATCTAAGGGATTCTGTCTACGCTCACGTAGATCTCTCCTAATCAGGCTGAGACTACTCCTCTGTCTCTTCTTACTTTCGCTGCCGATTTACTACTTCACACAAAGGGACAACTCAGTTCAGGACTGCTCCATTGCCAATGACGACACAGGCTTCATCAGATTACGCCACACAGCACCCCTCCGTTGCTCCCCTCTAGTATTCTCCCGGCGATTCCTCCGCTGAGGATTCCTCTTCAAGATCTCTCAATTTAGATCAACTCGGTCAACCACTATCGTACTTCACAGAATCCTGCCTTATATAGCGACAGAAGGCACTAAAAGCCTTCTGAATCAATCAGGAGCATTCTGGATGTATCTTGGCTCCTAATGGATGGATCAGGAAAATTCTCAATGTTTCAGGTATTATCAATTTTATCGCCAAAGTCGCCAAATTCGTCGCCAAGCTCTAGGATGTCTGATGTCACACCCAGGCACTATTCAATACAGACAAGTGTAAATCTGTCTTCCTTATGATCACATTATTAGAGCGGGAAAGCAAAATTACAGGTTCATAACATACTTAATACTAAAGTTATTTTAACATCGAAAATTAATTGTACTAAAATAAACAGAAAGTGCTATGAAAAGAAGATTCATTTACAAATAAGAATTTAGAAAGGGGGGAGGGGAGAATTCTGGAAAACAGAATTTTTGATTTCAAAAAGAATTACTGAATTATTAAACTTTGATAGTAGTGAATTTTGAAATTATGATTTAGAACAAATAAAATTTTAATGAACTAAAATACCATCAATATTTTGTAAGTCTTTAATTTGGAAAGAAAAACAGAAAAAAAAGATGGCCACAAATCTCCAACAATGTATCTTCATCTCTTCATGTGAAAATTCAGTAACATTTCAAATAATTAAGTGCAGCATGCAATCAAAAGCAGATATGTGACCCTATATATAAAAAATCTGTTTAAAAATAAAAATTCCAAACTTTTTCCATCATAAAATAATCCACTTTTACATTTAAATGAAGACATGAGACACAAGGAAAGTACATTTAAGTTTAAGAAATGTTACTACTAAGTACAAAATGGTCCAAGGAACTTTAAAAAAAAGAAAAAACATGCTTAAAAGTTAACACTTCTTAATAAAAGTTACTTCATCCACAAATACAGAAATCTTTCTTCATGAAATTCCAAAACCTATGGAAAAAACGATACTATCATATTAATAAGAATTTAGTAATCATTAAGCTAAAATGTTAATGTGCATTCATGAAAGATTTAGAATGTTTCTATTTAGAGATCTGCTAATAATGCCATGAAAATGTCACATGATTTTGAATAAAAAATTTGATACTTTTCAGACAGATAACAGATGTTATAAATTGTGGCTCATATTTAAAAATTCACACACTAAAAAATCTCATTTCACTTTAATAAGTATTAGCTTGCAAAAAAAAAAAAAAAAAAAAAAACTGAAGCTACTAAACATTGAATTGAGTAATTTTATTTCTATCACAAACCTTTCTCTTTGCTATTGCTGGGTCAGCCTGACAGTCTCTGTCAATATGCTGACTAACTGCAATATCAGGCTGTTCACCTCTTTTGGATGGCACAGGGTTATTGCATAAAGGACAGACAGGTACTTGAACATCTTTTTGGAAGGCATTATCACACGAATGCTTATTGTAGGTAAAATGATCAATACTGAAATAAAGAAAGCTACACATTAAACAAATGCTGATAATCACATAATTAACAAAGAAAAAAAAAGAACTACATACCAAAAGAGATTAGAACAAGCATCACATTTCATAGGCAGAAAATCTAAAAGAAAATTAGAAGATATTATTAAAAATATGAAATCTTTCATACCTAATATAAATTATCCCTAAAAATTAATAAATTATACACATGATAATTATAATAATTCATACATTCATATATAATTCTATAAGTCTTCCTTGTCTTTTACATAAAACAGTTTAGATGAGACCATGTAAAAGACATTTTAATGAATTGTAAACAAATATCAAAATAAAAATATCTGATTTTTTTATCATTCAGGATTAAAACTTTGAATATTTAATTCCTTCTATAAGATAGTGTGATTTTAACCTTTACATGCATTACAAGTTTAATAAAATGAATTATTTTCACAAATAAGACTCATGAATTGAAAGAAAAAAACCATTTAAGTGATAATGGTATTGTGCTACAATTGGATGGGCTTTTCTTCTAAAGTTAATTACAGAAACTTAACTAATGATGAGGGCTTCCCTCTCTTGTAATTCAAATACGACTATTACTGAATTCCATCAATTACAGATTTATTATGGTTATCCTTTCTAACTAAATATTGAAATTTTACATATAAATAAATTACAATTCTGATCAAAAACTACTTTTAATAATTAATTATATTCTTTAATTACAGTTGTGCTGCAGTATATCAGTTATTATTATAAAATGAAAATATAAATTATGCAACAAGATAAAAAAAAATTACATATGCATCATGATTTTTTAAAAAATTTAAGGCAGTTATACTATTGGCAAATGACTTTAAAAATATGAAATTTTACATAGATATATTGAGTAGTTTATGAATTATAGATCTCTTAAGTTCACATTACGGATGCTAGAAACAAGAAACAGCATTATTTTAAATAGCTGTAAAAATTTTCTTACTTGGGCTAAATAATTGGGTTAGGTGCCATTTTATAATAATTTGCATGCTCTTTCCTATGATTTCCAACATTACATGGTTCAGATGAGAAAAATTTTATCAAATTAAGTTTCAAAATTTAAATTTTCCAAAGTTTGTATATTTTAAAATCACCAGATTCCCATTAATAATGTAACTGCAATAAACCACAGAGTAAGATATTAATTTGGGATGATAATGGAATTAATGTTTTTAAAAAATGAAAAATTAATCTCCTTTCCATGAAAAAAGGATTTTAATGAAATTTAAACAACAAAATTAATGATAAACTAAAGTATATAATTTATAATAAATAAGCTACTTTAATGGAATAGAAAAAAACGTGTGTGTGTGTGTGTATGCACCAGAACAGCAAATATAGATTAGAGAGAAATATCAACCTGTTTGAACTTGTTGCAGCTTGCTACTCTCATACTTGAAGCAAAGTGTCATAGAATGGGTATAGTCATTCTAGAGAGAATTTGAATTGTTTTGTGCAATAAGCTTATGTGTTAGTATTTAAAGATTACTTGTTATTTAAAATTAATATTATCATTATTTTAGAATTTCAATAAGCAGAAAAGCTATTGGAAATTTTAAAGTGACTTAAAATCAGTTATAAAAATTTAAAATTATTTTTTATTTCATGTTTAATGTTACTGGTTAATTTTTTTAACAAACAATTGATCATTTATCTCCAATGGAAACTAATTCATTGAGAATTAATATTACAATCCATTAGAGAAACTAAATCACTTTATTAGAGAAAGAAAAAGCTGATAAATGTCACTACATAAATACCTGAAATGTTTCTCCAAATAGTCAAAAGGCTCAAAAATTTCTTATAAATATTTGAAAGAAATTACTGTCTTAAAAAATGCAAATAACTATAAGAGGGTTCAAATTAGTCAATTTGATTAATGAAAAATCTTGAATAATTCAAAAGTAATCAGTCATTTAATATATCACTCGAGATTAAAATATCTTAGATAGGATCATATGAAAAGGATATCAAATAGATTTTGCAGATCAATTCTCGAAAACCATTCAGCAAAATCAGAATTGATTTTTTTCTCCAATTCATATTAAATGCATGTCTTTGAGTCACTCATTACTTTAAACAAATTCTGTAATCTATTTTGAATAAGCTCACAGTTTCTCAAATAATAAACAAACCATCTGATGAATTCCAGTAAGTTAGTCTCTGGCACAATTTGGAAAGCTAAAACAGTTAAAAAAAATTGCTGTTCAGCGTTTTTAGCCCATTTATGAGAACTTTTAAGATTTATAATTCAAAAATGACATACCTCAATAAAATTTAATGTTGTAATAAAATTTAATTCCAAGTCTAAACTTATAGTTTATTTGCATATTATAAGTATAAACTTAGTATAAAGATAGACACCCAAATTCCAAGCAAATTTAAGATGGTGAGGTTTAGATCCTGTGTCGATCTATTGATGTAGAATGACCTATGCCAAAAGCTTTAATTAAAGATGAATATTATTTCATTTAATGTAACAATATATATTATAGCACATACAAAACTCTTTGGGATAAATATTACTTTTAAAAAAATATCAAATTAAATGTAAGCATTTTCAAAACACTGGCAGGTTTTTAATCAGCTGAATTCCAATTTTGAAAAATAATTATCATAGTTTTTAACACCGTCTCTTGAAGCAATCATACTTCAGTCCTCAAAAAAATATTATCAATTTAAAAATTATGATGTATTAAATACAAAGAGGATATGAAACAGTAAAGTTTTTATCTCATGAAAATACTTTGGCTCTATCACATAAGGTATTTTAGAATGTTATAAGCTAAATATTACAGAAAAATAATTATAAAGTGATGTAAAATTGAAATTTTACAATGTAACTGAAATAATTACTTGTCGCAATATTCACATGCTATTGAATAAGAAAAGAACATAATTCATGGCGAAAGTAAATTTCAAAAGACTGACAAAAACTAACCAGGGTTAAGTGTTTATTAAGAATAAATATATATTGATTAAGAACCTGAAATTGAAAATCTGAAAATAATCATTAATTAGGAAATTATGTAGATTCTGTGTATTGAATATAAAAAATAATTATAAGGTTTTTATCAGTTAAAATAACATCATTATTATTATTATATATATATCCTATTGAAGTTCATAAAAGCTCTTTTACTCTGAACAAAAATCTCTTTGAATATTCTAAGTCACACTGAAAAATAATTCATAATTCACCCAATAACAAAATGAATATATTTGACTAACAATTTGAACACACTTTAAAGTTGCACAATCTCTGCAATAAAGTCCCTGAGAAGAATAGACAAAACAATTAAGGTTGAATAGAGCTCATGAGTAAAAATATGCTTACTCATTCCTAATATCCAAATAAATTTTAAAAATTTGTCAAAAGATAATTTTAAAAACTCAGTACCAACAATAGTGATTATAATAATAAATGCTTGCAAAAAATTCCCTGCCCCCGTAAAGTATAACACGAAGGGGAAAAAATGGTATTTTATGATATTATAGCAATACCAATCAGTTAATCAAAGTGTTTTTTTTTTGTGTGTGTGTGTGTGTGTAGCATATCAACTGCATCACATGTTAAGCAAAAGTTTAAAAAATATATATGGCTTGTAAAATTTAGGTGTATGAAACTAGATTAAGAATAAACAGAAATTACTTTTTAATTGCATATTCATAAAACAAAATGGAAAAAAGTCAAAGTATTCAGTCATTTCAGAGTTATTAAAAATCTATGATTACCTTTTCTGAATACATTTTTTAAAGCACAACATATTTTTGAATAATTAAATAATTTAAAAGGTGGTTATGTGAAAAAAATTAATAACTAACAGAAAAACATAAAAAGGATAAATATAAGCTCCAAAATCCAAAAAAAGAAATGTATGATGAATATATTTCATGCAAGTTCTATTCAGAAGTCTGGCTGGATACCGTAAAATATGAAAAAAATATTTGAGTAAAGTTATCAGAATTCTTTGAAAAAATAAAACTTTCTTGCTAAAAAATAGGAGATCTGAAAATCATTCATAAATTAATACTAAGTATAATTAAAATATAATCTTACCTAACTTATTACAACTTTTCACATGGCAATGATTGCCCAAATGAGGAAATTCCATATTCAATATGTAAAGCAATATGCTATCAACACAGTCACTCCAGAATCAACTAACTGAATACGAAGATGCTATGACTTTAAAATACCTAACGCTCGACTGTATTTCGTCATCTGAAATAAAAAGTGCTGAAATCATTCTAGAAAACCAGGAAACGACTCATAAATTATTTCGTGCGAAAAGCCATGATATTTCATTAGTAAACAACACGAGCGAGTTGAGATGTACATGAAAAAACAGTTTGTGTGAAAACAGGTTTCTTTTTAACGATGCTTTATTTGAGCTAATTCATATCCAAATCCGTAAGCACATTCTGTTGAAATGAGAAACAATTTTCAAAGGATAAGCGCGAATAT
>JAPMOQ010015927.1:3258808-3298163 GCA_026543055.1 Argiope trifasciata
GTTTTGGTAACGGGATTTTCAGAAGTTAGGCGTGATCTCCTATTAGTTCTGCAATAGTTAGCCTCGCATGAGCCCACCTTCAAAAGGATTTTTATTAATGTCTTTAGATTTTTGGAGAAAATTTTCAATAAAAAAAAATCGCCGCTTAATGTAAATTTTGTTAGAATCCTTAAAAATTTCGTCTGCTATTTTACTTTACTTTTTTTTTCACTTTTGTCAGTAAGATTTATTTTACGACTATGTATCTTCAACTAAACGATGCCAATCATTGAGCCAAAACTCCAGCCTATCAATTGCAGCAGTTTAAATGTATCTTTATCAGAAAATTCTCATTAAAAGCAGAATCTTATTTGAGACATAATTAAACCAAGTGAATTTACAACAGGGTTTTCAACTGAAAACAATATTAACCAACTTTACAATTTTTTTGGAAGCACTTCTTCGAAAATAGAAAAATAATCAATCTGAATCAAAGCAAAAGAGTTGATGTTTAAATATTGTTAAGACTGAACAATGAATCACTATTGAATGGTATTGCGGGATACTGTTGGTTAGTTCTTTAGGGGCAACCTGGCTTGAACTCTGCATATAATTTACTAAATTCGTCTTTGTAAATTATATGCAGATAGTTTTAAAATTAAATAATTTTTGAATTTTAATTGATTTTGACTCCAAAGAGTGAATATAGTATGCAGTTTTCAAGGAAACCATTCTACTAGTAATAGGGTCAATTTATGGTCACGTATCATGTAGAAACAAACCGCTTTTGTTCAATTTTCAACCGTTCTGCGTATGTCGGGATGCCTACTAATAACTTTGCTGAAAGTACTGAAATTGAATGTTATGCAAGTCGAATAATAAAAATCTTTAAGGTTTTTTTTTTTTTTTTTTTTTATATATATATATATATATATTTTGAATTATTGTCTTCAAATTTTCGTAGTAATGTTATTTTGTTCTTATATTAAAATTTTAATTAGTATTTTCAATGAAATCATTGTTTTGCATAGTTAATTAATATCACTTTTTAGTTAGTTTGATAACGTTTTATTATTTCCTTTTCCCCTTACCTTTTTTTGTTCAAAGGATACATTTTGACAAATGGCTGTTGCATTTTTTTTAATTACATACATTCTTTTGTATTCATTTTTTAAATGTCATTGAATGTTGAATTTTACGGATATTGTTTCTTTTAAATAATTATTACTCTTAAATAGGTTAACATTTTTAAGCTCACTAATAAAATTATTATACATTTTTTCCCGTGCAATTATTTTTATTAATATTGAGACTTTGAAGTTTTCAGTTTGCTCAGAGGAAAGAACATGAAACTCAAACTTATATCTATTGAATAAATTATTGTTACAATTTCAAAATAAGCAATATAAAAGGTACCGTTGCTATTTTTTAAATCTATGCAACTTATGAATCAGTTATTTTATTTTAATATGTAGAAAACCTTAAAAATAAACAAGCAAAATTGCACCTTCATGATTATTATTAACACATTATAAAAATATATATATAAAATACTCATTATAATTATTCAAAAAAATATGTAAATGTAATCACTTATTAAAAAATAACTCAAAAATTATTTACTATTCTAGACATTTGATGATGATGTCGTGTCCGTGTTTCCACGGATAGGGGGTGCAGTAGCTTCTGAGGGTAAAGACCCCTGAGCACTCAGAGGACAGAAGTCATTCTAGACATTTAGAAGGAATATAAAGCATGACAAGAAGTCAAAGTAATTAATGAAATCAATTTTATTCAACAGAAACATTCTAGACACTGAACAGTTTTTTAAAAATAAAAATACAATGTCGAGCATTATACATTTAAAACAGAATATTTCTGGAATACATTTGAAAATGCTAAAGTTACATTGATAAAAAATTACAATGAATGAATATCATAAGATAAAACAAAAGCATACAATATAGAAAATTCAATAAACACGAATAAGATCATGATAAATATATATACAAATAGAAATTAAATCGGATATAGGAAGGAGTTGGAAGAAACACTTTTATGTTTTTACAGAATTTTATGATTCAAAATTGATATATTAAAGAAATATATATATAAAAAAAAGATTGAAGCATCCAAGTAGTAATGAAATTGAAAATAAAAAAATATATTATAAATGCTGATATGGAGACTGATTTTCAATGAAAATGCGTGTTTTTCTTAAAACAGAAATCACTGAGATGCAAAATGGTTCATAACACAATGGTATAACAATCAATTTCAGCTTAAAAAGAAAGAAAAATAATAATTATCATAAAAAAACACTAATGAGAGTCAGTAAATTACTCTTTTGTTATTAGACATGATTACTCAGCAATAACTGAATAATATGAATTACTAATAGATAAAGAAAGCTCGTAGTAAAAAAGTAAAATCTCAAGAGGCATTTTATATTAATGTCATAAACTAAAAATAAAATACTAAAATTATGTGATGTTAATTAACATTCCGTTAATCGAGTGCCTTTTTCAAACAAATGTGGTCGCAGTTTATCTGACAGATTCACCTGTATATCTAGTTAAAATAAACAAATAATAATGATAGAAATAAAATTTTAAGTAAAGTGAAATGGCAATAAAGGAAATTCTTTGATATTACATACATATTTTATTGTTTACAAAAGAATTAATGTATTATTATACTCATAATAGTTTAGTATGCAGGAAGAAATGATCAAAATTTTATGATTGATAAGAATTAGTTTTATCAGTAAATATAGCTTTGTCTATTTAAAAAATACATTTTCTCCTTACTTAATTTACATTTTCCCTGTTCGTTTCACTTCCATCTTCTTGAGAGTAAATGAATACACAGTGCGGCAAACACGGTTGAACAAGAATATTTGCATGAATATCTAGTAAAGATTATTTTCTCCAATTTTTGACAACGCTTGCACTTTTTACGAGTAGAATTACCGTTGTCACTGCTATCCTTAACTTTTTTTTTTCAGGCAATTTTTTCTTCGGTCCAATTTTATTCAAGAGCATGGCTTGGCAGGCTGCTAATAGCAGCTTATTTCATAAAGTGGTAGCCCAGTATTTGAGTGATACAATTTAATTTAACACAGTAAAATTGGGAATAAAAATTTTTAAACAGAAAAAAATAATTTTAATCTTAAAAACACAAAACAAAAAATAAGAAAAAAAAATTGTGAAAGTAAGAAATACTTACAAAAGTGGTCATGTTTATCTCACATATAATCTATAACAGTTGGCTTTTCGAATATCTTAGCATAAGCGCGATAATAGTATTAAAAACCTCTCCAAAACAAACTAGAAATATAGCAAAAAAAGAATTTTCTCTCAGACATAAAGCTATCCAATTATCGAAAAAAGTTCGAAATCCAGTTATCTTGTATATATCAAATAAGAAGAGACTAATGGAATGTTAATGGTCTTTGAAAGTTACACAACATATGTGATAAAAAAAATACTGAATTAACACATTATAAATATCTATAAGGGAGTATCCCTGCAAACTATTTGTACATTATAATTCTTGAAATGACTTTTTCTACTGTAAACCTTACAATGAATATCTTGCAGTTTTCAATTATTTCAGACATATTAAACTGGAGACAGTCCTTTAAAAATTTAAGACATTTCAATTTGTATCATATTTTGTTTGTTCTTGTTCAATTTGGAAACCTTTATCTGTCATCACAAGATCATTAGGTTCTAATACATTCATCAGATGGCTTTTAATAATAAGTTGTATGTCAGATGTGCTATAAAAATTAGTTGCATGTCAGATATGCTGTAAAAATTACTGGAATACCATTGGTTTCAGTTTCATACATTTAGTAAATGGGCTCGCATTGAATGAATTCATCAAAATGATCGGAGCATATCACCGACTTCGAAGAAGGCTTACAACTTTTTATTCCAAGGCTGACAACGGAATTTAAGAATGTTGAAAGGAAACTAAAATAACTTTTTACATAACAATCATTCTTGAGTTTCATATTAAAGTACCCAGCTCCACTTCATTATTTCATCTTTTAACACATAATAAAAAGGAAAGAAAATTAATCAAAGTTATAACTTCAAATGTAAACAAAAAAATCAGCTTCATACTTGGCTGAGAACACTAATGACAGACTCATCTACCAACGCGTTGAGGATGAAGGTTTAAATGCCATGCGCAGAAGTACATGACACGTGATTTTCATGTCACATGAATTGATCCCATTCATTATCATAGACTTTGATCTGGTTCCTAAGTGTCCAACATCAAATTGCAGTTCATTCTATGACTCAGCTGAGTACAGATGTGGCATTAGAGCTAACCTGATTGGAGGGGGGGGGATCAATGGCTATTCTATAGAAGAGCACGGCAAGTTGTATGGAGTTCGAAAAATGTTTGAATAGAGGAAAAAATGTTGTCAAAATCTGGATTTTTTTCTTAATTTAAATATATTAGTATTTTTGTTTTATACATTTCCAAAGAAGTAATCACATTCTAATATTGATCAATTTAATATCAAATTACTCATAGTCCTGTTTCGTTAATGAGAATTATTTTAAATTCAACTGAGGCTCGAACAAAATATCGAAAAAGGATCTAACGATAATCTTTTAATTCAGTTATTATGATGTATGTTATGTTTAATCAGCTATAAAAAGGTATTAGTATTAGGTATGTAAGAATACGGGGCCATATGCGATATATTTAAATATAATAATTTTTTTAATTTAAATTTTACAAATAAATAATATAACTTTGGAGCTATTTCCAGTTATATAATAGTGCATTCCGTATTAAAAATAAGATTTTTGAATAACAATAACATTTTATAAAACAAACATAAGCAGAAGAAATAAATTTGCTATATTACACTGGGAAATGTAATAAACCAACTCTTAGTGACAACAGGTCCAAGTAGAATAAGTACAAGTGAATTAGACATTTTGGATACAATTCCTCAAACCTCTATTATACAATAAGTTGCTACATAATCTAATTTTCTTGACTCATTACTCTGTATGACGTATTAGAGTATATTCTGGATCATGATAATGTGCATATACTATCTAATAATTCATATTGTATAGAAACTTCTTTCGCATCACATATTGATACTGATAGAATGCATGCAATTTCATTAATCCAAAATGCATCAGACCTTCGAGAAATGCATTATTACTGTCTTAATAATGTTTACACTTTTGATGCATCTTGCTTCTTTGCAAATGAATGATGGTTATTCTCGAATTTGATTTTTAAAGCTTGTTATTTGCTTTTATATATTTGATTAAAAACAACGACATTTTTGTCTTCAAAAATAATTGTTGCTGCAAAACTTTTGGGCCTAACAGCAGGTGAATGGAACAATAAATGTGCGCATTACAAATAGGTAATATTTCTCGTGAATTAAAGAAATATTGCCATATAAATAGAAGTGTACAAAAAATTCTCCTTCCTTTTCTTTTTTCCCCCCTCTTCCCAAAAGGGGTCAGAGCTCATCAACTCTCCTCTGGTCCTACCTTGGCTGACTGTCTTATTTAAGTAGGAAAAGCAACATTGCAAGAGGAATTTTCTTTTTCATAGCCAATATTTCTTAGAATCTTAGGCGGGAAAAAAAGGCACCTGCTGATTCTGAAAGAAATCAAAACATGCAGTCTTTCCCCTTCCACCTTTTTAAGCTGAGCTTGGGACCTGGTTAGATTAACTTCAAGAAAATAATTTTATATACTCAAATTTACTTCCGCATAATTAATGGAAAAAGTCAAAACTCTATGTAAACAATTAGTACAAAAAATGAGATAATATAGAAGTTTGTCCTTATTTTTAATAATAAAAATATAATCGAAGAATTTTTTTATTCGATTTGTTGTTCTTTTTCAAATTTCTCCTTTTTTCCCCCACCAAATTTCAAAACGTGAAAAGAAGAAGCCGGGATCTTACAATGCAAGCAATTTGGTAATCAAATGTCTTATTAATATATATTTTCTTTGAATGAAGCCCTTTATCTCCGAAGACAGGTCCTACATTACCATGTACATATTGTCTTTTCTTCTTACAAATTAAAATTATAAGATAAAGTAAATAATTAATAAAAGATAATAAAAAGATAAATGTAATTAATTAATTTTACTTTAAAATTTAATTAATAAACTCATATGATTCTTTTTAACATTTTGGATAGACAAACTTTGAAAAAGAAAAATATTTGCTTTTGAATACATTAAATCGAATATGGATGTGATTTAAGAAATAAAATAATTTGTTTTGCTGATAAAGCTGAACATTTCAAAAAATAAACAAAAGTTTAGGATGTATTTCAAGATTTTAATGGTCATTAGCTTATAGCATTAGTCCCTTAGCATTTAAAAGAATTTATATTGTAAATTCTTCTAAATTTTGTTTATAATTATAGCTAAATATTCTTTTTAATTGTATAAAAAGTATTAAAATATTTATATTTCAAAAATTTCACTTAAATTTAAAAGATGTTCTTCAATTATTAAAATCATCCGTGTCATTCTAATATCGTCTTTAGTGAAAGTGAATTGGTGAATTTAATGGAAGATAATTTGATTTATTGTAAATGATTTTCAGTTAATTTAAGTGAATAAAAGTGATACAAATCAGAATTAATTCTCGTTATTCCCTTTTTAAAATCTTTTCCCGAAATTTTCTCACACACTCTTTAGTAAGTATCTTATACCCCTGAATTCTGCGCAAAATTCTGGACTTTGAGTAAATCTAAGAAAGCCTCAGATGATAGTGGTAAACGATAATTACGAAATACAGATCTTTGACATGAATTTAGTATGTTTACTGAGTCTATCGTGTGGATGTATGGTAATTTTTCATGGACATTAATCTCTGGTGAGTGAATAATAATATCTAAATCTAAATTGTAATCAATACATGCATTTTTTTCCCACTTATTGAAACCCATTTGGGAAAAAAATTTACAAATTTCATGCAGTATTACAAGTGCAGTCTCAAAATTAAGTACCAAATTTCATATATTAAAATCATTGTGTTTTTGAATAATTGCGTTTACATGCTTCTGAAAGTACAAACTGACACACTGTCAATCACTTCATAAATTCACTTCCAAATTTGATGATTTACACTTTAGGTGTTAAATCTGTCTATCAAATTTTATTTATCTCATTTTCTTCGTTTTGCATTTATCGTGTTAATACGGGCACCGTGGTAGATAATTTTCTTCGATATAGATTTCGTTCAAAATTTGATAGAAAGCTGCAAATCTGATGCAAAGATCATGTACTGAATTTCCTTCATCTAAGGCAAATTATTTTCCATTTATCATGTTCACAGACACAAAACCAAAAATCTGTTTTTCGAATTAAAAAAGTTATGAAAAGTAAAGATTCAAAACTACAATTTCAATTTTTTGTGATGATTGTAGTATGTAGCACTGTATGTTTGCACTGTAGTAAATTACTGAATATTTTTTCCATACTTCGTATAGAGATTTATTGTTTCAGTAAACCAAAGAAAATAAAAATCGAAAGGACAGACTTTTGCAATATTCTAAGAAAACGGTTTCAACCACAGTATCATAAAATACAATGTATTTAGAAATTTGTTTTAAAGAAAAACTCTTTAAAATCTATAATTATTTAATAAAAGAATTGTATCTTTAATTTTTTTTAACATTTATAATCATTTGTAACTTTTTAAAACTTTTTTAATTATTTTTTCAGAATGTGTTTCACTAAATTTCATTCTTGTGCTCTCTCATTGTTTTCTAAACTATTTTATCGTGTATGATTAAATAATTAATTTCGTTCGCAGCATAAGCTTACAATTTTCAATTGAAAATTAACTCAATCGAAAATTATATTTTAATTTATATCATGAACAAGTTTGTTAAAAAATGAAAAGATGTTACTTATTAAATTTTTTAAGTGGGCAACCATCATCACGAGATTCTGCTTTTTTACTGTTCTTAAGAAGTCTAAAAACTCATAGCATAAGGGCATCTATTTGTTTCAATTTACATTAGACAAAAAAATTTGAATTCGAGATTTTGTTAAATCTCCAAGTTTTAAACTTCCCTGAGTTCGAACTTTAAAACAAATTTGAAGATTTCCATCAAATTCGTAGCAAAATCTGCTGAGGGGAAATCTGTCTGTCCGGTTGTTTGAATATAAGTTAGCATGACTACTAAAAAACGAAGAGTACTAGATAGATAAAATTTGGTACATAGATTTAACATCGAAAGTGTAGATACCGATCGAATATTTAGTCAAATACAACAAGGGATTGACCTGTCGGTATGTACTTTCAGAAACATGTAAAATCGATAAATCAAAACGCAAATTAAATTTTTGTTTCAATCGGTTGAGAATAAGGTGTTTAAAATCCAAGTTCGATTTTTGGATACTCCGGCATATCAAGTAATAATCTTCAAAAAACTCGCCAAGCACCACACGATAAATTCAGAAAAAAAATGTTAAATTCACGCCAAAATATTTCATAATTATTGTATGCAAGGCAAGGATCTCCTGAGACAAAATTTTTATTAGAGAGCATGCGAGAAAGTTTGAGGAAGAGTACTCCCACAGATTTAATTTACAGTATATTTAGATAATTTTACTTATATTATTTATTAGATTACTTATTGTTTCTTATAAGTAAATTAATAAATACGCCCTGTAGTATATTATTGAAAATCTTTACGTTTAAATGTTCCGTGCGTAGTATGTGAAGTTTGAAGGAATTCCTTTCGAATTTCCCTATTTCATAGTTTTAAAAATGTAAGACTTTTGAATGTAAATACGTTTTCGTGCCATTAAACGTTCTATGAACGTTCCATTAAAATAATCTGAAGGCACATTATAGAGCGTTTTTTTCCCACTCAGAAAATCAGCGCGAAATGCAAGCAAATTTTAAAATGCCAATATCAGACACTTCTGTATTAAATTAATAATTAATATGGGAAAGAATGCCACTGCTTTTATTTTATATCACTGTTTGATCACTTTGCATGTTCTTTGAGGGGTGAATTTAGTATTAATTAAATCTCTTATTAATACCGTAAAATCAAAATAGTTGTAAATGATACATTGAGTTTGACTATTATGCCCATCTAATGTTTTTATGTTAGGTATAGTAACAGCAAATTTGTCTTAATTCTACAAAGTTATGGAGGAAAGTACGGCTAAGTGCTTTATTTGAACTTCAGTAATTCTTAATTAGAGGGAAACAACCGTATGTCCTTATCCAAGTATATTGTAAATGCATCAAATTTTCTGAAAATAAAAACTTATTTTTTGATAAGTCATGACGATAGCTGAGCCGAAAAACAAAAGCCTGCAAAATTAAGACATCTTATTCACTTTCTTCTTTGTTAGTTATTATCCCAAATAGAGTCTAAATTATAAAGTAAATGAATGGCATTTATTGTGAATCAAAGAGAAATATCTGAAAATTGCAGACTTAACATCGTCGATATTCATCTAAAAATTGACTGGAAAATATAACAATTTATTCATCTGTCAATTTATCGGTTATACTGGCAAGAGTAGAACAAATTAAAAGCTGAATGAGGGACATTTGATTCTATTTTAGGATAGGGACATTTGACATTAATAGGGACATTTGAATCTATTTTATGACAGGGGCATTTGGCATTAATAGGGAATTTGACATCTGAATTTACCAATATAATGTCGTCGGCATCCATTACATTGATATCTCGATATCAAAAGTCATAGGCAAAATGCTGCATCTTATTCATTTGTCACCTTGTCGACTATTTTGCCAAATGCAGTCATCCTGCCGATTTACAAAGTAACGGATATTTTGCGTATTATAATATATTACTTTAAGACGGTTTTTAAATTGTCGTATTTGTTAATGCCCTATCCCCATAACCGTTCCGAAGCAGAGAAAACGTTTGCCAAGCAAATAATTCAATCACTCGCCTAACGGAACGGCGAGAGGGGGTAAGTGATTACCGACGGAAAGCAAGTATCCCTTGCCCCACTGCTAACGTCACTTCTGATCCAAACAGACAATTAAAATGGTATGTTTGGACGGAATATTATATCATGTACCAAACCACATTAAATTTCATCTTGAATAATTAGATTCAGTGGTGGATTTCAACAACTTGAGGCCATAGGTGATAAATTATTCTGAGTCCCCTTTCTACTTAATTGTTTTGATTAGAAAGTAATTTGAACTGAACTACTAACATGCGTTCTTAAATTCATTTGCTTACGTTTCGTGTGCTTATCTTATTTGCATATTATATTATATCAAATTAATAAATTCCTTTATCTTCATTTTTTATTCTAATTTTTTGATATTATAAATTGGTATTGGGACAGTTATTTATTTGTCTTTGCGCATTTACTAAATGGGATGTACATTACAGTGTCCACGTCTTCAAATTTTAAAACTAAAGATTATTTTTGACAAATACGCCAATTTAGTTTTTATTTATTTAAATTTCTAAAGGAGATAATGGGCATCACATATGTGACAGTTAATTTTGTTTTGGCACTTGGTTTTCCCTTTCATCCACGTACAAGATCTTCCATACCACTGTGTTTGAATTTTTTTTTTTCCTTTTTCTTTATCTCATAATTATCAAGCATTTCAATAATATAAATATACCAATTCAAGTTTTGCTACATTTTATTAGATTAAAGTTTCTCCCATCACGGCTAGAAAAGAAATCTGTTTTTTACTTACACGTCGATCACTTTTAAAAATTGATAAAGACTAAATCGCGAAACAAAATATAAACAAAACTGCGTGCCTTTTTATAAAGATCGCAACTGAGCAATACAGAAATATTAAAATTATTACTTTAAAATTTGATTAATCTGATCTTACTTGGTTATGCTGAAATCTACAGCTACTGATTCAAAAGGATTATAAGTGAAATGCAAAATGTTTCGAAACAATCTAAGCTTTGAACATTGTAAATATAAACAGGGCATGCATTTTATAAACTTGTTACACACAATATGCATTGATTACAACACGTATCTTTATTTAACAAGATTAATACTGTAAAATTTCTAGAATTTTTAAACATTTAAAGATGTTTATCCTTTAAATTCTTGGATAGAATAATACCTCATTTTTTTTTTTATCAATGTGCCTTTAGAAAGTTTCAACTAGGAGAATTCAGATAATTAGATGTACCTTACTTATTATGGAAATTTTTAAATAAGAATTCATAAGTATTTTCTATCATTTAAAAATATATTAATAAGAAAATGGTAAGCAACAAAATTAAAATTATCATTTCATTATTTATTTATTATTTTCGTTATAAATTACATTATTTTTTTTTAAAAGTTACACATACAAAAAAAATATAGAATGAATTCTACTTGAATCATTCAAAAATGGTAGTGAATATATATTTATGATAGTTGAGAAAAGTATTTTGAATTTTTAAAAACTGCATTTGTTTGTCTGCACTTTAAAAATATTCTCGTATTTTGAGGCTGGTGCCTTCAGAAATTCAGCAAAAAGAAAATCTTGTATTAATAAAACGCTTGAATGGAAATGGACTACAGGAAACGAAAATACACTGAAATCTCTACAAAATAATGTCATCTACTCCATCTAAGTTCAAGGATGAGGTCAGTTTCACACCCTTTTGGTTCTGCAGGAACATTTCTTGTAAAAAGAGGCGTTTCCCCCTTTTCTTTTTCTTTTTTCTTTATCGTATGTTAAGGTCTTATCACACGGCTAGATATCTTCGGCACTTTCCGTCAGCAAACGACAAGGAAAGTGACGTCACTTCAAAGTTTCACATGATTGGTTGAATTTCGTTTGCGGACAATATTTCCGATAACATTTTCGAACTGGTTCGATAAAGTTGTCGATTATGAAACTTGCCTGACCAGTTTTTGAGGGTAGAAAGGGAAAAGTGCTGGCGAAATTTCACCGTGTGATAAGGCCTTTAGCTGAGAATTGTCGACTTGTAAGCCAGTTAGTCAGGGGGGGGGAGTAAGGTGGGGGGGTGGAATAGATCTCATGGATTTGCAGAGAAATTTAAAATAATTTCCGAGAGAAATATTCGAAATTTGATAGGAAGTGCATTTTAATTATAATGCATTCGAATACACTATCCTTGAAAAGCAAACAAATAAAACATAGTTGCTCATTTGTCCTCCCCCCCCTAAAAATTATTTAGATCGTCCCCACCATATTCGCTTCAGTTAATAATATTCAAATCATATGGTTTTTGCTAATCATATTGAAAATCACTTGGAATGAATGGTTTTAATATTTCGAGGGTTTTTTTTCTCAATATTTTACAATTTTTTTATAACATAGAAATGTCTTGAATATCACTAATTTTGAAATTATTTATTTAATTTTGGTGTTTCTTTAAATAGATATTTCCCTCTATGTTTCGTTTCATTTTCATTGAATTTTTTTCTTTTTTTAAGTAAAGATAGAAAAAAAAATTAGTGGAAGTCTATTATGAAAAAAAAAAAAAAATCCTGCATTTCAGCATTGTGATATATAGTTTGAAGCTCCCAAGTCTCAAGGCAAGAAGCGAACACCTCCACTGCCTGTTCGGAAATCCCCTTCTGATTACATTTTAATGAGCATGTTACAATTTTTGTAGAATAATTCTAAAAATATATTGCTTTGCTGTAAATGTAAACAAACAAATGTTGTGATTTTGTACATGGAGCGACATTCAAAGGCAAAAAAGTGGCAACTGAATACCATAAAAGAATTTTAATAGTCAATATTTTGTTGTGTCTGTATAAAAATGAATAATAAAACTTTCAGAACTAAGTAATATTTTATTTTTAAAGAAATTTACATCCATATTTTATACATATGAATTTAAATCACGACAGGACAAACAGATATTTACATTAAAAAGAGAACTATCTCCCTGTCTAAGAATATTTAAACAGGGAAAGTCAAAAACACGTATCCAAGGCGAATGCCTGGAATATTTGTCAGAGATAGTTAATCTGAAAATAATGAATTTAATTTAAGATATAACAGAATCAAAGTGGCTATTGCTCTGGAATGCTTTTAATGCGAATATGACATATTGCGCACAGAAAAATTTAATACACTTATATACATTAAACAATTACATATTATATAGTTTATTCCATAAGAGTTTTTTCTCTGTTAATGATTTAATTACAACTGCGAAACTAAGAAAAAAATTCTGTTCAAGATTATTCTTCATCTTGCATGCACACTATAAAATTATTCTGTTTTTTTAATGAAAGTTTTTAATTTCTTATTAAAATAAGGTTTGATTTTGAATTCCTAAAAACTTAACACTTTCCGGACCTGCTATGTTGTTTGACATCACCATACACTTTTATATGCACCTCCATTTTTAATTTAGGGTGAAGAATGTTTGTTTGACTTAAATGGAAAAAACAGGATATCAATGCGAATGAATAATTAATAAATACATTTATTTATTTCATTAAATAATTAATCTATAATTAATGAAAACTTAATTTGAACAATTTCTTTTTTTTCTATTCATTTATTTTATTTTTTAAAATAATTTATTAATTTAGTTTTTTTACAAATAATAATTTTGGCCCGGAAAGGTTAAGAAAGGAAAAAGAAAAGTATTATTTGTTCAGAATATAATTTAGCCTATAAGAACTCATAGGCGAAATCACATCCAAATGACTGAAAGTTAAATCTAATATTCATCCATTTAGCAAAAATGGAATATTAGATTTGTTATTTATATACATTCAGAAGTACAAACATAATTTATAAGAATTAAAGATAATTCTCTAATTTTTGAGAATGATAAACGTTGATTTTGAATTTAAATTTAGTCACGAAAAAATATTTTATTGCACTATAAAAATCATTGCACCTTACTTGAAGAATGTAATAACAAAATTTTAATGCTATTCATTTTTTAAGAACATGACAAAAGAAAAAAAACGCATTGATAATATCGTTTGCTTTGAATTCTAAGAACTTCCGCGCTTTTGCGCATGCGTTAGGAAGGGTCCAATTCGATAAAAAAAAGGAGGTGCTTATATTTAACAATATAGTAAATTCTGGAAATGTCCACATCTTTCTGCTTCTCATCCTTTAGTGACATAGAATTGTCGAAAGGTAAAAGTCTCAAAATACTGAAACGAACAGCACTTCAGCATTTAAAAAAATATATCTTTTTGGTTAATTCCCTCCCCCCCCCCCTTTTTAGCATTTTCTAAAATATTTATGGAAATTTTCAATGATAATTATCTTAAATGGCTCCATTTAAGTCATCATTAATTGATAAATCAACATTGAAGGAATAATCATTTGTGAAAAATTACCTATTGTACAATATTATATTTGAAAAGTTATTTAAATATTTATAAACAAAAAAAAAACATTTATAAAGGACAAGTAATTCATTCATTTCAATGAAGCAGAAGAAATAGTCTATATACATGTATATATAGGAATAGAAATTTAAAGAAATTATCTCTTGTTTAAATAATAAGATATGATACATTATTTAATTATTCAGTGATATAACTTGACGGCAGTTTAAAAACCAATCGTATATAGAGTTTATTTAAGCAAAAAAAAATGAAGATGGTCATCAAAAAATTAAATATTGATATAGCTTAAAATTATTAATTTATATGTTAGAATATAATTGATATTTATTTAAACTGTTAAATTAAATTTTTCTAAGATTAAGTTGCTTGTTTTCCTATTCCGTTTTGTTTCATTTATTTATTAAAATTTCAATAAGAAATACTTTGAACTATTTTTTTATTTCCTGCATTAGAGCTTTGAAACTGCGTACAACAATTTATCGCTCCTTAAAAGTTTTAAGCCCCTAATTTTGAAATGAATTCATCCAACTGAGAGCAAGTTGTTATTATTATTTTACTGCCGTCAAATATACCATGATATACCTGTTTTTTTTTCTCTTTAATCTTAGTGCATTCTTTCACTGATCATCTTCAAATGCTTATCTCCCTTTATTAGCGATTTTTTTTTTAGTGAATGACTTCTCTTGCTTTTGAAACACAGCTTTCTTTTTAAAGTTATTTTTATATGTTGATGGTCACTTCACGATTTTTATGATTAAATATATTTCAAAAAGCTGAAAAAAACATGACTAGATGAAGCCCTCGTAAATATGGAAACTACGTGTAGATAAGTTTTGTGCGTCTATTGAATGCCACTCGAAGTTTCAAACTTCCATTTTGAATTCAGCATTTGAACATGTCACACAAAAGCTTCTCCATAGAGGTGTTTCCAATGGTTCTGTGAAAAAACATCCCTTCCACACGATCCGATGGTACATAGCGCAACGACGGAAGCATCAGTAGCAATCTTCCGAATCTGAAAACAAAACAAAACAAAACAATTAGGTATCTAAAAATGTACACAAGTGAAATAAAATAGTTTCGAAAAATAAAGGAATTTTAAAAAATACAAAGAAAAAATTAAGATACGTGCAATCCTACAAAAATTACTTAAAATGGTGAATAAGATATTGGATTTTAAAACAGTTCGTGGAATGAATATGGAAACAACTAAAGTGCCATTATAGCAATCTGATAACTATAACTAAAACAATTTTCTCACGAGCATTAATAGTCTTATCTACAAGGTTAAAGAGGAAATAATTGTCAGCACACATATGGACCAAGAGTGCCGACATAAGGACATTTTTGAGAAATGACCGTGAAGTTTAAAAGCTCACATAAAAAAAATTCTTATTACAATTACTATACTTTCTGAGTTATTTTTGTTGGCTGTTCAATTATAAATAATATTGAAAATTACAAAATACAATTAATGGATATTTATAAACTGAAAACTTTTGATACTGAAATGCTATATTAAATGTCAGTAGATAAAACAACAGAAAAACTTGATTCTTGTTCATTGGTTTTGAATATATATATATATATATATATATATTCCATTTAAACTAATGTATAAAATTCTCTTTAAAAAATATTTAGAAAATTCCATCCAAAAAGAAATACAAGTTTAAAAGAAGATAACTGCAACGATAAAATATAATTTTTGAAAATCAGGGAACATCTAAGATTTTATAATTATGAAGTGAATTAAATTTTTAAATTCTTTTACAGGAATTATGGCAAACACATTTACATTATACAATACATTCATACTATTCAAAAATTAGTAACAAAGATTACATACTTAGATTTACAACAGAATTGCAAATTATTGATTTTATACAATACAATCGAATTTTAGTCCAAAACAGATAATTAAAAATTGGTTTATTTGCGTTTTCTTAACTGTCCGTTATAAAACAATCTAAAAATTTTTTATTCTTGTTCATTGATTTAGAATTAATATGTATATAGCGTTCAAGGGGCAGGATTTTACTTTTTCGCCCCTTTATCAGAATCAGTTTGAATAATTAAAGTAAGCGCACCGAAGTTTTGCTTCTGTAGAACCCCTAAGAATACCTCTAACGTATCTATATCCCCCCCACCTGATTCTCTTCTCTATACTGTCCTTAAGGTGTATTAATTAGCATGATCTGACGTTGATTATGTGGCCATAAAATATTTAAAATATTTGATTGCGAATACTTTAATATCTAATTATTATAATCGACAAAGGGTAAATGATAAAAAATTTAATACACCGTTTTATATCTGAGTGTTCCTTCTGAAGGGAATTGGTTTACATTTTGACTTTTAAATCCTGTTTCTCTCAAGGATCTCACATATAATGTTCCATACAAGAAAAAGGGAGTTCGAGGTCAGTTTTTGTATCTTTGAGAGTTAGTTCCAGAAATTTGTTTACCGGAATCACAAAGAGACTAGAGACAAAAAGACAACTTGTCTCTTCTTTAGTAATAATAGAAATGGTCTCTTTGGAATCAAAAGGAATAACTTATTTACAGGGGATGGTAGGCTTATTTTCGAAGTTATTATCTTGTATCTTGCTTGTACAGCTGCTACTCCAAAGGCAATTAATTCGAATTTCAATCATACTGAATGGAGTTTCATTTATTAAGTCATTGATAAATACTTTTAATTTGAAGAATTATTTTCCTTTTATTTACATGATTTGATACTAACATCGCTCAGCAATTCCTAAAAGTTGTTTTGAGTAAAGGATAATTTTCCTCTTTCGAACCAGCTCGAAAATGTCTGAAATATTGTCCTCAAACGAAATTCAACCAATCATGTGAAACTTTGAAGTGACGTCATTTTCCTTGTCGTTTGCAGACGGAAAGTGCCGAAGATATTTTGCCGTGTGATAAGGCCTTTATACCCTAAAGAATATTAGCAACAAAACCAATCCGCTGAAGATAAGAAAAAGGATTTCCTTTAAGTCGCACAAGAAAAATCATGTAGAGTTTGTAGAATCTTGATTCAGATATCTCTCATAATAATTATTTAATCCGATATTTATTTCAGTTGACTAAACACAAGAAAGACTCTGTTGAATACCGTTACACTTTCTATTCATAGAATCTCTAGCCTTAGAGGTAGTCCAATCCCTGTATCATGTTTGCACAGAGTTATTGTTCATCGTGCATGAATTTCATAAAATTATTGTTCATTTGTAGTAATACAATTATTCGATTTTTGATTAAAAACAAGTTTTTTTTTTTAAAAAGAAATTACTTGTCTTAACACTTTAAAGATCTGCTTGATATTCCCGGTTCATGCTTTTTTTGTGCATTTCTGCTTTTAATTTAGGTCGCTTTATTTTTTTTTTAATTGGAAACGCGAGGATTTAAAGGTCTAATGACATCAAAACTACTATCCCTTAAACAACTAAGGGGGAATGAGTAATTAAGATAAAGCATTCAAGTTTGTATTCATTCCAGATTTAATACATCATAAATAAATAAAATATGCCGTTTTTGCAGATTTTTTAAAGCTTCTACAACCTTTTATATCTGAAGTGTTTTTTAAGGCAACTTTTAAAAATATTTCAGTTAATTTCTAAAAAACCGAATGGAATCTCAAAATTATAACCGTAACTGTTTATCTCGGCCCTCTAGCGGCCGCTGATATGAACAATCAGTCCATGTCTTGGAAGCGAGGGTAAAGCAGGATGTAGTCCCCGAATATTATTTTAATTTATATATGTTAAATGTTATTGTCCTAAATAGTTTTGTCCTCATGTAAATCATAGCCTTTAAAGTCATTAAATGTGCTTTTAACGTAATTGGTAGGATTTATTAATTTTAATAGTCTACACTGACAATATTAAAATTTTGGCGCCCTTTCGGTCACAATAAAATTGGCAGCCCAACGTTCGGCCCGTTTCAAATATCAATGTTTCAAATGTTGTTCCAAGGCAGGGACTAGCTTTCTTTTTCAGCTTTTATAGTTACTACCCTGGATAACTAGGTTCTGATGAAAAGAAACCAGCTGCTCTTAACCCGAAGAATAAAGAGTACCAGATAAGTTTTGTTATTGCTTTATAAATCTTACTAGTAATGGTTTGTAATTTAATTCCGTCACTCCTGACGAATTAATTTACCAGAAAACTAAGTTTTGATTTCATCAGACTTGAAGAAGTTTTGTTTTTAAATTATTTTTGTTCTACACCCGAAGAAAACCGAAAATGTCAGATATGTTGCATTAAATCTTATTAGTATTTGTTGAAATTTAATTCAGTCATACCTGACGAATTAATTTATTTGAAATTAACACACAGAGTTATTGTTGCTATTAAAATGCTACTGAGAATAATTGTATGGAATTATCTTTAACAACGCCAATTCTGACGAATTAAAAACGAAAGTTGTAAATAAAAGTCGGTGCGAATACTTTTATTATTTAAAATCTTGAATAAATTGATTAAGTTATGCTTTTGAAATCTATACTTATAATAAAGTTCAATGTGTGTGTGTGTGTGTGTTGGCGCTCTACTCGCCAGACCGTTGGACCTACAGCAACCAAATATGGTACGCGTTTACTTCGAGGTCGGGAATGTGCACCTCGCAGCTCTTTTTTCAAATTTTTAATTAGAATTTGAATTAATTAAAAAATAAAGCGAAATTTCGACGCATTCCCGCTATAACTTCCGAAAATATAATCTCACAAAGATGATTTTTACATCAAATTAACGATAAAAAATTAGCTTTCTAATGATATCAGAGTTTTAACATATAGCTTAAGCTCATATTTTTTACTAATTTTTAAAAATATTTGAATTATATTTCTCAACAATATATTTTGGACAAAACAATAAAATTGAAACTGCAGGAGCATGTTACGAGTAAAAGGGAAAAAATTATCCTTTATCAATATGTTGAAATCAGGTTGAAAAAAATTGATATTAAAAATAAATAATTATTGAAAATTAAATATATAAAAACGTAATTTTCAGCATATGTCTGCATGAAATAAAATAAATATGAATTTTTTTTTCTAAAAAGAAAATCTAAAGAAAAAATTTTTACTTTTACAATATTATTAATTAAATAAATCAGCTTTATTTGAAGCAAACATAGTTTAATATACATTTTTTCAATTCAAGGCCCAACGGCTAATTTGTAAAACTTTAATAATAGAAATGCATCTATAAAAAGAATCTAAATGAAGAAATAACTACATAGCTTTTACATAGCTATACACTTTTTAGCTTTTAAATAAAAATAGATAAACTTTAATCAACTCAGTTTCTAAAACTGATTGATTTATGAATATTTGAAGATCACGATTTAATAAAAATGGTTAATTTTAAGCCACATCATCAACCATTCCAAAGACTATACCCCAATCAACATGCAGGATTTTTCAAGACTGACTGGCCCCAAAATGAAAATGTTGAATGTTCCAAACATTTCTATTCAAAACTTCATAAATCAATCAAATTTGATAGCAGAAGATAGAGACTTTCATTTATTTACGGGAAAAATCGCAGAGTAAGCATAAATCAGAACGATTATCATCTGTCTCTTCCTGCCTGAATAGCTATTAGATGAAGAGAATATTATTATTCTATCTTCCTTTTTTGAGTTTCTTTCATTTTGTTGAGTTGGTATTTATTCAAAAAAAAAAAATATTAAACATTTCAGAGCGTAAATTGTGAAAGAACTTTTCTTTCGTTGAATCTGATTATTTTTCTTATTTTATTAGTATAAAAAAGAATCAAACAGTAATTCTTACAGTGTTATAAAATTTATATGTGTTCAATAAAATGACTTTGCTAATTTTGTCAGTTCTAAACCAGAAAGAAAATCTTCGCTGCCCTGTTATGGATGTGGTTATCCTGAATTTATCCAAGCAAAGTGCTCAAAATGCACTAAACACAAAAAAGAATCTAAAATTCTTGTATAGAATGTGAGACTTTTTGTGGTGGAATAATCCGATTTCCTATCAGGTTCTATCTTCCTAACTACATGTAGTAGAGATGCGGCCCTTTGCACTGATACCGGTGCATCAAACTTCATTGTTGGAGAAGAATCCGTTAAACAGTTATTAGATCGAAAATTCATCTTTTACAAGAAGGACATTAAGATGGTCCTAGCAGATGGAAAAGAAAGAAATCTTGAAGCGCTGTCGACTACGGTAAATTTCAATGAAGAAGAGAAAATTGTCAGTATGCAGTTCATTGCCTTGCCGGAAGCAAAAAGTAATAGAACTCTTCTTGGGATAGATTTCTGGCAAGCTGCTGCAATAGTATTTGGAATACCCAGGATGGTACTTGGTATTTCAGTGTAAATCCCCAGAAGCAGTTCAATTTTTATAAGGATCCATCTACCATTAAATAAAATCAGACTGTGATATCATCTCACAGGATAACTTCTCCAGATACAATTCCTGTCATACTGCCAGAAACACTTATTTCTATGACACTGACGGAAGAAGGCAAACAACGTGAAAATCTTAATTCGTTGTTAAAAGAATTTGAGACATGCTTTCATTCAGGGTGAGACCCCTCTCTTTTCTTGGAGCATCGTATACAAACTGGAACTAATTTAATTGTTTCTAAGCCTCCCTTTCAAATGACTCTTGCGAAGAAGGAACTGTTAAAAGTGGAGCAAGAATCCTTACTAGCTGAGGGTATCATTGTGGAATCCGAGAGTCCTTACGCAAGTCCTGTTGTATTGGTTCCAAAACCTAACTGTTCCATTCGTTTGTGCATTGATTACAGGAAGTTGAATGCTATGACAATTCCTGATACCTATCCTCTACCTAGGATGGAGGATTTACTGAATGAGGCTAAATCAACGAAGTATTTGCCCACAATTGATTTAAAAGCTAGTTACCACCAAGTGAAAGTTTATGAAGCAGACCAAGAGAATCTGATTTTATTTGTACTTTTGACTAGTACAAATTCTTGCGGAGGACTTTGGATTTGCGAAATGGTCCCGTAACGTTCTAACGCCTAACAGATAAGTTCCGATCTGGACTAAAGGATGTTTTTGGTCTCTCATATTTTGATGAGATCATTGTTTTGTCTGAAAGCTTTGATAAACATATCAGACTTAAGATAAATATTTGATAGATTCTCTCTGTTCAAACTTACTGCTAACCGAAAAAAATGTTTTGCGTGTAACAAAGTGAAGTATCTCGGACATTATGTTACTGATTAAGGAATCGAAATTAATCCTGACAAAGGGGTAGAAATGCAGAAAATTCCAGAATTAACTTGCGTTAAAGAAGTACACTCATTTTTACAGACTTGTTCAAGGTTCCGAAGATATGTTCCACATTTTTCAGAAGTAGCAAGACCAATCAATAATCTCACAAAAAAGAATAAATCATGGACTTGGGGTGTACCTAAAAGGAAAGCATCTGAAGAATTAAAGAGGGGGTTGATTTTACCACCCGTATTATCTCAACCTGATGGAAACAAGCCTTTCTAATTAGAACTGATGCAAGTAGTTATGCACTAGGTGCAGCACTTATCCAAGGAGAAAGCCCAGAAGAACCCGTCATTGAGTATACAAGTTAGTTGCTAAGTTCTGCAGAAACGAATTGCTCAACAACAGAAAGGGAAGCTCTTGCTGTTGTATGGGATTTAGAAAAATTTCATCGGTAAGTGGAGAACCAAGAAATAATCATCGCAACGGACCACCAACCCTTAAAAGAGCTGATAAGCATAAAATCGCCATTCTGTTGATTAGCTCGGTGGACTCGGCAAATTCAATCTTTTTACCCGAAAATTTACTTTATGTCTGGAAAGTCGAACGTTGTCGCAGACCTCCTCTCTGGACCATGAAAAGAAAGAGCTCTTGTGCAACCTCTACACTATATCAATTGAGTTAGCATTTCGAAGGCATCCGTGATGAACAGATAAAGGATGAGAATGTAAGAAAAATTATTGATTGTTTTGAAAGTGGAAGTAAAAATGAAAACTATATCAACTGGACAGGTAGAGGATATCTCGTGAATCAGGGTATCCTTTACCGATATTTGCTAGACAAGAAATTTGAGGAGGCACAGCTTGTTGTCCTTGTCATGAAAGAAAACGAGTATTACTTCAATACCACGATTCACCCACCGGAGGACATAGTGGAGCTGAAGGAAAGTTGTCCAAGATTGCTTATCGACACTACTTTTCTGGAATGAGAAAGTTTATTACAGAATATGTAAAATCTTGTGTTGAATGAAACCGGTACAAACCAAGTAATCAAAAATCTGCTGGATTATTGAGAACGCCCATTTATGCTCAAAGATTCGAAACTTTGGCCATCGACCTTTTTTGCCCTTCAATAGAAACTCAAACTGGAAGGAAACGGGGTTTTTTTTAATTGAGGATACCAGTACAAAATGGATAGAGCTCTTTGCTCTAGGAAACGCTTCTGCACAAAATTGTGCTAATACCTTAATAGAAGAAGTTTTTCTTCGCTATGGATTGCCAAGGAGACTAATTTCTGACAGCGGTATTCAATTCGTTAGTGCGGTAATGCAGCAAACCGGCAATTTCCTTGGTATCAAACAAGAATTAATTCCAGTTTTACATCCTCAGGCGAATACAGTAGAAAGAAAAAATCATGATCTGAATGAAAGCCCAAACTAGCTATCCCAGTAGATATATGGGAAGAAAAGTTGGCGATGATCCGATTTGCCATGAATACTTCAAAGTGTGAAACTTCTGGTTACACTGCAACATATTTGCAATTCGCACGTGATGTAAGAACAGCAGACGATGTAAACCACGATTAAGAAGTCTCATTGAAACCGATAACTTCGTGGCAGAGATAACGCCTTACTTGAAACAATTTGCCTGCTTGACACCCCAAATCAGAGAGCGGGTGAAGCAAAAGCAAGATCAAAGAAAGAAGTATTTTGATAAAAATAGAAGACAAATGTAGTATCAATTAGGATACAAGGTCTGGGTGAATTTACACCATATAAGTAGTAGAAGCAACAAACGAAGCAAGAAATGTTTCCCAAAAAGGGAAGGCCCTTATCTAGTAATCACAAACATATCTTCTACCGCTTATAACCTTGCTGATCCTAGTATACCAGATCTTTTTGGAACTTACCTTACTAATAAGCTGAAACCGTATGAACTGCCTCCAGAAGGAAGTCCACTAGTTCCCATCAATAGAAGAGGTAGACCTAAGAAGTACAGTGCTAACGTTTCGCCGAGATGTCTTGCGAGAAAGGAGGAGTCTGTAACCGTAACTGTTAAAATCGGCTCTCTAGCGGCCGCTGCCATGAACAATCAGTCTATTTCTTGGAAGCATGCGTACAGCATGATGTCCCCGAGTATTATTTTAATCCATATATGTTAACTGTTATTGTCCTTAATAGTTTTGTTCCTATGTATGCCCATTAATGTCATTAAATGTGTTTTAACTTAATTGGCATGATTTATTGATTTTAATAATCTACTCTGACAAAATTAAATTTCTGCCGCCCTTTTAGTCACAAAGCTAATTATTTTTTATCTTATGATTTCCTTTATTTATGATAGAAGTAATGAAATGTTATATACCGGAAAGGATGCGTAGGATGCTGAGTTTTGACATGCTGCTGGAGCATTAGTTGCGCCTGGTCCTGTAAACCTTCAACTTGATGAGCGTCTTTCAGACCTCGAGCATCTGGAAAGTGAAACAAGGAAGAAGGAATTATTTCTAAACACAGAATACATTTAGTAG
Source organism: Argiope trifasciata (assembly GCA_026543055.1). Taxonomy (NCBI): domain Eukaryota; kingdom Metazoa; phylum Arthropoda; class Arachnida; order Araneae; family Araneidae; genus Argiope; species Argiope trifasciata. Next base: position 3,282,894 of record JAPMOQ010015927.1, read on the forward strand.
GTAGGTTGGCAAAATAAAAAAGGATTTAGGTATTCCATTATATTTTTTCCTTACTTTTCTTTTCTCTCTCTCTCTCTCTCTTTTTTTTTTTTTTTTTTTAACATATTGTAGCAAATATTGAAGTAACATTGGCCCAGTCTTTTACATGGAACCAGATTTAGAAAAATTGATATACTGCCTAAGTGATTACCAAATTTTTAATTGTAATTCTTTTTACATACCCGTATATATCGATTTTGAAGATATTCAGGAATTACATATGAAGTATCTCTTTTTAAAGAATCTCAGGAAAAACAAATACACAAAGTCATAAAACGTAAATAGAATATGCATTTAAGAATACAGAGAAATAAATAACTTAAAAAGACTAATAATGAATATGAAAATGTAAATGTTTGTGTACTGTGCGTATTTGTGTGCATTGGGGCTCTGTAAGCCAGATGGTTTGATTCGGAGCTATCTTTCTATCTTGGTATATATATAACTTACATGATGGGAACTATATCTCTGAGCGACATGTTCGGAATTTTAACTGCGCAAGAATGAATCAGGTGCTATGATGTTATGGAAATGGTCTCCATTAGGAAGGTTTATTTACAAAATAAACAAAACTTATGTAAACCAAAATAATATGTCTTTAAAGTCAGAAAACTTGGCGAAACTTGACTTGAATCGTAGGCATGAATTTATATCTAAACAATTTATTTGAAATTGAATATTACCAGAACTTCTGATGAAGCGACTAGAACATAACAAAGGAAAAGTTTCTGGCAAAATTTAATCGTTCGAATATAACAGTGCAATTAAATTCATCGTATATAAAAGTGTAGATAAGTGATATAGTTGTCAAAAATACTTTCAAAGACCATAAACATCAAATGCCTATTAAGTAATGCACACAAATTAAAAGCCCGCATGGCAATTTTCACCATGCCTGTTTTCTCAACTTTTTCTTTCTTTATAGCTCTAATCGTTTCCTTTTATTATAAAATGCTTACATTAAAAATTAGAACTCCCACTATCATGTTTTTTCCCCCTTCATTATGAAGAAACTTTCATTCTAATTATCTTATCCATGAATAAAAACGGATCGTAATTGATGCTCGGGAAGAAGAAATGCTAATTGTATTGTTATACATACCAGCTTTGAAGAGAGCGATAGCCTTGAGACAAGCAAACTCTGCAGGATCCACACCGACTGATTTGAACCTTGCCAAAGTCTCCTGCAAGGTGCGTACGTCAGCCAAGGTCAGTGCAGCCTTTCCATTCGGAAGTCCCGCGTTCAGGTGTTCTGTGGGGGTGAAGAGGGGACTCGAATCGAGGGGCATGCACCACTGAATGGCACAAAGCAGAAACAGCTCGGACCAAGCTTCTTCCAGCAAAATCACCTGACATGGGATAAGATTATCATTAGTAAATACTTTAAGTATTTCTGAGGCAACAGTGAAATATTGAAATAAGTCGTTTGTGCTTAAGTGGCGACCTGGCGCAAATGTTTTTGTAACCTAAACAGTATAAGAGTATGCAATAAAGTTATAATAAAAATTCCCCATCTATCACACTTTTAAATTTTTAATTATGAATTTAAATTAAAATAAAATCTATGAAAAATAGGCGAAAAAATTATGGGTTTTAAAACTTTATTCGAAATCCTTTTTTTTTCAATCGATAGAAGAAAAATTTTGATTATTTGATTTTTCTCGGCAAATTTAAAATACTAATAATACGTTTTTAAATATATTCAGTAAAACTAACATTACATTTGAGTATAAATTAAAAATGAAAGAAAATTTAAGCGGTATACGGATAACATTACGACTTATTTTAGATATATCAGTTGATCATATTAAACTGTAATTACATTCAAAAATAAATGTTAATGTTTATGAACGTAAATGAGTGTTTTTCTACTTCCATATAGAATCTTGTTTTGGCTTAATGTTTTTCTATATTCTACCGAATTTTTATAAATATTAAGCTATTTCTGCTCTTTACATAGATTTTTTAAAAAATTCTCGGGCTGTGGTGTCCTGTTGGTAAAGTTTCGGCTGCGTAACAGGAGGATTTCAAGTTTTTAACCCTATTTCCCCGAAGAATGTATTGAATGAGGATCTGGTGCATGCTAAATCCATCGGGGCAAAACGTCTTCCCCCTGGTACTGTATAGAAGATTGGAGAGGGAGCTGTCAGCTCAGGTGCTGTTCTAGTCATCAGACCCCGATTCAAAATTGCATACTTCATTCTATAATGACCATATTATTGCTTTAAAAACGGAACGTTAATGTAATTAACCTACACATAAAAATATCATTTTTTATCGGCATTCATCAAAACTCCTAAGCGCTGGTCAAATCGAGCTTAATAGAAAAGACAGTAGCATTCAGCCTCTCACCTGATCTCGGAAAGGGAGGTTGGCGAAGGAAGGCAGGTTCTTGGCCCACTTGACAGCCATGAAAAGCAGCCTCGCAGAAGTTTCGTAGATCGTTTCCTGTCCAGGGGGCGGGCAGCTGAAGACGGGCCCCACTTCCTGCGGGCTTACGGCCCCGTAACTCACTGCAGGGCCGCTCGGTCCCACCATCTGAATACTCCCCTGTCTCTGCTCCATCATCTCTTCGCGAGACATCTCTGCCATGTGGCTGTCTAGAGCTGAAAGAAACAGATTTGGTCATTGATTATCGTAGTGCTTTTCAATCAGTTGGGAGCTACTCTTTATAAAGGCTGCGGAATAACAAAAAAGGAAGCTAAAAATTAAGAACTTATATTTTGAATATAAAGAAGATGAAAAAACAACATGGTAATACACATTGAAGCAAAATCATGCCAGGTAATAATTTAAGCGAAGTAAAATGTTTTAATATTAAATATTACAATTTAGTAGCTTTCTTGAGCCTTTTGGGGAGATCTACGCTTTTCTTAAGAAATATTTATATCGTAATTTAGCACTTGAAATTATTTCTCAATAATTAAATAAATCTAACATTTCCTGTCAAATTAAATAAAACACACTTTACAAATTTTTACGCAATGCAGAAAATAGATTAATTAGTTCAACCAAAATTCAAACAGGTGATAGTGATTGAATTGCATTAAAATATGACTATTTACAGTGTAAGTTTTTACATTCTAAAATGTTTTGTCGAAAAAAACATTAGAATTCGCGATTAAAATTGATAAAGAAAGCTAGATCACAAATATTAAATTTGAGAATCTCCTTAAATAATGAATAAATAAATTGTTTGCTTTTTTTTTCATTTCCCCCTAATTTTTTACTTCTAAGAAAAGTTTTCATCCTCTTAAGATTTTAAAACTTTTATTTTTCAGATAGAATAAGTAAAAATATTTCTTAAAAAAAATATTATACAATCTTTTAGTCAATTATCATTTTTTTTGTCAGTTTAATTTTTTTTAATATTTAATATTCTTTTATTAACTACACTGCGTAATTTGTATGTGTCACTAAAATTAATTTAGTACAAAAATTAAATTTGTTTAGTTTAAATAATTTTTAACGATAATAACAACGAAAACATTGAAATTTTTTCCGTGCTTAAGGATTTCCCCCCATTTATTAAGAATGCATAATAGCATAATATTTTCAATAATTGAAGTCTATCAAAACCATTTTATTATTTCTTATTTCATATCCATACATATTTTCATTTGCTCACCTCAGTTGGGATCTCCTTAAATCCCAAATACTGAACTTCGAAGAATACGTTTTTCAGAACACAATATATAATGAATGAATCAAACTCATCAATTAGTCATTTTTTATGCTATTATTTTCAATACCTCTTTCAAAAAATTTTCTATCATTATGAGTTTATTAAAAATTCTCCACAATTTTTTTTCCAAGTTTTATATATCAAGAACTGTTAATATTGCATTTTGAATGGAAATGCGAAGGTGCCTTCCTCCCCCATCAGAAAAAGAACAAAAAACAAAAAAAATATTGATTTGGTTACATGTTCTGCAATAAAAGTATTATTCCTCATCCCCACAAATAAAATTTTATGTTCTGGGAAATCTGTGAACGCAACGAAATTTAGATTTTTATTTTCAAAGTCTCTTACACGATAGTTTTGTCGCTTTATGAAAGAAAATCGATGCTGTGCATTTTGGTTATAGTTTTCGCTCTGCTGATTAAAACCCGAATTTTACACAAAACAACAGTTTTAGCAACAAGATCACGTTATTTTATTTTATTTAAATCATTGCATTTTTGGATGGCTTCATTTATATGTTTTCAAAAGTGCAGATAAAAAGACAGTTGACTCTGATTAAAAATTTGATAAGAGCCTACACTTTAAATAATAAACCTAATTTAATTTATTCAAGCTTTCATATTTTTATCAAATCCATTTCCCAACAATATAAAATACAAACTGACAAACGATCAACACTTTGATAATTTTTGTTCAAAATCTGATACTAATCTATAATTTAGAAGTAAAATCTGCATATACAGCATTATCCAGTTGTTTATATTATGTAACTTGTTCTCAGGCAGGCAAATTTCTTGCGATAATTCAAAATTTGATAGAAATATAAAAATTTGGATTGAAGATATCCTATCAAATTTCATTAATCTATCTCAAAATATTTTTGAGTTATTTTGCAAACATATAGTTAAACATAATTTCAAAAAAAATGTTGTTTTTTAATTAGATCTCAATTTGATATCGTAAACGGTTAACTTCATTAAAATCTGGCGTTCTAATTACTTGATTTTTATAAAGTTTTTTGGTTGTATATACTTCGTATCCCCTCCCCCCACAAAATATTATAAATTTATTTCTTGAGGAAATTTTCGGTAAAAAAATTAAAAATAATGTAATAAACAATAGAAGTAAAATGAATCAAATATACAATATATTAAAAATTTAAATAAAAACGTACATATTTACCGTAATATTATTTATATGAATCATCTAATGTAAATAGGAGGTAACATTAATAAATAGACAAAAATTAATTTAAAAAATTCAAAACTTTTAACCAGATGCTGCTCTAAAAACGATAGTATATTTTCGAAGTATATATGATGAAAAAGGTAATAGAATTCTTCATTCAATATGATTCCAATCATTCTAGTGAATAAATAATGCATTTTCCCCAATACGATTTCGAAATGGCATGCATTATTTTACGTTAGAAGTTGGATTAAACTGATTAGAGTTTTAAAAATCTGTTGTTACAGCACATAAAATATTTTATTTACATTACAAAATACATACTTTTTATTCGACTGGAAATATAATTGAATTAAGGCATAATAGAGATATGAATAATTTTATATTTATTCAATTCATAATAATATCTCAATTAGGAATTTGTCTGTTTTTAATTTTCAACCGACAACTTTTTTATGAATTAATTTACATTTATTTAATTCTTAGCATTATACCAGTTAATAATTTATCCTATCTGTTTTAATTTTTTATTTAATTATTTTTATGATTTTAATTCAAGAGTATGAATAATTTTGGAAAAGATAATTGCAACCAAATCTGCCCTTGTGCGATAAATAAGGACCGCATAAAAGAAATTTCACAAAAAAATGGTCCGAAACTTTATAAATAGTTATAACAAATAATTTCTACAACATATTAAGGGAAATAATTTTTTTTTATGCATTGAAGGAGGACCGCATAAAAAATCTCACAGAGAAAATGTATAAAATATTTAGTAAATAACGAGTAAGTGCTTTTAAAATAAAAAAATAATTAATTAAATGGCGCGTGGAAACACTTTTTAAAAAATTTGATTTCTCATTTTTAAACAAGGAGGAATTTTCAAAATGAACTTAATCAAAACTACTCGTCGTTATTCAAAATGCGTATCTTGTTGGGGTGAACCAATTCAAAATCATTTTCAAAAGCAAATGAATCAATTTCAGAAGATGTTTAAGTTGATTTAATTTTTGGAATATTTCATTTATTTTATTTTTGATGTGATATGTGTGATCATTGTATACCATACACATTAGTGTAAGCCGTTTTAATGTACATTAATAAACATTAAAATGGAGTTTTTGACCATGATATATATATACGAACAATTTGATTGTTCGTATAGTTATTATAATGCAATACTTATAATTCAGTTTATCCGAATCAGCAAATGTAAACAACAAACGAGAAAAAGAAGAAATATGGGCAAATTTATTAGCTGCAGTATCTATGTAAGTATATCAGTAAGAAAAATAAAAAATAAAAATATTAATAATGTGAAGAGAAAACCCGATAAATACATTTTGGTATGTTCATGCTTATAGTTGTCAAACTATATGTGAATTACATCATATGCATGGTGAAAAAAAAGTTTAATAATGACCAATTGGATAGACCGTATTATCTAAGGGTTTCAATTTTTTTTAAAGGATTCAAATATTTTCCCTCAATAACTTCAATGCAAATTTTTGAACGCAAATCATTTTATTTTTAAGTCCCTTTACAATTCAAAAAATATATTTTCCAGTCATACCAAATTTTCTGATAACTTTTTCTTATATTTTAATAATTTTAGATATACTTTTTAATGTATTTTAAAAGAACACTTTTCACTGTTCTAGTTACCAAATCCATATTCAAGGAAAAGTGACGATATTACATACTTTAGGCACTTTATAGCTTTTGTATAACTGAGATTGAATTTCAAAAATAAAATAAAGGTAGACGAATCAAATTTAAAACATTATCACACCAAAAGTTCAAAGTTCCAATATCTTATATATTTGTATTTATTTATTTATTACATTTTGTAAATTATATGAAAAAAAGTCTTGTTTGAATGAATGTATATTAGATAATTTTTTCTTACCAAGAAATACTCAACACCGCATCAAATATTTTCCTACTTCAAAGAGAGATTCGAACAGCATAATTTAAGTTTAAGAGTTATTTTTGAGTGTATTTGAAATCTTTATTTGATTTAAAGTTTTATTTAAAACAGCTACAAGTATTTACTTCCTTTTTTTTTCTTTTGATAATTTACTTTTAAAAATAATGTTCCATAAAAGATAATATTTTTTATAGATGCATACTAAATTAATATTTCATCCTTTGCAGTGAATTGGATTCCTAAAACATACGAATTGTTTACTATTTTAATGAATATTAATCTTTAAAAAGTTGAATTATCTAATAAATATAAACAGATCATAGTTTTATGCAAACATTTTCCTTCTTTTAAAAAAAATTCTTTCTTATATTTTAGTATCAGTTGCAGTGTCCACGTTTTGGTCATTTTTTAAAATTTAATTTTATCAAATATAATCTGCAGATTTTTGGACTAATAAAGCTCCTTATTCTAAATAAACACTCCATTAAACAACTTTGTGGCATTAATGCTTCAAACACTTATTAGCTGTATCTAAAGTGAGGAAATTGCTTTTGTTTTCTTTGAATCGATGCAATTACATAAAAAAAATTTCAAAGCTCTCATCATTTTTTACAGTGCTTCAAGAACAATAAGTTGGAATTGCTAAGGTTTTTAGCTATTTTTTTTATAAATAAATCTGTAAAAAGAAGGAATTTTTTTAAAAAAAAAATCGTTTTCACTTCGTTAGATTCTATTAATGATACTATCCAAAATTGAATTCACTTCAAAACTATCCAGCGTGAATGTAATTAGTTATATCAATTAAAACACAAAAAAGCAGTAGTTTTTCTCTTATTAACCCAATACGCCTCCATAAGCCTTATCCCACACCAAATACATTTACTTCGATTACAACGCTAATTTAATGCGACTTGGATAATTTGATTTCTTCGAAACAGCTGAAAAAATATCCCCAAGTCACTAGTTTCTAAAATACCTTTTTATTATTTTTTTAATCTTAAAAAAAAAGAAGCAAAACAATTGCATATTTTGGAGAAAAACCGTCTTTTTATTTAATTACGCGACGCAATGATGCAAACATTATGTCAAAAAATGTTCCTATTCCCGTCTGAGCCAGAAAAATTCTTTTTAGTGAAAGCAGATAAAGTTTTTTCACAACGGATAGCAATAGCTGATTTGCACAAAAGAACAGACGTAGGGGAAAAAATTTATTCCCGCCATAATATTTTGTGCGTTCTAACTGAGTTTATTGCTTTATTGTCTTAAGAAATTTAATTTTCCCTGAGTCTTGGAAAAAAAGTATCTAAAAAATTCGTTTTTCTTCCGCTTTAATAAACATTTCTTTTAGAGTTTCTTCTCGTTAATTTCTCGCTGTAATCGTGTTTCTAAAATATTAACTTATTTTTTTGGTCACAGCTTTTTTTTTAAGTTAGGAAAAATTCTTTCTCCTTAAATCCTTTCTATTTCTTTACAGGTAGTGAATTCATTAGGTTTTTAATTCTTTTTCACAATCGGGAGCATCTATGCATGGATATATACACCGGAGCTAGTTTTTGTGCAGCTTAATTGTATTAAAGTCGGAAGACTGCATTCTTTTTGCGTTTTTACATACTGTATTCATTATTTTATTACTTTTTTGGATGAGGTTTTAAAAAATGAAAAACCAGAAGAAGAAAAAAAATGTTGCGGCATGCTTATATTTCTTTATTTCCTTTAAAAAAAGAAGCTTTATTACATAAATGAAATGGATTTTTTATTCCTTTAAATTCAGATAAAAAGGTGAGTTTTTCAATCATCTTTTAAATAAGTAGTTTTTATTTAAAATATCACAAATATTTTTAGTTAAACTTTTTGCATATTTTTTTCTGTAATTTTACTGATAAAGAATAGTTTTATCTGAAATTTTATGCCTGCTATTAAAAAATATGGAAATGGAACTTCATAATTTAACATCAGTAATTATTTTATCGCCTAAATTATATACAAATCCTTATAATACAAATAATTTGTTATTGAAAAGGATTAAATGAATGAGAAGGAAACGAATTTTATTTCTGTCTCAACAAGTTTTAGCTCTATTTTTAGATCAATAAATTGATCGTTAGATTTTTCTTTGTTCATTTTAAATTCAGAAATTCAGATCAAATAATTCGTATTTTTGACCTAATCCCTCTAAAAACATGAAATCTATGAAATGCCACTAAAATAAAATGTCACTAATCTTTTTACGATAAATATTTTGACTAATGTGATACATCAGAATTCATAGCAATGCAACAGAAATATATTTATATGAAAAAAATTAGTTCTTATCCTGAAAGAAAATTATGAATGCATACATCAAAACTTTAATCAGTTTGTGATCTATTTTTTAAAGTTTCAAATAAAAAAAAAGATTCCTATTGTTAAATAATTGAATGAAGAAATATAATCAATGGATGCAATTCAATACCAAGAACTGCCTTTAAAGTTTTTAAAAATTAAAAGACAATTATTTCCAACCTGTTAAATTACAAGTTATGAAAAATTTCACCTATATGATCCAGTTTATTATATATTTACCAATTAACCGGCCAAAAGCGCCAAATATTTGTATCAAACGAATATTTAATTTTTATAGCTCTAATTACAATGATGCTGTAGTAGAAGTTAAGAGAATAGGGAGTAGATACAACTAAAAGTGAACTACACAATTTGTATACAACAACAAATGTAACACATCAATATTAGACAGTAAAAAAATATTAAAAATAAAATTTGTTCAAAGTAGTGCCATTTTCAGCACTGACAAGTATATTAATATATCTTAGTCTTTCTCTCTGTGTGTGTGTGTATGCGTGAAGAAAGGGGTGTTTTTCGCAAGACATAACTTTTATTTTTGTATCTATGTAAAAATTCTGCAAAAATATTTTTTAAGACAAATCTTTAATTTTATACATACCCTTGTAGAAGCTCGTTCTTATTAACATTATTTTTAATTTTTAATTCATAAACTTTAAAAAATGTAGCTTAGAAAGTTCTAAAACAGTAAATGGCATCTTTTTTTTTTTATTTGTTTATAGCGTATAAAGTTCAATAATCCAAAATCACATGATTCTTGATTGATCTCATAATTATCCTTTCAAATAGGTTTAGAATTGACTTCAAAAGTCAGAAAGACAATGGTAACCTTCTACAACTATAGCAGAAGTATACCCCCCCCCCTTGGAAAATTAACACAAAAATAATTTCAAAATTTAGATAGAATAAATAGCTCGAATTTAAAAGAAATCTGATTCAGCCTGAATATCAAATCTTAATAATCCATGCATTTTTAGATGACTTAGATCCATTAAAAAATTTAAAAAAAAAAAAATCTTTAAACTAAGTCCTTTGTGTAGTGTCGGTGCTACTATTTCAGTCGGATAAGATTTGATTTCTATTTAATGCATTTAAATTCCATTAATAAACAGACGAATAAGAATTAAGACACCGAAAAACAACCAACGACTTTAAAAGGAAGAAATTACGAGGTAAATAAATTAAGAATATATACTTAAATCATTACATGATATTGTAAAATAGCATGGATGATATATCAATTATTTAGAATTCTTGCTTAGGGTTGATAACAAGAGCATTCCCTGTCCCACCTTTTCCCTTATGTTGCTAAGTCTTTTCTGAATACATACTTCCACTAGCAAGAAAAAAAAAATTCATAATTGTGCAAAATTAGTAATTCACGTGATGCTTATATTTGAGTAGAAAGCAAATGAAATTGTAGGCAAGTGCCATACATGGCAATTTTCCTTCATATTTTTCAGTAAACCAAAATTTGAAAGAATACTTCATACTGACTGAGAATTTTTAAAAAATATTCTCCTTCTGACTGAGATAAACTGAGAATTTAAATGAATTATTCTCATTCTCATGCTTAGAACTATTAGAAATTCTGTTATTTATAAATGAAACATAATAAAAGCGTATATCAATTATGTTTTTAACCGTGCTTGTAATGCAGAGCATTACGTTCTGACTTTTCTATGAAATTACTCAAACTAATTAGTCAATAAAATCCAGTAAGTGAATCATGTGCAATGAGGAAGATTCACTTGATTAACGCAAAAACATTCAGTAATTGCGGAAAATCGCAATAACCTCCTAAATGAAAGACAAATTTTGCAATACTTTGAATACTTTTTTAAAATTTAGGGGTGGGTTTTCTTCGATGTTTTTCTCTATGTGAGAAGTCGTGTATTTTTCTATGGCTTTTGTAGTCTATATTTTGGAAATACAATGACTTTTTTCCTATTTAATGTATCTAAAACAGGGTAATCTGTTTAAAAACACCTACCCACCACTACCAAATTGCAACATCATTACTTTTCATATACTAGAAGTTAAAGTAAAGAAAATAGAAATAGTAAAATATTATTTATTAATCGTTTTTTTTTTTTTTTTTTTTTTTTTTTGCTGGAGTTGAGTTTTGATAGGAAAGACAGTGAGAGTTCTGCCATTTGGAAAGTGAAATCAATGCAACTCAACAACCATTTTTGTGACAAACGTTCTTCCATATAAAAGTGATTGGGATTATGCTAAAAAATATTTCAAATAACTTGAATTCATGGTTCTTTTTCATGTCTTCATCGAAAAGAATTATTAATAGATCATGCATTTAAACAAATTTGTTAGATTTCACCGAAAAAGAAAGTAAGAGGAATCCATCCTAATTCAATACTTTTTAAATTAAAGTATGATGAATTTTTATAAGATCATAGGTATTAATAAAATAAAATAAGAAACATTTTTATAGGAAAGACATTGGAATATAAAAATCTGTTATTCAGCACAATCCAACACCGCATATAAAATTAAGACGGCCGATATTAAATTTTATATTAAATGAAAAATTGTAAAATTTCATTAAATTCTAAAGAACGAAATTTTAAGTTATCCACAGAATTTTAAAATATTGAATCGATAACTTAATAAAATAGGAATCAGCACTTCTGTCGCTTTAAAGACTAATGAATTAGATGTATTTTTTAAAATATAAAGCCATTCAAATTTGATTTTAAAGTATTTCTATTTTTATGGGAAATGCAGATTTTTTATCACTATTCCGTTTTTTAATAATTCATGGGAAAATATATAATTTCCGGTGTATTAAATGCATTTTCAAATAATTAAGTAATGTGGCTCTATGGCGAGACCCATCTATTTAAAAAGTTTGCTTGTATTAAATAACATTTGCAGGGAGTTTTCATGGTGGATTGTAAATAGAATAAAATTCTCTGATCAAATTTATTATTCTGCTAGTCTAATTGCTGTGGTAAAACTTCTTGTTAAAAATACAAGACATAAAGAATGAATTTAAAAGTAACAGTAAAGTTATAAAATAGCAAAAAAGTATAAATATCAGTTTGAGTGATTAATAATTTAAATGATAAATTTTGAGTAATCATTTTGATAAATAGGTGATTGATTTTTAAAAAATTATTCTGCTTCATTAACATAACGTTTTAAAAACGGAATGAATAATTTTAAAAATTTCAAAATCAGATACTAAGGCCTCGAGTAAGTGAAAACGTCTCTAAAATATTACTTTATCTCATTTTTAACAAAATGACAGGAATTTTTTATACTTTTTTTACACAGCGTTTTTGGCATCAAATCGTTTAGAGACAAAATAAAATTTAATTTTCGAAAAAACAGTTTAGTTAAAATCTATAGCTGCTTTTTCATTGAACGTTTTATAAGGTTCTAAAAAGATATTTCTTTGTATTTATTATATGTTTTATTACATTTCATATAAAAATTATGAATTGAAAAGATTACATAAATATTTGATTAGTTTACTTATGAATTGCTTCAGTTGCAACAGCGTTTTCTTTTTGCTAATAAATTACTATTGTTCCCGTTGTGTAAGCATGAAAAGAAGCACAATATTTGAAGCGAGCATTGAAACATTTAAAGCGAAGTAAAAGCAAAATATTTTCCAAAAATATTAATAAATAAAATATATTCTTAGGGAATTTAACAAAAAAAATATTGAATAAATGATACTTAAATTATGAAATTTAGATGAAGAAACTGAATGTTATAAACAATATGAAACAAAAAGGCCCGCAGCCGTACAAATACATACATTAATTATGAAATCATAGCCTTTATATGATTGACTCATATTATTCCGTTGGATTTCAAGAGAGAAAAAAACGAATATTTGCTTTTCCTCTCGATTAATCACTTTTCCATGGGCAGACATTTAACTCATAGTTTACAATGAGGTTAATTCATGTTAATACAATGCATGATAAGCTGCACTTGCTCATTTTGGAATTCATTGAGCAGAGACACAATGAAATATAGCATTAAAAAACCATTTTTGGTCTTATTTTGTACTTTAAAAGACAAATATTAATAAATAAGACCAGGGCAGGTTAAAATAAATGTGTATGCTCTGAGAGCTATTTAGCTTTGTTTTGCATATGTTTAGTTCAGGAAAAAAGATCTGAAATCCCAATATTAACGTAAGACAACGTATAGTGAATTGTTAATCATGGTGACATTTATATACTTATAAATGTGTTTATATATATATATATAAATGTATATATGTATTTCATTTTCAATTATCTTTTCTTTTGTATAAATTAGTTTAGTTACAAGTTTTGCATATTTAAAAACTTTAATTTCGGTTTAACATTAGATTTATTAAAAACATATAGAAGTATTTTTTTTTTTTTTTGCATTTACCCCTTTTTTTCTTCAGTGAATTGTAATCTTCAAAATTGTCTCTCTCTCAATAGATTCTTCAATTTACCAGAACTGCCTTTTTCAATGAACACATTCTCATTTGTAATCAATGCTTTTATTCCATAATCAATTAATATCATACTTCATTCATCTGATTTTTTTTTGTAATTTTCACTTGTTTTATTAGTTGATTGGGAACTCACACGGAAAAGCGAAATGAATTTCATCAGATGCTGATAGACCGAAATATTTTAGGACAAGAGAGTGAAAGAAGTTTACAATAAAACTCAGAAAAAGCTCCATTTATAATTTAAATAAGTTTAATCATAACTATTAAATGTTTTGAAAAATATTACAATATCTTAATCAATTAAGATTTGATATTCTAGATATTATTAAAGTGTGATGCTATAGTCGTTACGAAAATGAGATAGTTATTTTTAATATAGATTTTATAGGAAATAGCGTTTAAACAAAAAAAAAATGGCTTCTGTTTTGTATCGAATAATATATTACTTAATCAATAAAACTATTTTTTTTAACTGAACAGTTTCTAATCGCAACATTTAAGTGTTTTCTGACAATTTTTTATGGTGCACAAAATATTGTTGACTAAAACTGAATTTAAAAACCATAATTGCTTTATTTTAGCTAGAGCCATTGGAAAAAGACTTTGAAAATAAATATTCAAGAAGTAAAAAAAAATCAAATAGTTTGTTTATAAACCTCAATACTAACTTTAAAAGAGTTAAAGTGAACCTATGAAAAGCTTTCTTTGATTTCACGAAGAGAAAATTCTATGTTCTGTAATATAAATTTTAAAACGTAAAATACTTCGAATTATCTTAACTTCATGAGAGAAAAAAGGAACATAAAAAAGTAAATGTTTGAATAATCTATTATTAATTTTTACTTTAAAAAAAGTTTTTTTAAGGTAATTTTACACGTATTTTTAAATAAAATTATCTTTTCTGTATAATAAACTCATTTTTAAGTACAGGTTGTGTTTATTTGTTCGCAATTTATTTCCCAATAAATTTTAATGGTATTCTTTTTTTTAATAATTATAATGTGGTGCTTTAAAAATTAGACTTAGATGTAATTTTTATGAACTCTCCCCAGTGGTTCTATGAAACACGTTTACATATAATTTCAACTTTTAAGATAAATAATTAATCAAGTCACAAAATTAGCTTTCTTCATTTCTAAGTGTAAGAAATAAAATAAATTTCATTATTTGGTGATATTGAATGTCATTTATTTAAAAACTGAGATAAAATTACAAAACCTTTTGAAAAGAAAAAATATTTTATATATATATATATATATATATATTTCAAGCAGAATTGTTTTCACTTTTTAAACATTTTGATATGCTTTTAGTGATAAGCTTTACTGAACTTTAAAATTAAATGCCTGTAAAATAAATATATTTCCTCAATCAGCAAACTTTAATCTTTTTCGGATTTTACAAAAAAAAAAAAAAAAAAAAATTGAGAAAGAAAATGCATTTAAACTTTCTAATCCGTGACTTTTTTCTACTAGAAAGTCTATATCTAACTTAATGCTTCTCATAATTCAATACAAAACGAGCAACAGCACAACCTCAGTGGAATAAAATTAGAAAGGACCGACATTTAATTTTATATAAATTCAATGGCAATCAAATGCAAATAATATTTCACGAATT